>CM023941.1:20362772-20387016 GCA_013407115.1 Glycine latifolia | reverse complement strand
CACCCTTTTTGAAATTTTGTCCCCAAAATTACCTACTACAAACAAAGCTGGATAGGCTTTCTGCATCTGACTCTCTAGCTCCCATGTTGCATCTTCTCCTGCTGGGCCTCCTCAGATTACCTTAACCAAAGGAATTTCTTTCCCTCTTAGGTGCTTTATCCGTCTATCCTCAATCCTCAAAGGTAGTGTTTCATACGTTAAGTTTTCTTTTACTTGAATATCACCCAGTTCGACCACATAAGAAGGATCATGAACATACTTACGAAGTTGGGACACATGGAATACATTATGGAGATTAGAAAGAAACGGGGGTAAGGCAATTTGATACGCGACAGGACCGACTCTTTTTAGAATCTGGAAAGGACCAACAAATTGGGGTGTGAGTTTCCGGGTTTTTAATGCTCGGCCAACCCCGGTCCAAGGGGTAACCCTAAAAAATGCATGATCGTCGACCTCAAACTCTAGGTCTTTCCTCATTTTGTTGTGATAGCTTTTCTGTCTACTCTGGGCTGTTCTCATCCTATCCCAAATCAACTTGACCTTCTTGGTCGTTTGTTGTACTACCTCGAGTCCTAACACAAGATTCTCACCGGGTTCTAGCCAGCATAAGGGTGTTCTACACCTTCTACCATATAAAGCTTCGTAGGGAGTCATGCCAATGGTAGAATGAAAGCTATTGTTGTAGGTGAACTCTATCAAGGGTAGGAAAATATCCCAGCTACCCCCTTGTTCTAAAACATACGCGCTCAAAAGGTCTTCTAGAGACTGGATGGTTCGCTCTGTCTGACCATCAGTTTGAGGATGATAGACCGAACTTAGCCAAAGCCGAGTTCCCAAGGGTTGTAACTTACCCAATGGTCTCTGGTGTTCTACCTTAGCTTTCTGACAAGTTAAACATGCATATACAAACTCACTAACTTCTTTCTTCATGTTTGGCCACCAAAACATAGTCTTAAGATCTTGATACATCTTGGTGGCGTTAGGGTGAATACTTAAGTTACTCTTATGCCCCTCTTCTAGAATCACCTTCCTAAGCCCAGATATGTCGGGAACACAGATTCTTCCCTGAAGTCTTAAAACTTCATCCGATCCTACATGAAAACTACTAGCACTTCCTGACGCTATGGATTCTAACTGAGTTTTCAGGAAAGGATCGGACTTCTACCCTTCTTGGATCTCTTCTAGCAGCCCGCTCGTAATCTGTAGGGCTCCTAGTCTCACGCTATTAGGGGTGAACTCACATGCTAGACTAAGGTCTCTGAACTGTTCCAAAAGATCCAACTCCCTAATCATTAATGCAAAAACATGTAGGGATTTTCTACTTAACGCATCAGCCACCACATTGGCCTTGCTAGGATGATAACTTAGCTCAAAATCATAATCCTTAAGATATTCTAACCATCTCCTTTGATGCATGTTTAATTCTTTTTAGCTGAACAAATACTTAAGGCTTTTATGGTCACTAAACACCTCGAACTTGGAGCCAAAAAGATAATGTCTCTAAATCTTAAAGGAAAACACCACGGCAGCTAACTCCAAATCATGGGTAGGGTAGTTCCTTTCATGCATCTTAAGCTGCCTGAAAGCATAGACCACAACCTAACCATTCTACATCAACACTACTCCTAAGCCCATCTTTGATGCGTCACAATACACTTCAAAAGGTTCCTTTGGGTTAGGCAAAACTAACACAGGAGCGGTTGTTAGTCTTTCTTTGAGGGTTTGAAAACTATGTTCACACCGGTCATCCCATACAAACACCTGACCCTTATGAGTCAACTTGGTCAAAGGTAATGCTAGCTTAGAGAAACCTTCTATCAATCTTTTGTAATACCCAACCAAGCCTAGAAAACTTCTAATCTCAAACACGGACTTGGGGCATTCCCACTCAAGGACAGCCTCTACTTTAGAAGGATCTACTGTTATTCCCCCTTGGGATATCACATGCCCAAGAAAACTTACCTTCTCCAACCAAAATTCACACTTAGAGAACTTAGAATACAATTGTCGATCTTTAAGGGTTTGCAACACAATCAGTAAGTGCTCCTCATGCTCTTCTCGAGTCTTAGAATATACTAGGATATCGTCTATGAAAACTATTACAAAGTTATCAAGGTAAGGGTGAAAGATCCTATTCATGTAATCCATGAACACACCAGGAGCATTGGTCACACCGAAAGGCATAACCATATACTCATAATGACCATAACGGGTTCTAAAATCAGTCTTTGGAATATCCTCAGGCTTTACCCGAATTTGATGATAACCCAACCTAAGATCTATCTTGCTAAACACACATGCTCCTACTAGTTGGTCCATAAGATCGTCTATTTTAGGCAAAGGATACTTATTCTTAATCGTCACCTTGTTCAACTAACGATAATCTATACATAGCCTCATGGTTCCATCCTTTTTCATCACTAACAGCACGGGTGCTCCCCTTGGAGACACACTAGGCCACACAAACTGCTTAGCCAACAATTCTTCTAACTGTTTCTTAAGCTCGGCTAGTTCTATAGGAGACATCCTATAAGGAGCTACAGATATAGGTCCAGCACCAGGCACCAAATCTATGGAAAACTCCACCTCTCTCTGGGGGTAATCTGGATATATCTTTAGGAAATACTCTAGGGAACTCTCTAACAACAGGAAGGTCGTCCAAGGAAACCTTGGTTTCCACGCCCAGGTTTGACAGGATCATGTATACTTGAGCATTTTCTTTTAAAGAGGACATAACCTTGGTTTCCTTTCTTTCAAACTAACGTGAGTTTTGTTCGAACACAAGTTCTCACAACAACTAGGAAAAGGGATTAAGCTTCATTCATGAGTTCCTCTTAACATAGAGGTTTTTCCACTGCAACTATGGTGGTTCTTGAGAGTTAAAGGTGGTATAGAGGGTTGATGAAGAGAGGTTTCTGGGTGCAAGAGAGTTTAGAGAGAAAAGAAGAGAAACACGCATAGAGGTGAGAACGAACATGCTTCATACGCTGCTATATATAGGCAGAGATACTAAGGCTGTAATGACCCGAGTTTTTAGTTGTTAATCTAGACGCTTATGTGTGTTATGGTGATTAATTACATGTGTTATGTTGATTGATTATTTGTTTTATTTATAAACTGGTTTTTGAAGTGCTTTTACCTTGGTATTCGTGCTTGATAGCTATTGGATGTAAGTCAACTCTGCTGTCTGTGGTTGCTGGTCGTGCACGTTAGTGAGCATGCATTGTCAGCCGTGTTTATAAGCAGCTGAGGGTGTTTTTCCCTTTCTTCGTCCTTGCGCTTTCCTCTCTTTTCTCTATTCTCTCTCTAAAAACTCATCCAAAACCCTCTCGTTCCCAACCCCTTCCTTGTTACCTTCAACCTATGAGAACTGTCATAGCTGCTGCGAAGTCTTGACGCCAAAAAAGAACTTCGTGGTCAGAGCAGAAGTTAAGAAACAAACCATCAAGAGGCTCGTGGACGAACCCCTGGTTAGGTAAGGGGAGTTTATCGTGTTTTGTAACAGCTTTAGATACCATGGTTTGGGGGCCAGGGAGTCCAACCGTGATGATAACTGCATGTCCCTGGTGTGTATGTGTGTGTGTGTGTGTGTGTGTGATGTTTTCTAGAAAAGCTATGTCTTTTATGAAGGTGATGTGTTATGCCTTAATCTATTGAATGTCATTTTGTGTTGATGTTTGATGTTCTGGGATGAAAAGTCAATGGTGTTCTTGTGGGGAGTAGAGATTTTAAGAACTCCCTGTGCATGTGTGTGAAGTTGGCATTTTTGATGCTGAAAAGCTTCTAAGACACATGCGGAAGTGTTCGTGAAGGTGATGAGTACCGGGATGGGTTGGTCGTGTTACACATAGACATCAACCCCTTGTTTTTTAAACGTTGGCTACCGGGATGGATAGGCCGAGTTAAGCGGGTTACGTAGCATGCATGCATGCAGGACATAACTTAGTCTTTGTTGGCGGACGTTTGTATACCGGGTTACCTACCTGGGGTTGTCTCCTTAAGAGTTGTTAGGACTCGCTTCCTTTTCTTTAGATGTGTCGGGTTCCTTACCCGGAGTAATATGATAGAGTTGTTAAGCTCAAGTTACTTCATAAGAGGGAGAGTGAGAGCCGCCGGGTCCTCTAACTTGGATGAGCTCGTGTCTTTTCGGGAAGAGATCCACCGGGCTTCTAGTCGGTTAAGTTGTGGTCTTTCTTCTTGAACTATCGGGTTCCCTTACGACTTTGTAAATTGGTAACCCGGGATCTTACAAGCACTATCGGTTATAATCGTTTACAGCGCTTATGCAATCGATTACATAGTGCGAAACCTGTCCTTGGAACTTTATGAGAAACCTAAGGACCCCCTTGATCGCCTTTGGCAAATCCTTACCAAATCCCTTGCCTTCCCTTGTCCAAACTATATCCCTTATGACCGACTCTTACTGACCTTGTCCGATGTAACATCCTAAAAATTTTATTAAACACTTGTGGAAATGTGATGATGTTTGGATACAAGTATATTTGAAGAGAAATGACTAAATCACTCTTTCCATGAAGTAGAAATTACTAGAAAACCCTTAAGATGAAAATTTCAAAAATGCCCTTGGACATTTTTGAAAATAACCAAAATGCCCCTAGGAAGCATGACAAAATTACCAATATGCCCCTAGGACAAAAATGCTCAAATAACTTTAAAAATTTTGTAGAAACCTAATGGAATTATAGCATACACTTAGCTAACTAAGTATCAAAATATTTTGAGACACAAAACTTTAGAATAAAATTTCTAGGAATTTTTCAAGATAACAACTTTGAGACTTTATTTAAGAAAATTCAAGCATAAGAAAAACATGGAAAGATGATACATATAATCTAAGGAATTTTCTCTGAATTATAGAATATATAAACCAATTTAATAAAATGGTTTAGTAATTTTTGATAATCAGCAGAAGTATAGGCCAATCAAAAACAAGATAAGAAGAAAAATCTTCTCTTGTTTCCTTTGGTAGATCACGTGGAAAGCTCTAGAGATTATTTCATCAATCCCAACAGTCAAAAGTTACATATTTGGGATATTAATGTACCTTTAAAATTTTAAGGAGATCCAACGGTTAACGAATCCAGAATAAGGCTTTTACTAAAACAGGTTTTGTGATAAAAAGTGGAAGGACATTTGTATGGCATAAAAGGAAGAAAAATTTATGTTCCCACCCCTAGGTATGAAGAGCACGTGAAGAAGGGTGTAGAAGAGGCAAGAAACTTCATGATAAGCCACTTAGAAAGCAATCTACATGATAGAAACAAGTGGTATGACACTTGTATGGCATGGATGCAAGATAACATAAAAATCAAGTCAAGATTTCTCCACCTCCATCTAGCCTTCACATGAACTTTGATGAAGCAAGGAGAAGCTTCATGAAATTGGACACATGTAGGGACACTTGTAAAGGCATGCCAACTAAGTGGACACTTGGAAAGGCATTCATTATGACCAAGACAAGTGTTAGGACACTTGTATGGCACAAAATCAACTTGGAAGATTTTTAAGAAAAAGTTATATTTTCTAAACACTATATAAAGGGAGGGGGGAACCTTTGGTGCAAACCATTCTCAAGGCACTTCCTCTACCTCAATTTCGTGCTCCCTCTCCCCTCATATCACCTTCATTTCATTTCATCTTTCTCTTTTAAAACTTGAATCAAGAAAGAAAAGCAAACCCATCACTTTGAGAAAATTTTCGTGAGAAACCTAGCAACCTTAAGAAGAGTTCTTGTCAAGTTTAGTAGAAGGATATCAAGGCTTCATCTCTAAGAGGATTTCCCAAGAAAGGAAGGAAGGAAGGAATCCATTTATCCATTCAAATTCAAGACTCAAATTCACTTGAGGTAGGCAAAGCTTAAATCTCTAGTTAAGCCATGGTTTGGATTAATTTACATGCTTTAGTAGGCTGAATTATGGTTATTATTTAGGCTTGAATTTCGTGATGTTTGAAGGTTATTCTTTAATGAGAATATGTTAATTTAAGCCATAAGATAGGTGATGATTTATATCCATCAATATTAGTGATGTATGGAAGCCCATTTGATGAACTTTTGAAGGTGATTTTAATGATATTTTGGACTGTCTGTTGATATTTTTATGAAACTATTTTGATTTAAATTTAGAAGTAGAGGTTGAATGGTATGTAGTTTAATGGTTTAACTATTGAATGATTCACTTTTAAGGATTAATTAGTGATGAAGTAAGTGAAAGAAGAATCAAGATTTCATACTAGGTTTGAATCTTTTCTTGTGAAGGTTTCAAGGGAATTAGATATTATTTATATTGAGGATCATTAGTTAGATTACTAACATAATTTCTCTATAGTTAAAACTATTCTCTGGTTATGCATAAAAGATGGTAATAATCTTACTTGATTAAAATATGGTGGTGTAACCATACTTATAATACATATTATGGTGGTGTAACCATATTTATAATCCATATGATGATATAATGAAAATATTTTTCCATAAGGTATATGTGTTTCACTTATGGATTTGATTTTATTATGGATGAATATTGATGTGATAAGATAGGTGGATTACTGTTTCCAAGTCCAGTACGAGGCTTTGGAGAAACAGAATCTGATGCTACATACAGTACGATATGTAGTACCCAGACGCAAGATACATGGCAATATTTCATGCATGTTTGCGTAAGACTATAGCAGCGTCCACATCCAGTACGAGGTGTGGCCACATACAGTACGATATGTGGAGGCCATTTGCCCTGGGATAGTTCATTTCATGCATTCATATAGCTTGCATATTTCTTATGTATGGGTTTGAATATATTGATGTTTTACTAACCTACTAGTAAGTTTGGGATTTAACTTTGTCTACTGAGAAATTTATTTCTCACAAGATTTGTTTCATGTTTTTCTTAGAAGGCAGCCCTGGACAGGTTCCTTGAAGCTCTGGAGTAGTATTGATATATTGAAGGAGCCATGTACTAATCTGGATTTTGCAAAGAGTTTTGTACTTGTATAAACTTTTGTAACAGAGACATTGACTAATGAATTAGTCTTTACATATTTTGTAAATTTTAATGACTCAGAATTTTTACAAATACACGTTTCTTGAAAAATTTTTATTCTAAGTAAAAATACTAGTAATAAAATCAACTTAGAAAAAATTAGGTCGTTACATCCGAGTTCTACCGACCTTGACCGACCTGGTCCGCCTTGGTCCGACCTTGTTTGGATTCTTACCTTGAGATAGTATGTCTAAGTGCCAACCCAGACACCTCGTACTTCACACCGGTTCACTTGGTTTTATGTGTTTGTGAGTGACGTATGTAATTATGTTGATATCATTTGAGCTCGGCCTCTGTGATGGCTTGAGATGATGTATGTATTTGGATATACATAAATACCCACGGGGGTGTATGACGGGTTACCCTTACGAGGAAGGATGTGTTCCTAGCCGGTCATACATTGATGGTGTCATGGTGATATTCTATGTATAGATGTGGGATGCCGGGACCGGGTGGTGAACCTTGCAAGGACCACGATTAGTGCATCGATGGGCCCTCTTTTGGGGCGGTATGTTGAGACATAGGGGGTGTATGACGGGTTACCATTGCGAGGAAGGATGTGTTCCTAGCCGGGTCATACATTGATGGTGCCTATGTAACATATGACTTTTGCATGATGGAAATGGGATAGATGATTGGCTATAGGGTACGAAGGTACTGGGGGGCCACGTCCGTTGGGAACTCCTTCTGACACCCATTGGCTGATCACCATGGGGGGGTTGATTCCTGTGCACGACAGAGTGATCCTGACAAGCTACTGCATCATCGGACCACAGGGATGGCCTATTTTCGGGATGGTTCCTGTAACAACTCGCCACGTCGCTACTGTATTACTAACTCATGACCATGATATAAATTCATTTTTAATAAAAAGAACACCCCTTTAGTTGATTGTGAAAACGATGATAATTTTTTTCGCGAGTATATAACGACCATCCTCACAGAAAATAACGCAATTAGAGGTACTCATAATACATTTCGAATATATGTGTGCACATACCATACCTGATTCAATTACAAATACAAAATATTATATCTCAGAATATACATCAAGTGTTTTACAAATAGAAAGAGGAATAGAAGTCAGGGGTGTAAGTAGCAAAACAAGGAGTGCATCCATTAAAAACAAGGGGTACATCTAGCAAAGTGCAACTCCTGCTGGGGATCATGTCCATTGACATCCCGACAAAACACGGCGGCTCCAAACAACCAGGCCCTCTCCCAAAAGCACCTACTGCTGCCCATCTGCTCACACGAACCCGGTTCGCAATCATCACAGGTACCAAACCACAAGGTACAACAAAGCAAAGGTGAGTTCATCATATTAAATACAATGATAAATACAATAGAAAAGGGACACAACCCAGGCAAAAAGTAACACGGTCATCAACATATCAATACGAACATTCCAAGCATCCATCAAACACTAACATCCACGGACATCGACAAACATCTCATTAATCGACTTGTAATATCTAGCATGATGCATGCTCCTGACTCAATTCTCATTATGCAATGTGGTACCATCCCGAAAATAGGCCAAAATCCAAGGTACGAATGATTACTGCAATGCGTCAGGGTCACTCTGTTGTGCACAAGACTCACCCCCCATGGTGATCAGCCAAAATGGGTGTCATAAGGATCTCCCTACAAACATGGCCCCCCAGTACTTCTCGTACTATGCAGTCAACCATCCTATTTCTGTCATGCAAATGTCGTATGTTACGTAGGCACCATCAATGTATGACCTGGATAGGAACACAATCCTTCCTCGCAAAGGTAACCGTCATACACCCCCTATGTAACATACCGCCCACACAAGGGCCCGATGATGCACTGACCGTGGTCCTCGCAAGGTTTACCACCATCCAGTCCCGGCATCTCACAGCTATACATAGAATATCACCACAGCACCATCAATGTATGACCCAGAACCAGGCTCAACTCGACCTAGCTAGGATAACGCCATACACACCCATGGGTATTTATGTATATCCAAATACATTCCTCGTCTCAAGCCATCACGTAGGCTGAGTTCGAATGCCACCAACGTAATTATATACGACATCCACACACACGTACAAACAGGTGAACCAGTGTGAAGTACGAGGTGTCCGGGTTGGCACTTAGACATACTATCTCAAGGTAAGAATACGAACAAAGTCGGACGAAGGTGGACAGGATTGGTCAATGCCGGTAGAACTCGGACAAGGTCGGTAAGGGTCGGTCAAAGAGGTAAAGTTTGGTCAAGTGAAGACAAGGGTAGCAAAAATGGGTGAGGTCGGAGGAACTCGGTTGGGTTTGATAAGGATTTTCCAAAGGCAGTCAAGAGATCCTTAGGTTCCTTATAAAGTTCTAAGGATGGGTTCTGCACTATGTAATCGATTGCATAAGCGCTATAATCGATTACAACAGATAGCGCTTGTAAGACCTCGGGTTTGTATTTCACCAACCCACACAAGGGTGTAAGGGAACCCGGTAGCTCATTTCCCAAGAGCATACAAGCTCTCTACCAAGTAAGGAACCCGTCAGTTCTCAAAGAAAAGGGTTTGGACTTAGCAGTTCTAAAGGGAATATCCCATCCTGGGTGAGGAACCCGGTCTCTCTAAGGAAAGGGAAGGATGAGCTTCCAGAGGTGACACGTGTATGTAACCCGGTTGTTTTAGAAAAAGGAACATAAGCTCAACCGAGTAGGGGAGTCCGGTGGCTCTTTTCTCGAGAGGACACGAGCTTATCCGAGTTAGCAACCCCGTAGCTCCCTCTAGGTGAGGTAACTTGAGCTCAACAGCTCTAACGTGTCACCCAGTCCCAACTCCGTAAGTATGTCCATGATCCTTCTCATGTGATCAAGTTAGATGACGTTCAAGTAAAGGAAAACTTGACATATGAAACATTGCCTTTGAGGATCGAGGATCGACGAACAAAGCACTTAAGAGGGAAAGAAATTCCTTTGGTCAAGGTGATCTGGGGAGGCACATCAAGAGAGGATGCAACATTGGAACTAGAGAGTTAGATGCGACAAGCCTATCCAGCTTTGTTTGAATCAGGTAAATTTCGGGGACGAAATTCCTAAAAAGGTGGGAGAGTTGTAACACCCTGAAATTTTGATAACTGAAAATAGATGTTTGATGTATTTGTTGTGATTGTTTGATTATTTGATTAATTTAGATTGGTTGAGTTATTGTGCATTTTACCCTTGTGCAATTTCTTGGTATGTATGTCAGGTTGTGCGAAGTTAGTTTGAGCTGCGTTGAATTGTGTGATTTTGGAGTTTGACCTGAAAAATATTTTAGTAAAATCACCATATGGGATTGGTTAACCGTTGGATCGCCTTCCAATTTTATAGGTAGTCTTCTAACCCATACGTGTAACTTTTAGCCGTTGGGATTGTATAAATAACATCTATATTGTGAGATAATACTTTTTTACTGAACCAGAAATTTTTAAATTGGGTCAACCCAGACGAATTTTGGAAGGCATTTTGGCTCGCCTTACTTAAGGATTATGATTTTGAGCATAGGTATCATCCTAGCAAAGCCAATGTAGTGGCTGATGCTTTGAGTAGGAAATCCTTGCATGTATCTGCTTTGATGGTTAGAGAGTTGGATCTCCTAGAACAGTTTAGGGACATTAGCTTTGAGTGTGAGGTTACCCCTAACAGTGTGAGACTAGGAGCTCTGAGGATTACTAGAGGTTTGCTAAGAGAGATTAGAGAGGGCCAGAAGTCTGATTCTTTTCTGAGGACTCAGTTAGAAGCCATAGCATCAGGGAGATGTAGTAGTTTTCATGTGGGATCAGATGGAGTCTTGAGGTTTCAAGATAGAATCTGTGTTCCCAATGTATATGAGCTTAGGAAGATGATCTTGGAGGAAGGACATAGGACCAGTTTGAGCATCCACCCTGGTTCTACCAAGATGTATCAAGATCTCAAGGCAATGTTTTGGTGGCCAAACATGAAGAAAGAGGTTAGTGAGTTTGTGTATACATGTTTCAGCCTATCACCCTCAAATTGATGGCCAGACTGAATGGACCATTTAGTCTTTAGAGGACCTTTTGAGGGCATGTGTTTTGGAACAAAAGGGCCATTGTGAGAGTTTTCTGCCATTGATAGAGTTTACCTATAACAATAGTTTTCATTCTACCATTGGCATGGCTCCCTACGAAGCTCTGTATGGTAGCAGGTGTAGGACACCCTTGTGTTGGCTAGATTGGTTGAGTTATTGTGCATTTTACCCTTGTGCAATTGCTTGGTATTTATGTTAGGTTGTGCGAAGTTAGTTTGAGCTGCATTGAATTTTGTGATTTTGGAGTTTGACCCGAAACCTATTTTAGTAAAATCACCATGTGGGATTCGTTAACCGTTGGATCGCTTTCTAATTTGTAGGTAGGCTTCTAACCCATACATGTAACTTTTGACCGTTGGGATTGGAGAAATCGTGAGATAATAATTTTCACTGAACCAGAAATTTTAAAACTGGGCCAACTCACCCAGATGAATTTTGGAAGGCATTTTGGCTCGCCTAGGCGAGTCAAGTCGATTTTAAATAGCCAAAAGCGTGAAAAATACAAAAAAAAAAAAAAAAAACTGGTCTTTTCCCTCATCCAAGCACCCATCCCACCTCCCACCACCCACAACCACCATCAACCACCACGGACCATCGTTACTTGCCACGAGACCACGACACGGAGTAGAATCTCGTAATCGGAGCAGAATCTTCGAAACTCCTTGTGAAGTTTTGGTAGAGAACGGAGCTCTCAATCCTTATTTCTTGGTTTCCTTGGGGTAATCTTAGTTTCTCTTGTCTTCTCCTAGCTAGTTTAAGCTTATCTTAGTGTCTCTTGTGTTTTGGACCGTTGTTGGGAGTTTTACACTTCCTTTGAAAAACCCTTTGAAAATAAGATGTTGTAAAAGTATCCTTTTTATGAAATTGATGTCATTTCTGTGATCCTTGTTGAACCCTGGTCACATTGGTGTGATCAGAATTTCAAAATGATGTCTTTTGATGTTAACTCCCAAAACACTCTTTTAGCCCCTTTTTGATTTGAGTGGGTATTTGACTCCAAATGTTAATATTGATGTTACCTTGGAAATCTATATTAAATTATCTTCGATTTGGTATATAGAGCTATGCGTTTGGACCAAAACATGCGTATTGAAAGATCTCCAAAACAACATTGTGAGGTTTTAACAAGAGAACTCCTAGTTAGGTAAGGAGAGTTTATTATTTGGTTATAGTTTTGATACCATAGTTGGGGGCCAGGGAGTCCAACTATGAAGATAACTGTTTGTCCCTGCTATGTGCTGGTTTTCAAGAAAAACTAAGTTTTTAACTAATAGGATGCAATGTATTTATGATTGATGTGTGTGCTCGTTTTCAAGAAAAACTGTGTTTTTAACTAATAGGATGCAATGAATTTGTTTGTTGATGGATAAAACTGTGAATGATGTTGTCTTGTAATTGATTGGATTTTTGGAAAAAGTCTGAATTATAGAGGAGACTCTGCTCAAAATTTTATAATATGTTTTCCTATTTAATTCTTTATTAAATTTTTAAATGAGCATAAGAATATGTTTTATATATTGTAGTCTTCCTCTTTAATTTAAAATTTTACTAAAATACCAGTCTCGTGGTAATATGGATTGTGAATGAAATGAGATGATGTTTATGTGGTTTGTGATGCTTAAATGTGGTAACATTGATGTGGCTGATAATGTTGAAATGAGATGAGTTTGATATGTATGATGATGATATTGAGATGATGTGATGTGGATATTGATAATGTCATTGTGTGATGTGGATATACATGGATACCCATGAGGGGTGTATGACGGGTTACCCTTGCGAGGATGGATTTGTTCCTAGCCACGGTGAGTGCATCAGTGAGCCCACATTGGTGTGTTATGTATGTACATGGGGGGTGCATGATAGGTTACCCTTGCGAGGAAGGATTTGTTCCTAGCCGGGTCATGCATTGATGATGCCCATGTTTCATACTTCATATTGCATGGATGGAAATGGAATGAAGGCACTCGTGTACCTGTGGGCTGAAAATGCAGGTACTAAGGGGTCATAGGTTTGGAATTCCCTAGCGACGCTTGCTAATCACCAGGAGGGAATGGCCAATGCACGATAGGGTGGCCTTGATAGGTGGTGAATCATTTTTCTTGTGAGAGGCTATTTCCGGGATATGGTACCACATTGCATGCTGATAGATGAGTCAGGTGCATGCATCATTCTAATCATGATTGTTTGATTTATGAAATGAATTAGATGATTGGTTTTGTCGAGTGTGTAATAGGCTGATGGAGTTCTTGTAATAATTGTGGTTGTTATTGTTGTTCCTTTCCAATTGTTGTTATTTGATACTTGTTAGTTGTATATAATAAACTCACCCTTGCATTTGTTGTACCGTGTGGTTGGTACCTATGATGATCGTGAACCTTCATTCATATGAGCGTCATTAGGTGACTCTAAAGGAGATTCTTTTTGGTTGGAGCCGCCAAGTCGACGTGATGACGTTGGAGTTCTTTTTGAGAAAGAGTTGTGTTTTGTTAATTAACTCTTTCTTAGTTAGTTCCTTAAATTTTGTTGTTAGATATGTAAGATTCTAGGCGTAATTACATGTAAAACTGAATTAAGTACTGATATGTGAATGATATGCCCTGATTCGATATATATATATGTGTGTGTGTGTGTGTGTGTGTGTGTGTATGTATGTATGTATATATGTATATAATCAATTATGTAATTGTATCGTGTGTATGATAGTTATATTATCGCGAAAAATTTACTATCATTTTCATAATCAAATTAATGGAGTTTTCATTAAAATTCAAAATTTGCACGATTAAGAATTAGTGATACTGTAGTGACGAGGTGGGTCGTTACACTTGATCCTCATAACTGATTTTTGAAAATTATACCCCTTACTATTACTCACAGGTAGCTTCCCTAAGACTCGATTCTTATCTTCCACTCTACGAGCCTTGACCATAGATTCCATCAAGTTTTTTGGTTCTTAGAGCCTTATCTTAGTGCTGATATTTTCTCGAATTGGCCTATGAATTCTTGCACTATTTCTTCCTATTCTAGCACCAACAATGCTTGAAAAGGATTTACTGGGTTAGACACTTAAAACCTTTGGAGATTGTGATCTTGAACCCCTCCCAATAATTGTTTAGGTTCCAAGATTCCCACCATTGAAACCACCCTAGAGCTTCTTCGTCAATGGCAACCATTATCACTTCTAGCTTATCCTTTTCTCTTATGGTCTGTAATCGGAAATACCTTTCGATCTTCGTTAACCAATCCATCGGATCTTCTCCCTCGAATGTTAGTTTCGAGAATTCTCCATCGAACTCAATCTGGAGATTTTTCTCCCAAATCGTCGCTAATCGTTGTATATACACTTCGTGATTCTCTTCCATTGCCTTCTCTATGGCTTCCATGATGTCTCCATTATCAGTTTTTCCTTTGTCATCACTAAATGTTCCACAACTCCCAAATCGGAGCTTTGATACCAGTTGATAGAACTAGACCAGAAACAGAGGAAAAAATTGTGTGTATTATTACTATGGTGCTTTCAACACCCAAGATGGAAAACAGATGAGTTTCGAGGTCTCACCACCCTCCCACTTCTTAGTACAAAATCCCCTTCTAATATCCCTCAATAGGCTATTTATAGTTTCTTCATTAACTAACAACTACTAACTAACAGTTAGTTATCCTAGCAATTCTAACTAATTAACAATTACTAAGGCTCTTAGCTCTTCCAAGTATATTTCCTAACAAACCCCTTTCCTCATCTATCACGAACCAAGCCACTTTAAGTATTAGAATCATTTCCTGCCACAATGTTATTTGCAAGATTCAGTGAAGGATGTGCTCCTCGGGCCTTCTATTGTGTATCTTTATTTTTCTATAAGCCGGTGGAGGCAAGTTCTCTAACATATTTAGGAATGAAAAGAACAAGGAAGTTGTCAACATTAAAATTCCACAAGGCATCATACTTAATTAATACACAGGAATGCCTTTCAAAAAAAAAAACTACACAGGAAAAGCACCCAACCATATTTAAGGCTAATATTTATTAAGGACTAACAATTTATTCATGGATTGCAAAAAATACTTGAAATAATTAAAGTGAAGTTCAAAATTGCACCATAGTAAATCTTCCAGTTTGTGTGTTCAAACTTGAGTCCAACAAAAGGATTAATATTAAAGTGCAGTTCAAAATCATTGTGGTTTTCTATATTAAGATTACTAAATTGAAAAATGGTCAAGAGTTGTTGCCTATACTCTAGCACAAATTAACCAGCAATATAACTAACTAAAAAGACATAGATGTCTGGAAATATAAACTCACCAGTATCATTTCTTCATCTTCATCATAGTCATCTTCCTATTCCTCAATAGGGGAAGCCCCAACAGAAGTTGACATATTATTTACTAACTCTTCATTTTCCTCCATAGCAATAGATGCAGCTAACCTAATAGACCCATCAAAACAAGCATGACTAATAAACAAGAAAAAAATTATAACACCAAAATTATAACATCAATTGAGTGTTGATTGTCACTCCTTGATGTATCATTATCAAGTCTAGAGCTACAACCTACCATGTCAGCTTCAATTAGCAGAATCCTCTTACCCTTGCCCCGATAATTGACATCATGTTGTTTCTGGTTTTCAACTTCCTTTACTAGTCCTTCGGTTCTCTTTCCTTTAAGCTGAAATCAAATTGTTAACAAAAACATTTTTTACATCTAAACCAAATGAAAGACAATATATCATATACAAATGAGTTGTGAGCATGCCAATATATCATATGCTTTCACGCAAATATTATCCAAAAATCGAGAAAATATTCTTGAAAGCATTCTATCTGATCCTTTATTTCTTGCTAATTAATGACAAGAGCAACAAAAATGACAAAGTACATTGCAGAAGGCAATATCATCAATATATATGAATCTAACATGTGCAAGAATATCAAGTTGCATTGATTGTGGTAAGGCAGCTAATACAACTATATGAACTTCGACACTTACTAATGGCTGAGGGAAGAAAAAAAAATATATGAAGCAACAATAATTGAAATATCAACAAATTTTCCAACATTAACAAATAAAATAAGGATGTTACAACAACAAACAAAAATTAAATATTGCCTCATTCCCCCACAATGACTATATTGTTACACTCTTGGAAATGTATGTTTTTGATAAAGAAACAAAAAGTATATAAACAAAAATAATAGAAAAATCACAGCACAACAATTGCTACTTGTAACATCACATCAATTACTACTTGTAACCATTCCATCATTCTACATTTGCAAATTTACCAATACAATCTGTTTGTCTACATCACGTTCCTCCTTAAAGGATTAATTACAATAGACAACATTTCTTTTCTGGCATGTATTCCATTTTCCTTTGGAGCTGTAGATGCTTCCAACCTAAATCAACTCATTCAAACATTATAGAGAAATTATTAGTTATATTCAAGATCAATTGTATTAAAATAGTTTTTTCTGCAACTTATATAAAAGATACTTCATGGCTTTTAGTCCCTTTATATAGGATAAATATAAAGGTAGGTTACATTTCATGAAGTTCCTCCTGGTTGTAACTAGTCAATATTGTTGCTTTTGAAGAATTGTTGTCCTCCTTGGCCATATATTTAGCCACAAACCTAAATAAATAATTCAAATAATGAGCAGAACTCTGATGGAAAAAGACAACTATGATTTACAGTAGATTACATTTCGAGCCTGTTTGGATACAAGGCTAGAAGTGCTTTTGAGAGCTTCTCTACTCGAAAAAGCTCTACATTTCCAGTAGAAAAGCTCCAAAACTACTTGTGGCTTGTATCCAAAGAGCTCTATCTAGCTCTTTCACATGACTTCCTCCTTAATGCCTTTAGCCTTAAAGAAAAAAGAAAAACAAAAGTTAAGACTGTGATACATAAGATCATCAACTAGTTCCTTCAACCTTAATGGTTTTTTTTCCAGAATTTTATGCATTATAATTTTATTTTTATATATAATTAATAAAATTAATTAATACCATCAATTTGTTCGAGTTAATTTTCAAATAAAATTTTAATTAAATGCAATTTAAAAATAATCAATTGTGAAATAAATAAATAATTTAACAATTATGAAATTATGGTTAATATGAATTAAACAATTAAATATCATATATATAAAGGAAGTAGGTGAGGGTAGTTTTAGAAATGTATTTTGAGACAATGAGTTGGAAAAAAAACATAGGATTTAATTGATAGAAAAAAGCAATAAAGAAAATCAATAGGAATTAACCAACAACGGTTGTCACAAGTTGTATCAACTTGTGTTTCTTAACAAAGTGGTTCGGGATTTAAATACTGGTTGATCCTTGATTATAGAATAAATCGTGTTGTGGGAACACCACCTTGTGTGTGCTTCTCCAACGAACATGGATTGCTTTATTGTACCAAAATATAAGGTATATAAAATTTTCGTTGATTTTAATTTTTTGGTTATAATTGATAGAAAAAAGCATTAAAGAGAATCAATAGGAATTACAAACAATGGTTGTCACAAATGGTACCAGCTTGTGTTTCTTAACCAAGTGGTTCAGTGTTTGAATCCTAATCGATCATTGATTATAGAATAAATCGTGTTAGGAGAATACCACCTTATGTGTGTTCCCCCGATGAACCTAGATTGCTTCACTGTACCAAAAATTGAACGTATATTAAATTTTACTAATTTTAAGTTTTTGGTTATAATTTTAATGGTTGTTTTTATTTAATTTTATGGTTATATGTAGTGAATACAATTAATTAATATGATTCATTAGGTTAAGATAATTTGCAAATAAAATTATAATTTAATAACATTTTGAATAATCAATTGTGAAATAAATAAATACATAAATAAACGACTATGAAAACATGTTTAATATGAATTAACCAACAATGGTTGAAAAAAGTGATAGCGGCTTGTGTTCCTTCACCAATTGGTCCAGGGTTCAAATCCTTATTGACCCTTGAGTATAAAATAAATCATGTTGGGGGAATATCCCCTTGTGTTTTCCTTTGACGAACATTGATTGCTTCATTGTCCCAAAATAGAAGGTATAATGAATTTTTATTGATTTTAATTTTATGATTATGACTTTATTGGTTTTTTATGCGTTATATTTTTATGGTTATATATAATTAATACCATTAATTAGTTAAAGATAATAAGAATATCAAGTTGTAGAGATTTTGGTAAGGCAACTAATACAACTATATCAACTTCTGCACAGCGAAGAAAAAAATATATGAAGCATCAATAATTGAAATATCAACAAATTTATGAGCATTAACAAAGAAAATAAGGATGTTACCACAACAAACAAAAATGAAATATTTCCTCATTTCCCCACAATGACTCTATTGTTACACTCTTGGAAATGTATGGTTTTTGAAAAAGAAAAAAAAGTATATAAACAAAAATAATAGAAAAATCACATCATAGCAGTTGCTACTTGTAACATCACAACAATTGCTCCTTGTAACGTATGTAGGTGTCCTAAAGACAATCTGTTTCATCATATGAACATCTCTTGCTATTTAGTATTTCATGGTTAATAAATTTGAGCAAACTATATTTTTATCATATTTATGTCTTGCCTATATTTTATAGTAATATGAGTTTAAAGATAAAGGCCGTAGGAATAGAATAGGTGTTCTCTCAAGGATCAATGATAGGGATCATGATCGTGAGGACTCAAGGACACTAAATTTCTATTACCTGAAATGAGTTCCTAGTCTTAAATCACCAAGAAAGGGCATTGGTGATTTCAAAAAGGACTAGTACGACATCTTCTACTTGTATAGAGATACAAGGTAGGGACCTCATGGAATGCAGGCATGGTGATGCCTTAGATGATGTCGTGCGTGGATCTATTGGAAAACAGATGGCGTCGAACTGACCCACCGAGAGACTCTACAAGGAATCTTTAAAGTATCATTGGATTTGTAAAGTCTCTCATCGTTTGGTAGTGTGGATCATCCTAGACTTGAGGATGTCATCGAACACTATGTCCTAGGGTTATACTTTGATTGTACAACTCTATCCGCTTGAAAAATAGGGAGAACATGTACTCTTGGGTATTACTTGAATACATGACTAAAGATGGGCATGCCAAAAGGACTCAGTCGCTACAAGGGATTAGTCATTCACAAGATCGATAAGCTTGGATGACTTCTATTTGTATTGGGAATCTATGCATAGTAAGCAATAGAAGATTCTTAGTTTTGTGAAAAGCTATATTTAGTCAACTAAGAGAGATGATACTCTATCCTTGCTCTCGACTAAATGTGAATGACGATAGGAGGGATGGTGCCAGCACGGTATCCAAATCAGAAAGGTAGATCACTTGATCAACTCAATTACTTATGGGGCCGCAAAGCATTGCTAGTGTCTTATGTGGTTATTAAATGAATTGGGCCCATTAAAGGAGTTTAATTGGTCCAAGTTCATTTATGTCAGTGACTAATTGGGCCTAATGGGTCACACACAAAAGGTTGTTCTTGATTACTTATAACTAGTAAGTTTGGACCAATAATAGCTTTTGGACTTTTTCAAGACTAAAGGTGTAATTGAGTTGGAGTTGGACTCCAAGTCCAATTAAAGCATGCGCCCCATTTGGGCTATTAGTGAGAAATTAGTTTCTACACTAATAGGCCTAAATGTGTTAAAAAGGCCTAATAGGGTCTTGGGCCATAAGTCCTAGTAAGTCAAGAAGTTGACTTAACCAAAATGAGTTTTGAGCAAATTCAAAATTTGAATTTGATTTTTGAATTTGAATTCAAATTTAAATTATGAACTAAGGAAAAGGTTGAATTTAAATTATTAGGTTCAAATGTTCATCACCTTCATCTTCACTTGAATCTTCTTCTTTATCCACATTTGAGGATGCAGCATTCAAGGCTACTCTTTTGTTTCTTGTCTGCATCTTCTGCATGTGTTAGTTGAGACATTTCTAATTCATACTCAAATAGTGCAGCCATAGACATCTTTGAAAGATCTTTTGACTCCTTGATTGTTGTCACCTTTGGTTGTCATGGTCTTGTTAGACATTGCAAGATCTTGATGTCTAACTCTTCAGCATCAAATGTCTTTCCAAGACCAAGAAGATGATTTACAATGTGAGTGAATCTTGTTTGGAGTTGAGATATGTTTTTTGTTGTGTTCATCTTGAACATCTCATACTCATGAATCAATGCATGCTTCCTTGATCTTCTGACTTCATATGTCCCTTCATTAGTGATTTCCAACATCTCGCACATCTCCTTTGCACTTTTACACCTAATAGTTTTAAAGAATTCATCAGATGAAAGTGTAGAAGTAATCATGTTCTTAGCTTTAAAATCGTATTACACTACTTTCTTTTCTGCATCTATAATCTCATCCCATTCTTTGGGAATCATTTCACTATCAACAGTTTTTATTGAAATCAAAGGACCTTGGTCTATTGCATTCCATGCACCAGGCTCATTTGATTGAATGAATATCTGCATTCTATTTTTCCAAAAACTGAAATGCTCTCATTCATTCATCGGAGGATGATTGAGGTAGGCACCCTCCTTGAAGGTAATTTGTGTCGTATTCATTTTCTTTAAAAAAGATAGTGATCTTGAATAACACTCAAGAACTTGCTCTTGATACCAATTGAAAAAGAGTATGAACACACACAATAACCAAGAGGGGGGTGAATTGGTTTAAACTTGGTATTTTAAAATTCTTTAAAACAATCAGAGTAGTTAGGATCGTATAACAAAATCACCTTTGAAATCTATTAGTCAACCAAATACCAATCTTTAATGAAAGCAATAGCTTAAAATATATTCCTGTTGATTCTAAAAAAATTATCCATATGAATGACAATTAATGATAACAATAGGAGATAAAGAAGAGTATTCAACACCAAGAATTATACTGGTTCATTTCTCACCTTTAAGAAGCTACATCCAGTTTCTTTTAACAAATTAGTTAGAGTTTCACTATTCACAAAAATTTGTTCTACAAGCTTATAGTTCCACCCTTAATCAAACCCAGATTAAGACAAGAAATCTAATACCCTTAGACTCTTTAGTGATCAAGACATAGAGAATCTTCTCTCTGCTCTTCCCTCTAGAGACACCTACTTTAGACAAGCTCTAAGAATCCTATTGTAATAGTTACAAACAAACTGAATTCTAAAAATGAATTACAAAAAAAGTTTAATGGAGAGAGACAACCTAATGATCCAATGTGTATCAATGCAAATGATTTTACTAATTTTGAATCAGGTTGAATGCAAACAAACTTTAGAGCATTCTCTCCAAGTATTTCTTTAGAATCTTGCCCAAAAAGAAATCTTTCAAAGTAACATGAAGATTTAGAATTTGTGGGGCAAACCCTCAGTAGCTCAAAGTAACTTTTCACTCTTCAAAAAGCTTCTTGAAATCGATGAAAATTTCATAGTGTAATGATCTGATGTACTTATTTCAAAAGACCCAACAACTATTTATAAGAAACTATGTTAACTGAATGTAATTGATTAAATCGCTCATGTAATCGATTAAAACCACTAAAGTAATCGATTATTAACAAGTTTTGTAACACCCTGAAATTTCGGTAACTTAAAATATATGTGTGATGTATTCCTTGTATGATTTGATTAATTTATTAATTAGTATTAGTTGAAATGTTATGTGAATTATCCATGTGCCATTGCTTGGTGTAAATGTCAAGTATGTAGAGTTTGTTCGAGCTGCGTTGTAATTGAGTGATTCCGAGTTTGACCCGAAAACCTATTTCAGTAAAATAATTATTGTGGATTGGTTAACCGTTGGATTATATTCATATTTTAAATCAAGGTTCCTAACCAAAATATATAACTTTTGACCGTTGGGATTATCAAAATAATGTCTGAAACGTGAGAAATTAATTTTTCACTGAAGCGGAAAATTCTAGAATCTGGTTAGCTCGCCCAGGCGAATTTTGCAGGCACTTTTTCTCGCCTGGGTGAGTGGAGGCGGTGCTGAATACGTTTTTAAGCTTCCAAGTCACGAAAATGGAGGTTCTTCCTCCTCCAAAAAGGTCCAAGCTCCCCCACCACCCTCCTCCACCACCCATAGCCATCAGAGACACCCACGAGCTGCCGTTGCTTGCCACGAGACCTCGGCACGGAGAAGAATCCTTTAATCGGAGCGGAATCTTTGAAACTCTTCTCGAAGTTTCGGTAGAGAACGAAGCTCTCAATCCTCCTTTCTTGGTTTCCTTGAGCTAATCTTAGTTTCTTTTGTCTTCTCCTAGCTAGTTTAAGCTTCTATTAGTGTCTCTTGTGTTTTGGGTACCGTTGTTGGGAGTTTTACACTTCCTTTGAAAAACCCTTTAAAAATGAGATGTTATAAAAGTCTCCTTTTTATGAAACTGATATCATTTCTGTGATCCTTGTTGAACCCTGGTCACATTGGTGTGATCGGAATTTCAAAATGATGTCTTTTGATGTAAACTCCCAAAATACCCTTTTAGCCTCTTTTTGATTTGAGTGGGTATTTGACCCCAAATGTTAATATTTATCTTACCTTGGAAATCTATATTAAATTGTCTTCGATTTGATATATAGAGCTATGCGTTTGGACGAAAACACGCATATTAAAGGATCTCCAAAACAACACTGTGAGGTTTTAACAGGAGAACTCCTAGTTAGGTAAGGGGAATTTATTATTTAGTTATAGTTTTGGTACCATAGTTGGGGGCCAGAGAGTCTAACTATGAGGATATCTGCCTGTCCCTGCTGTGTGCTGGTTTTCAAGAAAAATTACGTTTTAAATTAATGGGATGCGATGTATTTATGATTGATGTATGTTTGTTCCTGTGTGTGCTCATTTTCAAGAAAAACTACTTTTAACTAATGGGATGCGATGAATTGGCTTGTTGATAGATAAAACTGTGAATGATATTATTGTTGTAATGATTGGATTTTTGGGAAAAGTCTTAATTACTGAGGAGACTCTGCCCAAAATTTTATAATATGTTTTCTTATTTAATTCTTTATTAAATATTTAAATGGGCATAAGAGTGTATTTTATATATTGTAGTCCTCCTCTTTAATTTAGAATTTTCCTAAAAATATCAGTCTTGTGATATGATGAATTGTGAATGTATGAACATTGGGTTATCTGAAGACCTGGGGAATGTGAATCTCAGGCATATGTATTATGTATAGATGTGAAATGTGATTGCTTGTGATGTCGTTGAGGCTATTGAAATTGAGATGCAATTGATGTAGTTGATGATGTTGAAATGAGATAATGTTGATGTGGTTGATGATGTTGAAATGAGATAATATTGATATGCATGATGACGATATTGAGATGATATGATGTTGAGGTTGATAATGACATTGATGAGAGATAATGTTGATGTAAACAATGTCATTGTGTGTGGATATACATGGATACTCATGGGGGGTGTATGACGGGTTACCCTTGCGAGGAAGGATTTGTTCCTAGACAGGTCATACATTGATGTTGCCCATGGTTGTAGGCTGTGTATGTACACGTGGGATGCAATGATCGGTTGGTTACCCTTGTGAGGAAGGATTTGTTCCTAGCCACGGTCAGTGCATCGGTGAGCCCACATTGGTTTGTTATGTATGTACATGGGGGGTGCATGGCGAGTTACCCTTGCGAGGAAGGATTTGTTCCTAGCCGGGTCATGCATTGATGATGCCTATGTTTCATACTTCATTTGTATGCGTGGACATAGAATGAAGGCACTCGCGTACGTGTGGGTTTCAGTGGGCTGAGAATGTAAGTACTAAGGGGTCATCAGGTTTGGAATTCCCTTGCGACGCTAGCTGATCACCGGGTGGGGGAATGGCCAGTGCACGACAGGGTGGCCCTGATAGGCAATGAATCATTTTTCCTGTGAGAGGCTATTTCCGATGATGGTACCACATTGCATGCTGATAGATGAGTCAGGTGCATGCATCATTCTATGCATGATTGTTTGAGTTGTGAAATGCATTGGATGATTGGTTTGTTGAGTGTGTATTGGAATCATGGATTTTTGTTAATGATTGTGGTGGGTAATATTGTTTTCTTCCCAATTGCTGCTATCTGATGTTTGTTGGTTTTTATATAATAAACTC
>CM023941.1:20327920-20362672 GCA_013407115.1 Glycine latifolia | reverse complement strand
ATCATTCTATGCATGATTGTTTGGGTTGTGAAATGCATTGGATGATTCGTTTGTTGAGTGTGTATTGGAATCATGGATTTTTGTTAATGATTGTGGTGGGTAATATTGTTTTCTTCCCAATTGCTGCTATCTGATGTTTGTTGGTTTTTATATAATAAACTCACTCTTGCATTTGTTGTACCGTGTGGTTGGTACCTGTGATGATCGCGAACTTTCGTTCGTGGGAGCAGATAAGCAGTAATAGGTGACTTTGGAGGGAGATCTTCTTTTTGGTCGGAGCCGTCAAGCCAACGTGATGATGTTGGATTCCTTTTTGGAGAAAGAGTTGTGTTTTGTTAATCAACTCTCTCTTAGTTAGTCTTTGGCTTTTTGTTGATATGTAATTTCAGGTGTATATACACGTAAAGCTAAAGGAAGTTCTGACATGTGGATGACATGTACTAATTTAATATATATGTATAATGTGTTTAAATATGTAATTGTAATATGTGTATGATAATTGTATTATCGTGAAAAATTTACCATCATTTTCATAATCAAATTAATGAAGTTTTATTAAAAATTGAAGTTGCACGATTAAGAGTTAGTGATATCGTAGCGAAGGCGGGTTGTTACAAGTTTAATCCATTAAAATGTTCTTGAGCTTTCTGAAAAATATTTATGAACAAAGTAATCGATTAATTTGCCATGTAATCGATTACTACAAACAGTCTTAGTTTTTAAATACTCGCCCATTAATCGATTACCACAAATCATAATCCATTAAAGCAGGAAGACTTATTTTGTTATTGTTCAGTGTAATCGATTACGACATAGCTGTAATCAATTAAAGTGTTCATCAAAGCTTAAGTAATAGATTACCATAAGTTGGTAATCGATTAAAGCAGTGCGAAATAGTTTTTCAAAACCTTAAGCAATAAACACTTGACTTTTCATGCAATCATGAAACTTTAAAGCTTTTTCACAAAACATATGCTTCTATTAAAATCATGAATGCAAGCCAATGAGTGATGTTTATGCAATGCAATGGATCATAAGATGGAACTCTTTAGAAATCTAAAGATTACATATGCCTTCAATTGAATGGCATGTAAAAGCTAAAACATTTCCAAGACCAAGAGCCACAGCATCTCGATCCTCTTAAGGCTCTTCCTGTATCTAACAGTAAGGATAATTGTGAATTATCCAAAACTATATCAATAAAGATTGGATAATGTTTCTTCCAACAAATTTTTTAGTTGAATTAATAATTTAAATAAAATAGAAAATCAACAACCAAGGGATATGATGATGAAAGGTTGAATTTTGAATTTATAGATCCTTGGGCTGATTTTGAGTGATTGAGCTAGGATTCTAATCCTAATAAGATTACAAGATAATAGGCTCATAAGATAAATAGCACTCCACTCTTATGTTATGTGCTAATGCTCTTTCAACCTTACCTAACCTCAAGACACCATTTTTTGTCTTGAGAAATAAACCAAACACTTAAAGCCTCCACCTTGCCATTGTCTAGCAAGTAACCAAGTGAAGGAGGATCAAGAAAGAGAAGGAGTTCTCTTAAGCATTTAAGGTACAATCATGTGGATCATCGTTGGAGGGCATCATCCTTTTGAAGCCTTTCAAGCAATCAAAAAGGTATTTCTAAAATCCCTAACATTTTAATGAGTAGATTCTAAACAGGTTTCATGAGGACCGTAAGGTGTTACAAGTTCCGCATCGAAGAACAAAATAGAAATTTCTTTCACCCTCATGAACATGTTCCATGAACTTCATGGAACATGAATACTTACTTTAGTAACCATTCCATCATTCTACATTTGCAAATTCACCAATACAATCTGTTTGGCTGCATCATGTTACTCCTCTAAAGGATTAATGACAATAGACAACATTCCTTTTTCTAGCATGTATTCCATTTTCCTCCACAACTATAGATGCTGCCAACCTAAATCAACTCAACCAAACATTATAGACAAACTATCAATTATATTCAAGATCAATTGTATTAAAACAGTATTTTATGCAACTTATATAAAAGATACTTCATGGCTTTTTTCCCCTTTATCGAGGATAAATATAAAGGTAGATTACATTTCATGAAGTTCCTCCTGGTTGTAACTAGTAAATATTGTTGCCTGCGAAGAATTTTCGTCCTCCTTGGCTGCATAATTAGCCACAGACCTAAATAAATAATTCAAATAATGAGCATAACTTTGACAGAAGAAGACAATTGTGATTTACGACAACATATGCTGATTACATTTCATCTAGCTCTTTCACATGACTTCCTCCTAAATCACTACCAGCAAATTCTAGTTGGATTTTTTCTGACTCCTAGTATCACTATTCGTCTTCATGCTTTGGTTCTCAAGATCATTAGCAAGTTCCTTCAACCTTAACGGTTGTTTTGTCAATTTTATGCATTATAATTTTACGGTTATATATAATTAATAAAATTAATTAATATCATTAATTTGTTAAAGATAATTTACAAATAAAATTTTAATTAAATAGCAATTTAAATAATCAAATGTGAAATATATATATATATATATATAAAGGAATTAGGTGAGGGTAGTTTTAGAAATATATTTTGCAATAATGAGTTGAAAAAAAAAACAATAGCATTTAACTGATAGAAAAAAAATTAAAGAAAATCAATAGGAATTAATTAATAATGCTTGTCACAAGAAATATCGATTTTTGGTTATAATTTTAATCGTTGATTTTTAATTTTATGGTTATGTATAGTGAGTAAAATTAATTAATACGATTAATTAGGTTAAGATAATCTGAAAATAATATTATAATTTAATAACATTTTGAATAATCAATTGTGAAATAAATAAATAATTTAAGTTCTTTGAAAACATTTTTAACATGAATTAAATGATTAAATATCATATATATATATATATATATATAAAAGTGAGGGTAGCTTTGGAAATATATTTTGTATTAATAAAGTGATAAAAAAAACAATAGCATTTAAATTATACAAGAAACATTAAAGAAAATCAATAGGAATTAACCAACAATGATTGAAAAAAGTGATAACGGTTTATGTTCCTTAACCAATTAGTTCAGTGTTTGAATCCTGATCCTTGAATATAAAATAAATTATGTTTGGGGAATACCACCTTTTGTTTTCCTTTTGACGAACATGGATTGCTTCATTGTCAGGTATATTGAAATTTTATTTATTTTAATTTTATGATTATAATTGTAATGGTTTTTTTAAAATTTTATGCATTATATTTTTATGGTTATATATAATTAATACAATTAATTAGTTAAAGATAACTGGAAAATCAAATTTTAATTTAATAGCATTTTGAATAATCAGTTGTGAAAAAAATAAATAATTTAACGGTTATGAAATTATGATTAATATGAATTAAATGATTAAATATCCTATATATATATATATATATATATATATATATATGTAAAAGAAAGCAGATAAGTATAGTTTTGGAAATATATTTTGCAATAATGAATTGAAAAACAAAACCTTAACATTTAATTGATAGAAAAAATCATTAAAGAAAATCAATAGGAATTAATCATTACTGGTTATGACAAATAGTAGTGACTTATATTTTCTTAATCAAGTAGTGAAGAGTTCGAATCATAACAAATAGTTGGAAATATAATATATCATGTTTGGAAAATATCACCTTGTGTGTTATGGTGACAAACATGGATTGCTTCGTTGTACCTAAATAGAAGATATATTAAATTTTTATTGATTTTAATTTTTTTTATAATTTTAATATATGGTTGTCTTTTTTAAATTTTATGCATTATAATTTTATTGTTATACATAGTTAATACAATTAATTAATATTATTAATTAGTTAAGGATAATTTGCAAATAAAATTTTAATTTAATAGCATTTTGAATAAACAATTGTGAAATAAATAAATTAATTAACGCCTATGAAAACTTTTATTAATATGAATTTGTAGATGAAAGTATTCTTGATTGAAGCGTGTATTCCAACTCCCTAAGACAATTTAAAAATTAGCAAAACATTTCAAAAGATTGAAATTGGTTGGTAAAACACGTGAGAAGCAGTACGTTTACATCAACCAAAAGCATCTCCATGGAGAAAGATGTTTTTGACTTGGAAAGATCATTTCCTACTGGAAGCCGAATAACTCTGACGGTTATCTTTCATGTCTCTTTTTCGAGATATATTTAACAGTGTGAAGCTTGCTTTCCATGGACAACACTGGCAAAGCTCAAGTAATGAGAATAGAGAAGGAAGAGACTAAATTTTCAGACAGGGAAAAGCAACGGTTGATATCCAAAAACTGTTCAATTTATATAGCCATCCCAACAGTGATTCCCACAAAAATATTTCCCGCTTTTGTTCATGAGTTAACAATTCAAATTCGAATTTGAACATATTAACCATATTTTTTTGAATTCCTTGCTGGTTGCAGGTTTCTTGACCATATCTTCCTCGTTCATGCTACAATTTCTGAAATCACATTGGGGAGAGTTCAAAATGTTACCGTAAAAGCTACTATTTGTTAGGTATTGAAATTGTTAGAATGGTCTTTTTGGCTTTGACGGTCCGTTGAACGAAAACCCCGCGCATATGGTAAGGTTTGGTTGAGAATTTGTTTTTCACCGTTGGTGAATCAGTTGTTAACTCCATTATCAGTTAACTGTTTGGATCCCCAAATTTTTACTATTTCATGAGAAGTTGGCACCTGTAAAAAAGTTTTCACTTGTAGTCCTTTATTTTGTATATAGTATTGATACCTTTCATCGTAGTAGTGGACAAAGACCCGTTGGCATCGCCTAATAAGCTCCATGTTGCACCATTATTCAGCGTACAATATCATGAACAATCTCTTACTAAAATATTACAGTATTCCCATTTATTCTACCTAGTTTTTTAGGTTTCCCTTCCTAAGCATCGCATAACGCCTTTTATTTCCTTACAATTTGGTCGGAGATTTTATAATCCATGGTCAATACCCATAAGCTGTAAGCGTATGGAAAGAAAAAGTTGACCAACATTAATTAATGCACGTGCCAATATACTTAATTAATGGGAACGTCCTTCTTAAACAATATGCATGAAGTCGGGGGGGAATATTGATATGGGTTTATATTTGAAATAGGTTAACCATTAAGTTATTAAATATTTATCGAAAAGCTTAAAAAATATTTATTAATTAATTAATTTATTATGCAATTTCAAACATTTAATAAAAATACCAAAAACTACTTATTAACATCTCTATCAGGTTGAGTTAGATAAAAAATTGGCAGAAAATAAAATCCAGCCCAATCAATTATTATTTACTCGGACTGGTTCGAATTTCTGAAAAAAAAATTGCACAATCTGCAAACCAAATCAAACCATTAAAAGGATACATGATTTTATCCAAAGATTCATACATAATTATGTCATTAAAAAGACATAAATAACATAGTTTGTTTTAATTAGTTACGGAAACTAAATAATAATAAAAAATACTAAAAATATTAATAATAAATTACACGTTCAGTTTGGTTCGGGTTCAACGGCTTGACAAAGCACCAATTCGAACCAATTACAACAAGATATTATATTGGTTTATTTTGGGTGGGACTCGATTAAGCTTAAAAATTTAAACTTGAACAATTTGCATTTTCGGGTTAATTGTGTTAATTTGAACCAATGAACAGCTCTAATCTCCGGGATGAATAGTTAGGAGTAAATTAAGTTATCTGCATCCAAATCCGTTCTTATCTGCATCTAATATAATAATTCACGCTTAACTAAATTAAGTTAAAGCTAATGCCAATCCATTTAAAAATTATGTTATAGTCTTATTGCTGTTCTTCGTTGATCGCGAAAGTAAGTAATGCACGTAAATTAACATTAAGAAAAAGATAAGCATGTGCAACCCATGATGTCAAGGGGGGAGCGCTTTCTCTATATAACCAACATTTCCTTTGTCATTTTATTCAACAAAAGATCTGCATCTGAGATTTGAGAACTCACACTCTTGCCTATCACAGTCAAAACAAATCAAAAATTAATATGGCACACCTCAACCTGCCACTCATAGTCACTTTCCTTTCTATTCTTTTATGTCTTGCACCAGTTGAGCTATCTTTTGCTCTGCATAACCCCCCAAACCAAACAATGACTTACATAGAGTCCTCTTGCCGAGGAACCAGGTACCCTGATCAGTGCATACGTTGCCTAGCAGATTTGCCAATTCCATCATAGATGGCCCTCAGCATTTAGCCCATGCTGCCCTTTCAATGAGCCTCTCCAGTGCACTAAATACAAGGGGATACCTGATAAAAGTGGCCAAGGAACTTAAGGAATTCAAGAACGTTAGGGTTTACCTTACTGTGCAAGATTGTGTAACCCAAATCAATGATAGTGTGGACCAGCTTTGCCAAGCCATCAATGAGCTCCGCAGGCTGAACAAACGCACCACCATAGTGTTGGTCCCAGATGAACTCAAGAGGGGGTTGAATTGAGTTTTATAAAATAATTTACAATTTAAAATCAAACTCAAAGCAATAATACTGAGATAAAAGATAAAAAAGATACAATCAATTTTAACGTGAAAAATCTAATTGGGAAAAAAAATCATGACGTCCACATTGGATAACCAATCCAATGGACAACTCCACTATGATAATTTTGTGTATAAGAGTTCCTAGTATCCTAATTTCCTAGCCTACCCTTACACAACAATTATCTCAGCTGTTATCTTTGTTTCCTAGCAAAAAGTTCTCGTCTCAATTCACCAATAATAGATACAGACTGGTATCCTAGTTTCCCAGCCAGAAGTTGCACGTCTCAATTCACCAAGAACAGAGACAGAACGGGTATCCTAGTTTCCCAGTTGCGACCTTTTCCAACGTCAAGAAGAAGAATACAATAATATAGTTACATTTACACTTCTATTCCTTAAGCAAATAGATACCTTTAAATCCTGATGCAGAGTTGAAGAATCAGACTTGTCAAATGCTTCTATATGATCACACAACAATTCTCTCAATAATGCAAACATAAACTTTCTAAACTCTGATATTATTTGGAATGGAATGTCTACTCTAAACACTAATATATGTTTCTATTTATACTAAGTTAAACATATGATTTTAACCAATTTTTGAATGCAATCCTAAAAGATATTATGCAATCTTAAAGATATGTTATTATATTATGCAATGCAATCTTAAAAATATTTTATCCTATTTTTGAATATAAAAAGATATTATATCCTATTTTTTAGTGCAATCTTAAAAAAATATTTTATCTTATCATGCAATGCAATCTTAAAGATATTCTATTATATTATGCAATGCAATCTTAAAAATATTCTATTCAATTTTTGAATGAATATTAAAAAATATTCTATCCTATTTTTGAATGCAATCTTAAAGATAAATATATTGGCAAGATCAATCTTCTAATCTCCTTACATAAAATCTAAAAAATAAATAGAAACAAATCTTCTTAATTTCATGTCATCTTGAATGATATCAATCTTCAGGATTCTTCAAATAATCTTATCAATTATGTTGATCTTCATAAATCCAAAATATCAGTAACTTCAAAATATCAAATAATTATCATCAGTGCAATGAATCTAATAATGTGGCATTCATTGTTTGTTATCATCAAAACTTTATAAATCTTTTTTATGCATAAAGGGTTCAACAAATATCCAACACATAGATGACTATTTCTTATGGCACATAGGCAATGTCGAGACATGGATAAACACTGCCTTAACAAATGCTAGCTATTGTGTTCAATCATTCCCTGGCCATATGATGAGTAAGAGGACTGCTACCATAAAGGTTAAGGCACAAAATGTTGCTGAACTCACTAGCAATGCACTAAACTTATTCCATAGATATTCTTCTAAGTACAAGGCTGAAGCTAGAGCCACCAAGAAACCCTAATAAACATATGCTAAAAGTTAGTTAACCCTTTGTTTTGGCATGTGAATGTCATATTTTGTTTTTTTTAGGTGGGTTCATTTCAATTGTCGTTAACAAAGTAAATGGTATGCATGGACTTATAAACCAATGTATTCATCACAATAATGTTAGATGAAGTTTTGTTATACAATTTAGTTGACTATTCAAGCTAACAGCGATTGGCACAAGTCACAAGTAACAAATATAGGTTATTTTGTCAAAATGTTATTGAAGTATTTGCTGATTTTGTTAATATATGACTAATCTCTATTAGATAACTTGGTTAACCATTTTTAGTAACATCTCTTTTTTCAACTGTTTATTCTTACACAAGGCTTTGAATCCAAATTTTTGTTTAAAGAATACAAAATTCAATTCCCCTCAAATCAATTAAGGGTTAACAACATGCTTCTTAAGGTGTATAACCTGTCAAAGACTACCATTGGAGGATTATGCTAAACAAATTTCTTAGTATGAACACATTTGAGTGAGTAGATGATTCAAGGAAGCAATGGTGCCAACCTTGTTAAGATGATTGCCTTTACAGTGATGTTTTGCACACCTCTTTTTTGCTTAAAAAAAGTAAGAGTGCATTCAAAGGAAATACAATTATAAATAACTAAAGGAAATGTATTCTTGAAGATTAAATGAAACGAATTTAGTGAATGAGAAAGAAGGGTATAAGGAATAGGGTGAAGCAAATGATGCAATGTGGGTGAAGATGTATAAGCGTGGTACTAATGGATATGTAACTTGTCCAACTTCAACAAGATATTTTGAGGAACTATTTTGGTGTTAATTATAAGGTTACAAAAAATGTGGTGCTAAGAAAGGAGGAGCTGATTTTGAGAGAAGAAAAGAGGGTGAGAGGAAGGGAGACATATCTTATGTTGCCACTTGTACTCTTCAATTGATCAAGTATTTATAGCGTAGTTGAGGGATCTATTTTGGTGGGAAAGATAGTTTATCCACGTGTCATGCATTGGATACCTCTTACTTTTGGGTAATATATATTATGTGTTGGATTTCAATGTGGTTGTATCTTCAATCCCCTTTGCTAACAAAACTAAAATTCTAATAAAAACTAACATTTGTGGATAAAAAAGGCAAAGATGACCTGATAATCGCTAAGCATTCGTAAAGTTACATGTAAATTACTTATCAATTATCTATTATTTTCCTCTTTTAATGCTTCTTTTTGTAATTTGAATATAGGAATTAGCTTACTCTGAGCTTTTATCCAGTGGATGCTTTAATTAGTGGATTTATGAAGTGTTGGTTGTATTTTTTGTAGAATTTATTTCAAGGGCATGGAAGATGGATTTCAGTTCTGGAGCTGCTCGTTCAGCGCACCACAGGCTCGCTCAGTGTGACAACAGCGACTCGCTCAGCATGACAACAACGACTCGCCCAGCGCGAAGGCCCGCTCAAGGCAACCAGCTTGCCAAACGCTTTGATGTAAAGTTCTAACTATCTATTCAATGTTATTTGCGCATTATTGTTGTTTCTCTGAGCTTTATTCATACTTGTGGTTTGATCACCCATTTGTATGCTTTGTTTTAGGGTTTAACACATTGGAAAATGGTTATTGCTTTAAGAACTGAGAAATGCTTCTAAATATTATCATATCTAGGAATAGAATGGTTTTGTTTAGCCTAGGTTACATTGTCATCTTTAATCGTAAGGCAAATCGGTTAATGTAACTCTTAAGGGATTAAGGGTGAAATTAAGTGGTTTAGGTCTAGCACTTGGGGAATCAAGGTTAGATTATTTTAGTGGATGAAGGTAATCACACTTAATGTTGAATAGAGAAAAACCCTTTGTAGCGCATCAAGGTAGTTTCGGTTAACGAACTCCCAACACTCGTAATCTCATATTTCCTCTGTCTGCACCATCCTGAGTGTTTGTGTTCCTTTCCTTGTATTTATTAAGCTTTCAATTTACATTTAAGTACTGTTTAATTTAATGCAAATCATTTTACCAATCAATTCCATTCATTAATCACTTGAAAATAAACGTGCATTAGTCCTGAATACAAGCAAAGTCCTGTGGAAATTGACATCTGGTGTTACTGGATCTTTATTACTTGACAATTCGATGCACTTGCCGACCATGTAACATGACCCTATAACAGTTTCTCTGAAGTTGGTGTTGGTCTGTAAGAATAATGTCGACTTTCGCATAAATCATTTGAACAGTGTATCTATATTCAAGTTGGGGGTAATACCTAAAATAGTTGCACCCCTAGGTTGCACTACTACAAAAAGAGCATTTTATGACATCAAAACAATGACGGTTCCTTTAAACCTGTCTTAGAAAGATACGCGGTGGCAAATTTGTAAATAAAACGAATTGAACAACAACGATTTTATAAAAACTGTCTTTGAATCAATGTGTTTGATTGAGTATTTTTAGTTTAATATTTTTCTATTCTTCTTAGCTTATTTGACTTCTCTTGGACTTTTATTTTCCCATTCTAATTCAGTTTTTGCCTTAGGCAAACAAGTGGACTTAATTGATAATTGTTGCTTATTTTCAGATTTTTTGTTTACTTTACCTATCTTCCTTGTGTAGGACCTAGAGAGCTCTACAAAACTCTAAATGGCACATATGAGTAGTCCCTAGAAATATAAGGAAAAGATCTACAATTTTGTCAGAGATAAGACGAGGCCAATTCTATCATTTTAAGGGTTATTTTATGCTTGGAGGTCAGAACTACTGCACTTGAATTTTGGATTGCGAATTAGTGTAATTAGTAATTAGTTAGATTAGATGGGCCTAATCATGGCCCATCCTTTCCTACTGAATCAGTCACTATATTTAATTAATTTTAGTTATTTGTATTTACACACTTCATTTTAGCACAAACATTTTTTGTAGTGACTTTTAGAAGTTTTCAGAATTAAAACCCTTTCTCTTATTTTTTTCTCAACTATTCTTCATTGTTCTTCACTATTCTTCATTTTCATTTTTGTTCTTCCATTTCCTTGCACTAATTTCATGGGGCTTCCATTGATGATGATCATGGAAGGCTAAACAATCAATCAATCCAAGGATCCAGCCCAAGCAAGGAGAATTTGAGTTCTGGTTTGGTATTTCAATTTCTGTATGAATGTTCACTTTCTTCTTCAATCCTTTATTTGATTTTCATGATTATGAATGTATTTAGGATTGAAAGCGGATTAGGTTATGGATTCATTTCCTAATTTCAAATTTTAATCACAGATTAGTTGGATGATATTTTAATTAGGTTTGTGATTTCAATTAATTTAAGGGTTAATTCGATTGAATTGCTTCTAATGAAATTGAATGAACTTTCATAATAAGATCATTATTTGAGAACTATGATAATTTGCATTGCTTGGTTTGGTGAATTGGATTGATGTTCTTTAATCTTTTTTACATTACCTTTAATCAATTCTGTTAGTTTCTTCAATTGTAGTTTGTGTTTTTGCAATTTTTGTTTATCGCATGCAAACTGTTTGATAAAAATCCCTCTATTATTTACTAGTGAATTGAAGTTGGAACTGTAATGACCCAGATTATAAGTTGCTAATCTGGATGCTTGATGTGTGTATTATATTAATTAAATTACATGTGTTATATTGATTAATTAATTGTTTTATTTATAACTTGCTGTTTGAGTACTTTTGTCTTGGTATGTGTGCTTGATGGGTATTGGACATAAGTCAACTCTGCTATGCAGTGGTTGCTGGATGTGCACGTTAAGTGGACGTACTGTGTTAGCCGTGCTTATAAGCAGCAGGCTGGCACAACAACAAGTTTACGCTTTCTTCTTCTACCTTTGCGTTTCCTCTGTTTTCTCTCTAAAACTCACCCAAAAACCTCTCGTTCTCGACCCCTTCTTTGTTATCTCTGACCTACGAGAGCCACCGTAGCTGTTGCAGAAATTCTGACGCTGAGAGGAACTTCTGAAAGCAATAGGAATACCTACAATAACCAAGAGGGGGGGTGAATTGGTTAAAACTTGGTCTTTTAAAATTTCTTTATAAAATCAGAGTAAGGATCTTAATCACTTTTAAACCAAGAATGCTTTTAATCAATCAAATCACTCAGCTCAAGAAATCAATAGCTCAAAACAGAACTTGTTGTGTAATGATAAAAAATACCAAGAAAAAATGAACAAGATGACTAATAGAGATTAAGAGAGAGAATTAACACAAGAATTTATACTGGTTCACTTCTCAAGATAAGCTACATCCAGTTTCTTCTAATCAACACTAGATTAGAGTTCCACTATTATAAATTTCAGTTCTTACAAGCTTTATTACAACCACTCTTTATCAACTCTAGATAAAGAAAAGAAATCTAAAACCCTATTAGACTTCTAGTGAACAAGAATCAGAGAACACTACTTTGTTCTTCCCTAGAGAACACTACTCTAGTACAAGCTTCAAAGAACAATATACAATAGCACCAAATAACTAGAATTGCAAAAACAAATTTACAACCAAAGAGAATGGGGAGAAACAACCTGATGATCCAATGAATATGAATGCATGTGGTTTATCAATCAGAGTTGAATGAACAAAATGAATTTCAGAACATGCTCTCCTATTCTTCTTTGAAAACTCTTGCCCAAGAAATCATTCAATACCCATGAAGATTAAAGAATGGGACAAGAAGTTAGTTAACCCAGAAAATCACTTTCTAACTTTGTGAAGGCTTGTGTGTATTCAGAAAATTTGAAGTATTCAAGTTAAATCTCAAGCCAAGCCTCACTCCTATTTATATTATCCTTTTGTAACTAACTGTAATCGATTAAACGCACCAAATAATCGATTAAAAAGCCTTGTGTAATCAATTAAATTGCCACTTAATCGATTAAAGTGTTCATGATGATTTCTGGGTTTGAACAACGATCAAAATAATTGATTAAACCGAGCTGTATTCCATTAAAGCAGTGAAGAATTGTTACAGAAGCAGCTTGTGTAATCAATTACAAATCATGGTAATCGATTAAAGCAGTGAACCATGTTTTTCTAAAAAGCCTTGTGTAATCGATTACAGGAACTGGTAATCAATTAAATCAGTGAAACAAGCTTTTCTAAAACCCTTATGTAATCGTTTACAAGAAATGGTAATCAATTAAAACAGTGATGCATGTTTTTTCTTTTAACACTATGTAATCGATTACAAGAAATGGTAATCGATTAAATTGTTCTTCAATGCTTTTCCAGATTTAAAATCAAAGCAAATAATCGATTAAACCGTAGTGTAATCGATTAAAACAGTAAGTTTTGCATTTTTCCAAAAACATTGCCTATTTAGTTCCTTTCAAAAATTGATTTAATTCTTTGATGAAAACATTTAAGGATGTAAATGATTAAGTGCATGCAATGCAAGAATCAACAGATTGGCCTCTTCATACACTTCAATTTGAATTACATTCTTCAAGGCATGTGAAAAGCTCAAAACATTCTTCCAAGTCCTAAGCTTCAAACTTCAAGTTGCTCCCCCTATATCCAACAACTTCGTGGTTGGAGCTGAAGCTTAGGACAAACACACCATGAAGATTGTGAACGAACTCCTGGTTAGGTAAGGGGAGTTTATCGTGTTTCTTAACAGCTTTAGATACCATGGTTTAGGGGCCAGGGACTCCAACCATGAGGATAACTGCATGTCCCTGGTGTGTGTGATGTTTTCCCCAGAAAAGCTACGTCTTTTATGAATGAGATGTGATATGTCTTAAATCTATTGTATGTCGTGTTGTGTTGATGTATGGTGTTCTTGTTGGGAGTAGTGGTTTTAAGGACTCCCTGTGCATGTGTGTGAAGTTCGCATTTTAATGCTGAAAGGCTTCTAAGACACTTGTGGAAGTGTTCGTGAAGGTGATGGGTACCAGGATGGGTTGGTCGTGTTGCACACAGATATCAACCTTTGTGTTTTGATGTCAGCTACCGGGATGGGTAGGCCGAGTTAAGCGGGTTACGTGGCATGCATGCATGCATGCAGGACATAACTTAGTCCTTGTTGGCGAACATCTGAAGACCGGGTTCCCTACCCGTGGTCGTTCCTTTAGAGTCGCTAAGACTCGCTTCCCTTTCTATAAGGTATACCGGGTTCCTTACCCGGGTGATACGTTAGAGCTGTTGAGCTCAAGTTACCTCACCAAAGAGAGAGAGAGCTACCGGGTTGCTAACTCGGATGAGCTCGCTCTTTCTCAGGAGATGAGCCACTGGGTTCCCTTACTCGGTTGAGCTTGTGTTCCTTCTTCTAGAACGATCGGGTTCCTTACCTGAGATGGGCTGTTATCTTTAGAACTGCTAAGTCCAAACCCCTTTTCTTGAGCACTACCGGGTTCCTTACTCGGTAGAGCTTGTATGCTCTTGGGAAATGAGCTACCAGGTTCCCTTATACCCTTGTGTGGGTTGGTGAAAATACAAACCCGGGTCTTACAAGCGATATCTGTTGTAATCGATTACTACGCTTATGCAATCGATTACATAGTGCTGAATCTATCCTTAGAACTTTACAAGAAACCTAAGGACCTCCTGACTGCCTTTGGCAAATCCATACCAAACCCGACCAACCTCGACCAACCTCCTCCGACCTCATCCGCTCTTGCTACCTTTGTCTTCCCTTGCCCAAATCTTACTCCTTTTGACCAACCCTTACCGACCTTGTCCGAGTTCTACCGGCCTTGACCGATCTTGTCTGCCTTCGTCCTACCTTGTTCGGATTCTTACCTTGAGATAGTATGTCCAAGTGCCAACCCAGAGACCTCATACTTAATACTGGTTCACTTGGTTGTATGTGTTTATGAGTGACGTATGTAACTACATTGGTAGCATTTGAACTCGGCCTATGTGATGGCTTGAGATGAGGAATGCATTGGATATACATAAATACCCACGAGGGTGTATGAAGGGTTACCCTTGCAAGGAAGGATTGTGTTCCTAGCCGGGTCAGACATTGACGGTGCCGTGGTGATATTCTATGTATAGACGTGAGATGCTGGGACTGGGTGGTGAACCTTGCGAGGACCATAGTCAGTGCATTGATGGACCCTCGTTTGGGGTGGTATGTTACATAGGGGGTGTATGATGGGTTACCCTTGCGAGGAAGGATTGTGCTCCTAGTCGAGTCATACATTGATGATGCTTGTGTAACATACGACATTTGCATGGCGAAAATGGGGTTGATGATTGGCTGTAGGGTACGGAGGTACTGGGGGGGCCACATCTATTGGGAACTCCTTCTGACACCCATTGGCTGATCACTGTAGGGGGTGATTCTTGTGCACGACAGAGTGACCCTGACAAGCTATTGCATCATCTGACCACAGGGATGGCCCATTTCCGGGATGGTACCACATTGCACGATGAGAATTAAGTCAGGAGCATGCATCATGCTAGATATTATATGGAGACTTATGAAATGTATGTGGATGTTCGTGCATGTTAGTGCTTGATGAATGCTTGAATGTTTGTATTAAATTGTTGATGACCGTGTTGTTTCCTGATCAGGTTGTGTTCCTCTTCTGTTGTATTTATTGTTGTTATTTAATATGATGAACTTACCTTTGCTTTGTTGTACCTTGTGGTTTGGTGCCTGTGATGATCGCGAATCGGGTTCGTGTGAGCATATGGGCAGTAGTAGGTGCCTTGGGAGAGGATCGGGTTGATTGGAGCCACCGGGTTTTGCCGAGATGTCAATGGACACGATCTCGGGCAGGGGTTACATTTTGCTAGATGCACCCCTTGTATTTAATGAATGCACTCCTTGTTTTGCTAATTACACCCCTAACTTTTATTCCTCCTTCTATTTGTAAAACAGTTGATATATATATATATATATACACACACACACACACATTTGAAATGTTTTATGCACACCTTATTTACGTGTATTTTCTATGATGATGGTCGTTACATGCTCGCGAAAAATTTATCACCATTTTGATGGAGGTCCAAGTCAAGCCAAAGGTCTACAAGGGGAGCTTGAAGTACTTCCTTTGGTGAGCCTCAAAGGACCAATGACAAGAGCTAGGACTCAAGTACTTCAAGACCATATTCAAGCCAATTTGGACAAGCATGAAGTTGTACACCATATCAAGGATGACAAGAGTTGGATTTTGATGTCTCAAATCCAATTTAATTCAATAAATTCCAGCACTTGTTAGGAGAATTCAATAAAACATTTGTAAATCAGTTGCTATTGCTTTAATTGATTATTTTGGCTTTATAATCGATTACAGGATGTTTAGAAGCAATAAAAAATAAGCCTTTACTGCTTTAATCGATTATTTCATCGAAATAATCAATTACCAGAATGTCAGTTGTAAGCATGAATCATGAACTTACTGCTTTAATCGATTATTTGGCTAGTGTAATCGATTATTTCAGTTTCTAACTGATTTAATCGATTACAATAGCGAATTAATTGATTATACCAGTCTGAGATGGCCATTGCACATTTTTGGGAAGCCAAAGGTCACTTAGGTAAAACTTGTCTTACAAGCTACGTTTGGGGCTTCATTTTAGTTTGCATTTACATTAAATTTAGTGTCATTTAGCTTATTAATTCGTGGTCTATATAAACTACTCACAAACTGAATGTAAAGGATCTTTTGATCTTAGATTAATACAATCTCTGAATTGTGGTGAGAGTTTTCTCTCTTGTTCTTCTTCAAGAACTTCTTGTTTCTTATCAATGGCCTCCTAGCTATTGTGGTGATTCTTGCAAGACTTATTGGAATTCCTATTCCATGGTGTCATTTCCAATTCATTCCTATTCTTCTTCCACAATCCATTTATGAAATTAGAAAACATAAACAGCCTCACTCAAGAGAAGAGTTGAATGCTTTGTTTTGAAGTTCAATTGAAGAGTGACTTCCATTGCAAGGAAGATCAGGGCAAAAGATGCTAAGATTCAGGTCAATAGCACATCATATGGTATCTAGAGCTTAATCCTTGTGGAATTCTTCTTCAATTTCAGTTTTAGGTTTTCTTCAAAGGTAAAATTCTGCATAATTCCCAAAAATGAAAATCCATTTCAATTCCTTGTTTCTTGTTGTTTTCCTTTGATTCTTGGTGGTTTGGGCTTGTTGTGTGTTCAGCCACAAAACCTTAGTGTTTTCTTCAAGTTCTATGTGAATTCTTGTTCTTATGTTCTTCATGTGTTCTTGACATTTTTTTGATTTTCTAGTCTTGATTCTTGTCAACTTTTGTTTGTAGTGTTTTTGTGTTGTATAACCACTTATTTTGATTCTACTCTCATGCCAAAACTGAATTTAGTTGTTAGAAGCAAATTTTACAATTGTTATACATCGTATTTTAGTGATTCATTGAATTTCTTTAAGGATTTTTGAACTTGTTCAAAAGAAAAACAAAAGCTGAAAAAAAAATTGTGAAAGAAACAATCCAAAAGCAAAAGACAAATACATCAAGTGTACAAACAAAGACATTATTGATTAGTGGCTGGAAAAAGTGAAAGAAAAACAGAATTTAGAAGCAAAATTACAAAATTGCAAGTGCCAAAAATTTCTTTTGAACAACAAAATCAAGTGAACTTGTATGACATGCAAATTTGATGAAATTTGGCTTCTAGCAATTGAATTTATTTGGCATATCCTCCTTGTGCAGTTTGGTACAGCCATAGTATTCCTTGAGTTGTCTCATTAAAGTCCAATTTGAGTTGTGCTTTTCTAAATTTTGCTTTGTTGCTTGTCTCTTAAAATTTCCAAGGTTTTGTCTTAGAGTTTTCTTATTCTTTGGACTCTTGAGTTTAGCCTAGAATCATTTCCTATTTCACTATAGTAAAGAGGCTTGATTTGATTAGAAGTTTTTGCTTAAGAACTATAGAGAGAAATAAGAGTGGAAAAAGGCAAGAGAGAACATTATAGAAAGAGCCTAAATTAAGAGTGGCAAACACTTAGAGAGTGGTGAGGATTTCTTTATATAATTGTGTTTTGCTAACCCTTTTTTTTTTGAAGGATGAGTTCAAGTGGAGGAGAAGCTTTGTCACCTAGGACCTCTAGGTTGATGAAAGCTATGACAAAACAAATGAAAGACTTGAAAATTGAATTGGAGGCCAAAATTGAAGGGAGACAAAGGAGGAGTCAACCAATGGAAAGTGTGGATGGAGAGGCTCATAATGGTAGGAGGTTGAGTGAGTATGCTTCTTCTTATGGAGGAAATTATTATGATGAGAGGAGTGAGAGGGAAAATAGAAGAGAAAATCATAGGAGACACAATCCTAGGAGGCAAAATAGAAATGATGAAGATGAGAGGGTGAGAAGGGAAGAGAGAGATGGGAGGAATGGAGGGTTGAGTGGAGTGAAAAGAAAAATTCCAAAATTCCTTGGCAATAATGATCTGGAAGAGTATTTTGAGTGGGAGATGAAATTAGAACAAATTTTCTCATGCCAACATTTTGAGGAAGAAAGGAAAGTTACTCTACCAACTTTGGAGTTTGGTGGTTATGCTTTGAAATGGTGGAGCCAAATTCAAGTGGATATAGGGAGGATGAGGATGACTTAAAGGCATGCTTGAGAGGAAGATTTGTTCCAGCTTATTATGCAAGAGAAGTCCATAACAATCTTCAAAGACATTTCCAAGGTTCCAAAAGTGTTGATGAATACTATAAGGGAATGGAATTGATGATGATAAGGGCTGAAATTGTGGAGGTTCAAGAAGCAACAATGGCTAGGTTCCTTCATGGCTTGAATAGAGAAATTCAAGATGTGATAGAGCTACATTCATATGCAACAATTGAGGAGCTAGTCCACAAAGCTCAAAGGGTGGAGCAACAACTAAAGAGGAGAAAAGCTTCCAAATTCTCCAAGGGGGCTGCAATTTCCAGCTGGAGGGACAAGCCTAAAAGGGAGGTTTCTCCTAAGAAAAATAAAGAAGTATAGGTGGAGAGCCCAAGAAAAAAAATTGTGGAGCCAACTCCAAGAAGATCAAGCAATATCAAGTGTTTTAAGTGTCTTGGCAAGGGACACATTGCTTCTCAATGTCCTAACAAGAGAACTATGATTTTGCTTGAGGATGGAGGCATAAGAAGTGAGTCTTCCAATGACTCAACTAGTGCTTCACGTGAAGAAGAAAAAGAACTCACACTAGTAGAGGCCGAAGAAGGGGATCTCTTGATGGTAAGGAGAATGTTGAGCAATTTTTGCCTAGAAAAAGAGGAGACTCAAAGGGAAAATATTTTTCACACAAGGTGCTTGGTAAAAGACAAGGTATGCTCACTTATCATTGATGGTGGGAGCTGCACCAATGTTGCTAGTACAAGACTTGTGGAGAAATTACACTTGCCAACCACAAAGCATCCAAAGCCATACAAGCTACAATGGCTTAGTGAAAGTGGGGAAGTGGTGGTAAATCTCAAGTGCTCATTCCTTTTTCTATTAATGCTTATCATGATAATGTTCTTTGTGATATTGTTCCAATGGAGGATGGTCATATCCTTCTTGGTAGACCATGGCAATATGATAGAAAAGTGATACACAATGGCATGGAGAACACTTTTGAGTTTGAGCACCTAGGCAAGAAAATTATTTTGAGGCCTTTGACTCCTAGACAAGTGTGTGAGGATCAAATAAAGATGAAAGAAAATAGAATTGAGGAGTTGAAAAAAAATACTGCACCTAAAAAAGAGAAGAAAAGTGAGGTGCCAAAGAGAAAAACTAGTGAGAAAAAAAGAAAGGAAAAAGAGAATGATAACAAAAAAAACTCATGAGATTAAAGAGAGCTTGTTCTTAAGTGAAAAGAAAATTAAGAGAGTGTTATTGGAACAACAACCTCTTTATTATATGCTTCCTAACTCTCTTTGTTTACAGCTTGAAAAGGAAGGTGAAAAATTGCCCAAAGCTATGCAATCACTTTTGGAAGAATATCATGATGTTTTTCCAAAGGAAGTGCCTAATGGCTTGCCTCCTTTGAGAGGCATAGAGCATCAAATTGATTTAATTCCAGGTTGTGCACTCCCTAATAGGCCAGCTTATAAGACTTCACCAATGGAAGCAAAGGACATACAAGCACAAGTAGAGCAGCTACTAAAGAAAGGGTGGATCCATGAGAGTATGAGCCCTTGTGCTATGCCTATTATTCTTGTGCCTAAGAAGGAGGGGACTTGGAGAATGTGTACGGATTGTAGGGCAATCAACAACATCACCATAAGGTATAGGCATCCCATCCCTAGACTTAATGATCTTTTAGATGAATTGCATGGTGCTACTATTTTCTCTAAAATTGATCTTAAGAGTGGTTATCATCAAATAAGGATGAGGGAAGGGGATGAATGGAAAACGGCTTTTAAAACAAAATTTGGGCTTTATGAATGGTTAGTTATGCCTTTTGGTTTGACTAATGCACCTAGTACTTTTATGAGACTTATGAATCATGTGCTTAGACACTTTATAGGCAAATTTATGGTTGTGTACTTTGATGATATTCTTGTTTATAGTGCCAATTTAAATGATCATTTAATGCATGTTAAAAGTGTCTTGGAGGTGCTTATAAAGGAAACCTTGTATGGAGCAATTGATAAATGTTCTTTTTGCACTTCACAAGTTGTGTTTCTAGGTTTTGTAGTAGGTGCTCAAGGAGTTCAAGTGGATCAAGAGAAAGTGAAAGCCATCATGGAGTGGCCAACTCCTACAAGTGTGAAAGATGTTAGAAGTTTTCATGGTTTGACAAGTTTTTATAGGAGATTTGTTAAGGATTTTAGCATCATTGCTTCTCCTTTGAATGAATTGATGAAGAAAATCGTGAGCTTCTCTTGGAAGCAAGAGCATGAAATTGCTTTCCAAACATTAAAGGATAAATTGTCTCATGCACCTATTCTTGCATTGCCTAATTTTAATGCTTCTTTTGAATTGGAATGTGATGCATCTAATAAAGGCATTGGGGGGGTTTTAATTCAAGATAAACATCCTACTGCTTATTTTAGTGAGAAATTAAAGGGTGCATGTTTGAACTATTCCACTTATGATAAATAATTGTATGCACTTGTTAGAGTCTTGCAAACTTGGCAACATTATCATTTACCTAAGGAATTTGTGATACATAGTGATCATGAATCCTTTAAATATTTGAAAAGTCAAGGCAAACTCAACAAAAGACATGCTAAGTGGGTTGAGTTCATTGAGCAATTTCCTTATGTAATTAAACACAAGCAAGGAAAGTTGAATGTTGTAGCGGATGCTTTATCAAGAAGGCATTGCTTGATTTCTATGCTTGAAACTAAATTGCTTGGTTTTAATCACATAAAGGAATTGTATGCAAGTGATCATGACTTCTCTAGTATTTTTGCTTTATGTGAGAAAGGGGCTCATCAAGGATATTTTAGACATGATGGTTTCTTGTTCAAGCAAAAGAAATTGTGTGTTCCTAAAAACTCTTTGAGAGAACTTTTCATTAGAGAAGCTCATGAGAATAATTTGATGGGGCACTTTGGTGTGGACAAAACTTTGGCTATTTTATATGAACATTTCTTTTGGCCAAAAATGAGGCATGATGTGCATAAGCTTATTTCTCAATGCATTACTTGTCATCAAGCTAAGTCTAAATTAATGCCTCATGGTTTGTATACACCTGTGCATATTCCTAACTCCCCTTGGGTTGACATTTCTATGGATTTTGTGCTTGGTCTTCCAAGATCCAAGAGGGGAAAGGATTCTATCTTTGTTGTTGTTGATAGGTTTTCAAAGATGTCACACTTCATTCCTTGTCACAAAAGTGATGATGCTTGTGAAGTAGCCAATCTTTTCTTCAAGGAAGTGGTGAGACTACATGGATTGCCAAGAAGCATAGTGAGTGATAGAGATACAAAGTTCCTTAGCCACTTTTGGAAAACATTGTGGGGAAGTTGCATGAACAAGTGAAGGCCAATGTGGAGAGAAAGATGGAACAATATGCAAAGCAAGCCAATAAACACAAGAAGCAAATGATCTTTAATGAAGGAGATTTAGTGTGGCTTCATTTAAGAAAGGATAGATTTCCTCATGAAAGGAAATCCAAGCTTCAACCTAGAGGAGATGGACCTTTCAAGATTCTAAAAATGATCAACAACAATGCTTACAAACTTGAATTGCCTTGTGAGTATGGTGTGAGTAATGCTTTCAATATTTGTGATCTTTCTTTGTATGATGTAGGTACAAATGAGGAGGCAAACTTGAGGACAAGTTCTTTCCAAGAAGGAGGGTATGATGGAGGTCCAAGTCAAGCCAAAGGTCTAGAAGGGGAGCTTGAAGCACTTCCTTTGGTGAGCCTCAAAGGACCAATGACAAGAGCTAGGACTCAAGCACTTCAAGACCATATTCAAGCCAATTTGGACAAGCATGAAGTTGCACACCATATCAAGGATGACAAGAGCTGGATTTTGATGTCTCAAATCCAATTTAATTCAATAAATTCCAGCACTTGTTAGGAGAATTCAATAAGACATTTGTAAATCAGTTGCTATTGCTTTAATCGATTATTTTGGCTTTATAATCGATTACAGGATGTTTAGAAGCAATCAGAAATAAGCCTTTACTGCTTTAATCGATTATTTCGTTGAAATAATCGATTACCAGAATGTCAGTTGTAAGCAGGAATCATGACCTTACTGCTTTAATCGATTATTTGGCTAGTGTAATCGATTATTTCAGTTTCTGACTGATTTAATCGATTACAATAGCGAATTAATTGATTATACCAGTCTGAGATAGCCACTACACATTTTTGGGAAGCCAAAGGTCACTTAGGTAAAGCTTGTCTTACAAGCTACGTTTGGGGCTTCATTTTAGTTTGCATTTACATTACATTTAGTATCATTTAGCTTATTAATTCGTGGTCTATATAAACCACTCACAAACTGAATGTAAAGGATCTTTTGATCTTAGATTAATACAATCTCTGAATTGTGGTGAGAGTTTTCTCTCTTGTTCTTCTTCAAGAACTTCTTGTTTCTTATCAATGGCCTCCCAGCTATTGTGGTGATTCTTGCAAGACTTATTGGAATTCCTATTCCATGGTGTCATTTCCAATTCATTCCTATTCTTCTTCCACAATCCACTTTTGAAATTAGAAAACATAAACAGCCTCACTCAAGAGAAGAGTTGAATGCTCTATTTTGAAGTTCAATTGAAGAGTCCATTGGAAGGAAGATTAGGGCAAAAGGTGCTAAGATTCAAGTCAATAGCACATCACATTTTCACAAGTAACCAAAGGGGTGTTCTTTTCATTAAAATGAATTTATATTATGGTTATGAGCTAGTAATACAGTAGTGATGTGGTGGGTCGTTACAGGAGGCTCCGTTCTCTACCGAATACTTGGGTTTAGTTTTGAAGATTCCGCTCTGATTAAAATGTTCCTTTCCGTGCGGTGGTTCAACAGTAAGAAACAACAACTCGTGGTGGTCACTGGTGATCGTGGCTGGTGGACGAGGAGGGGGAGGGGGTTTGGTGCTGTTTGGGGGAAGAAGACCACCATTTTTTCGTCATTTATGTTGCTGGTACTATTTAAAACCGATTTAACTCACCCAGGCAAGCTAAAATGCCTTCCAAAATTCGCCTGGGTAAGCTTACCCAAATTTAAAATTTTTTCTTCTGTGAAAAATTAATATCTCACGCTTTAGATATTATTTGACCAATGTCAACAGTTAAAAGTTGTATATGTGGGTTAGAAGCCTACCTGTAAAATTTGAAGGTGATCCAACGGTTAACCAATTCGAAATTGTGATTTTACTAAAGCAGGTTTTGGGTCAAACTCGGAATCACTCAATTACAACGCAGCTCAAATAAACTCCACATAACTTGACATCTACACCAAGCAATTGCACCAGGGTGAAATGTAAAACAACTCAACCAATCTAAATTAATCAAATAATCAAACAATCACAACAATTACATCAAACATCTATTTTCAGTTGTCGAAATTTCAGGGTGTTACAACTCTCCCACCCTTTTAAAAATTCCGTCCTCAAAATTTACCTAATTCAAACAAGGCTAGATAGACTTCTCACATCTGACTCTCTAGTTTCCATGTTGTATCCTCTCCTGATGTACCTCTCCAGATCACCTTGACCAAAGGAATTTCTTTCCCTTTTAGGTGCTTTGTTCGTCAATCATCGATCCTCAAAGGCAATGTTTCATATGTCAAGTTTTCCTTTACTTGAACGTCATCTGGTTTGACCGCATGAGAATGATCATGCACATACTTACAGAGTTGAGACACATGGAAGACATTATGGAGATTAAAAAGGGATAGAAGTAATGCAATTTGATATGCCACAGGGCCGACTCTTTTGAGAATTTGGAAAGGACCAATAAAATGAGGTGTGAGTTTTCAAAATTTCAAGGCTCGACCAACCCCGATCCACGGAGTGACTCTCAAGAATACATGATCACCAACCTTAAATTCTAGGTCTTTCCTCCTCTTGTCCTGGTAACTCTTCTGTCTACTTTGAGCAGTTCTCATCCTCTCCTGGATCAACTTGATCTTCTCAGTGGTTTGTTGTACCACTTCAAGTCCTAAAATGAGGTTCTAGCCAACACAAGGGTGTCCTACACCTTCTACCATACAGAGCTTTGTAGGGATTCATGCCAATGGTAGAGTGAAAACTATTGTTATAGGTAAACTCTATCAACGGCAGTTTTTGCTTGAGCTTTCCACTTTTTCTTCTTTATTTTTCTCATGAGAAACCTCCCTTTTAGGCTTGTCCTTCCAGCTGGAAGTTGCAACCCCATTGGAGAATTTGGAAGCTTTTCTCCTCTTTAGTTGTTGTTCCACCCTTTGAGCTTTGTGGACTAGCTCCTCAATTGTTGCATATGAATGTAGCTCCATCACATCTTGAATTTCTCTATTCAAGCCATGAAGGAACCTAGCCATAGTTACTTCTTGAACCTCCACAATTTCAGCCCTTATCATCATCAATTCCATTTCCTTATAATATTCATCAACACTCTTGTAACCATGGAAATGTCTTTGTAGCTTGTTGTGGACTTCTCTTGCATAATAAGTTAGAACAAATCTTCCTCTCAAGAATGCCTTCAAGTTATCTCAAGAATTTACTCTTTGTCTCCTCATCCTCCCTATATCCACTTGAATTTGGTTCCACCATATCAAAGCATAACCACCAAATTCAAAAGTTGCTAGAGTAACTTTCTTTTCTTCATCAAAATGTTGGCATGAGAAAATTTGTTCTACTTTCATCTCCCACTCAAAGTACTCTTCGGTATCATTATTGCCAAGGAATTTTGGAATTTTTATTTTCACTCCGTTCAATCCTCCATTCCTCCCTTCTCTTTCTTCTCTTCTCACCCTCAAATCTTCATCACTTTATTTTGCCTCCTAGGATTGTGTCTCCTATGATTTTCTCTTCTTTCATTATTTTCTCTCCAATCCTCCCTTTCACTCCTCTCATCATAATAATTTCCTCCATGAGAGGAATCATACTCACTCAACCTCCTACTATTATGAGCCTCTCCATCCACACTACCCATTGGATGACTCCTTCTTTGGGTCTCCCTTTGTAGCTCCTCAAATTTTGCATCCATTTTGGTTTGCAAGTCTTTCATTTGTTTTGTCATGGCTTTCATCAACCTAGAGGTCCTAGGTGACAAAGCCTCTCCTCCACTTGAACTCATCCTTCAAAAAAAAGGTTAGCAAAAACACAAGTATATAAGGAAATTCTCACCACTCTCTAAGTGTTTGCCACTCACACTCGTGTTTGCACACTTTATCTAGGCTCTTTCTATAATGTTCTCTCTTGCCTTTTTCCACTCTTATTCCTCTCTATAGTTCTTAAGCTAGAACTTCTAATCAAATCAAGCCTCTTTACTATAGTGAAATAGGAAATGATTCTAGGCTAGACTCAAGAGTCCAAAGAACAAGAAAACTCTAAGACAAAACCTTGGAAATTTTAAGAGACAAGCAACAAAGCAAAAATTTAGAAAAGCACAACTTAAATTGGAATTTAATGAGACAACTCAAGGAATACTATGGCTGTATCAAACTGCACAAGGAGGATATGCCAAATAAATTCAATTGCTAGAAGCCAAATTTCATCAAATTTGCATGTCATACAAGTTCACTTGATTTTGTTGTTCAAAGGAAATTTTGGAACTTGTAATTTTGTAACTTGCTTCTAAATTCTGTTTTTCTTTCACTTTTTCCAGCCACTAATCAATAATGTCTTTGCCTGTACCAATATGATATCACTTGATGTATTTTCCTTTTGCTTTTGAATGTTTCTTTCACAATTTTTTTTTCAGCTTTTGTTTTTCTTTTGAACAAGTTCAAAAATTCTTAAAGAAATTCAATGAATCACTAAAATATGATGTACAACCATTGTAAAATTTTGCTTCTAACAACTCAATTCAGTTTAGGCATGAGATTAGAATCAAAACAAGTGGTTATACAACACAAAAACACTACAAACAAAAGTTGACAAGAATCAAAGCTAGAAAATTAGAAAAATATCAAGAACACATGAAGAACAGGAAGAACATAAGAACATGAAATCACATGGAACTTGAAGAAAACACTAAGGTTTTGTGGCTGAACAAACAACAAGCCCACACCACCAAGAATCAAAAGAAAACAACAAGAAACAAGGAATTGAAATGGATTTTCATTTTTGGATTTGATGCAGAATTTTACCTTTGAAGAAATTTTAAAACCGAACTTGAAGAAGAATTCTACAAGGATTAGGCTCTAGATACCACATGATGTAAATGGCTGAACTCATAGCCATCAGCTTTCCCAAACCTTATGTAGAAATGTGAGTTTTTGAATTCTACCTTGCAATAGAACTCACTCTTCAAGCAAACTTCAAGAACATACAAGTTTCCAGCACTTCTTGAAATTGGGGTTGTTTAGAAGTTTATAATTGTAGAAATGGAAGATGGAAGAAAGGTTAGGGATGAAGGTGAAGACACCATGGAGAATCTCTCCAATAAGTCTAGGAAGGATCACCACAATAGCATTGGGAAGCCATTGATAAGACTTAAAAAGTTCTTGAACAAGAACAAGAGAGAAACTCTCACAACAATTTTCAGAATTGTATTAATGAACCAAAGTTAGTTACATTCAGTTTTGACACCTTATATAGGCCACGGAATTACAAGCTAAATGTCACTAAATGTAAGGAAAATGCAAATTGAAATGAAGCCCAAATGAAGCTTGAAGTGCAAGCTTTCCTAAAGTGACTCTTGGCTTCCCCAACATGTGTAGTGCAATTTTAGACTGAAATAATCGATTAATTCACACTTGTAATCGATTAAAATAGAGTTAATCACAATTTTCAGGCTTATGTAATCAATTATAGATGTCTCGTAATCGATTAAAACAGTCAAGTCTTGTTTTAATCGATTACAGATGCAATTTAATCAATTAAAACAGTCAAATCTTGTTTCTGTGTGAAAATGAAATGCTGGTAATTGATTACAGACCAAAGATAATCGATTAAAATAGTGGAAAACTATCTACAAGTGTTTGTACTGAATTTCTTCTAACAAGTGCTGGAATTTATTGAATTAAATTGGACTTGAGACATCAAAATCCAGCTCTTGTCATCCTTGAGTTGGTGTGCATCTTTATGCTTGCCCAATGATGAGTCACTTTTTACCCTTATTTTCTCACCTTTCTGTACTCATTTTAATCCCTGATTTGTGTTTAATCGTTTATATTCCACACTGTTTCTCATTTAGGATTTAATTGGACCGATAATTCAAATTTTAACGAATTTCGATTTTCTGAGTTTAATTATTCCAATTTTTATTTTCAGGGCAGTTTAATAATTAAATAGGCTTGGAATTAATTCATGGACTTGAAGATTGGAGTGCCACGTCAGCATCATTTTCCACATCAGCATTTTATTTTCGTTTTATTTTGCTTCAGTGATTTTTTTTGGGCCAGAATTGTGAGGAAAGGCCCATTTTCGTTTTAGGTCAGACACTAGTATTTTAGAATACTGTGCCCATGCAAAAAAGGGGGATTCACGTTCAGCTCTCTTTAGGGTCTTAGGTTTTCGTTTCTGCTGGTTATTCTGCTTAAGGTTTTCGTTTTTGTTTTGGATTTTCTGTTTCAGAATACATTTGCGTTTCAATTTCATTGCTTATTTCGTTTCTGCTTCAAGTGTCTAATCTTGTTTTCTGCTTTTAGTATTTTGGTTTTCGTTTCTATTAAGTTTTGTTTTTGCATTTGAATTTCGTTTCTCTTCTAGTTTCATTTTAATGTTCAGCTGCTATTCAATTCGTGTTTTTGTTGCAATTTTCGAATTAATGGAAGGCTAAATCCTAGGGTTAGGCCCTAGGACAGATTGCGAACCTTTAATGGAGGTTCTCTGTGCTTTGTAATTCTGTTCTGCTTGGTTCTTCCTTGTTTGGTCTCTGTTCTGTATTTTTTGAATTAGAGTCATGCTTAATGATTCTGAGTTGGTTGATTCAGTAATCTCAGGTTGCTTAATCATGAGAGATTAGGCCTGACGAGGTTCGCGATTGCTTAATTCGTGTAGGGAAGTTTTAGGTTAATCTTCGCTTAGTAGATTAATCTGGACTAACAAGGATTAAGTTAGGATAGATTATCTTTCGTGAACCAAGGATATTAGAGGCGCAATCTGTTCAAAGGTCTGACTTGTTTAATCACTGCAATTATTTGGTATTTCTGCTTTATTATATATATAATCCTGAATTCTGTTAGAACCCCCCTCATTACACGTTTAATCCCTTAACATAGACAATTGATCCTTGAGAGACGACCTAGGAGTCACTTCCTAGTACTGCATTTAATTGTATTAATTTGACTGAGTACGACCTCGATCAAATTTTGGCGCCGTTGCCGGGGATCATCAGTTCTGTGAAAGGGTTCTGGTGTGTGTGTGTGTTCTGTTTTGTTTGTGTGTGTGATTTTCTGTTCTGTTTTTGTTTGTGTTGTTTTCCTTTGTGTTCTGTTATTATTGTTCATTGTTGCAAGTGGTAAAGGAAGCAAGGTAGCATTCGAGTTAAGCTGGAAAATTTCACCCTGATAACCAATAGAACAGTAACTTGAATTGGTGGCTTGTTTCCTATATCAGTTCCTGTTTTTAAGGGGTGTGGCTTGCTGTAATTGTGTTTCAAGCTTTTTGTTTCTTGCATATTTGGTTGTGTTGATCAATTCTGCAGGTCCAATTAGTGTATTCAGCAAGCAATTCGTGGATACCAGAGAACAGCATGCAGGAACAGCCATGAACAGTAATGAACAGTACCTAGTTTTTTTGAATTAATTGTGATTTTTGGTTTTGATAGCTAGACTTGTTATTTTTGCTTGAAATTTTGTGTGATAACTTCTTTTGGCCTATATTTTGTGTGAAAAATACCAAAAGCACCTAAAGTAGTCTAGATTCTGAGATGCAAAAATTTGGGAAGCCAATTTTTGCGACAACTTCAAACTATCATAACTTTTGATCCGACCGTCAGAATTGAACATATTTTATATGCTTTTGGGGTAGAAAAAAAAGTTCTAGCCATCCCAGCCTGCTATGCTGGCTGCCCACCGTTGGATTTTCAAAAAAAGGCCGTTTTCTATTTTATTTTTATTTTTGAAGTTTTATTTTCCTATTTTTCTGAACTTTCTTAATTTGGTTTATATAGTTATCCTTTGAATTTTGCTTTGAAATTTGGTGTGCTGTCTTTTCATGATTTTAGGGTGCTGCTCACAAAATTTCAGCTCATTTGGACTTCGTTTGAGTATAGCTCTAGTTTTACCTCTCCTTATGCTTGTCTGCCAAATGCTTGTTCTGTCGCATATAGTGCATGACTAGAGGCAATCCAGGAGACTTACAACCCCTTGATCCTGAGATAGATAGGACCTACCACAGATTAGTTAGGCATTCTAGGCATTTTTCATTAGATTCTGTATCATTAGATAGTGTTAGTTTAAATTCTGAGCATTCTCCTTCTGCCTCCACCAACTTTAATTCTGTGCATACCATTTCTGATTCTGCTGATCATATTAATACTGAGAACAATATGGCTCAACCTCCACCTCGAGAGAGGACTCTTAGGGAGCTGGCTGCACCTGATTTTACCTATGAAAGCTTGTGCATTCAGTACCCTGATGAGGATGTTCCATACGTTCTCAAGACTGGACTAATACATTTGCTGCCTAAGTTTCATGGTCATGCAGGAGAATGTCCACATAAGCATCTGAAGGAATTCCATATAGTCTGTTCCACAATGAAACCTCCAGATGTCCCTGAAGATCACATTTTCTTAAAGGCATTTCCACATTCATTGGAGGGAGTGGCAAAGGACTGGTTGTATTACCTTGCTCCCAGGTCCATCACTGGTTGGGATGATCTTAAGAGAATGTTTCTGGAGAAATTTTTCCCTGCATCTAGGACCACGACCATCAGAAAGGATATTTCTGGGATCAGGCAGCTTGGTGGAGAAAGCTTGTATGAGTACTGGGAAAGATTCAAAAAGTTGTGTGCAAGCTGTCCGCACCATCAGATTTCTGAGCAGCTCCTTCTCCAGTATTTTTATGAAGGTCTTAACAGCATGGAGAGGAGTATGATTGATGCTGCTAGTGGTGGAGCACTTGGTGATATGACCCCTGCAGAAGCTAGGCATTTGATAGAAAAGATGGCTTCTAACTCCCAGCAGTTCAGTGCAAGGAATGATGCCATTGTTATTCGGGGAGTTCATGATGTAGCTGCTAATTCTTCTTCATCTGCAGCAACGAAGTTAGAGGGCAAACTAGATGCTTTGGTTGATTTAGTGACTCAACTTGCTGTCAACCAAAAGTCTGCCTCTGTTGCCAGAGTTTGTGGTATCTGCACTTCCAATGATCATTATACTGATGCATGTCCTTCTCTGCAGCAACATGTTGGCCCTGATACTCCTCAAGCTTATGCCGTAAACATCTATAACAATAGGCCTCAACAACAACAGCCGAATTATGATCTGTCCAGTAACAGGTATAATCTAGGGTGGAGAAATCATCCTAATCTCAGATGGTCAAACACCCCGCAGCAGCAGCCTCCACCACCACCATTTCAAGGTTCCGCTGTTCCAACCAAACCTTATGTACCTCCACCAGTCCAGCAACAGTACCAGAGGCAACAACATGATGCACCTGCACCACCGGCCCCTCAACCTTCTACTGCTGAACCTTCACTGGAGGAGCTAGTGAGACAAATGACTCTTCAAAATTTGCAATTCCAGCAAGAGACCAGAGCTTCCATCCAGAGTCTGACTAATCAGATGGGGCAGATGGCTACTCAACTTAATCAGGCACAGTCACAAAATTCAGATAGACTACCTTCTCAGGCTGTGCAGAATCCAAAAAATGTGAGTACCATCACATTGAGGTCGGGAAAACAGATTGACATACCTACTGCAGTGCCCCCACCTCCATCTATACCAGTTCCTACACCAACCCCTGTACCTGTACCAATACATGAGCAAAATGATGATCCAATTAGTACTCGAAAAAAATTCATGCAGGTGGACCTTCTTCTAGCACCAGTTCTGATGTGCAGCAGCAGCCTTCCATCCCTCTTCCATTTCCTCCTAGATCGATTCCAAACAAAAAGATGGAAGAGGTGGATAAGGAAATATTGGAGATCTTCAAGAAAGTAGAGGTCAACATACCTCTGCTCGATGCCATCAATCACATCCCGAAATATGCAAAATTCTTGAAGGAGCTGTGCACTAATAAGAGGAAGAGGAAGATGACGGGAATTGAGAGAGTCAACATGGGCAAAAATGTGTCCTCTATGATAGGCAAATCTGTTCCACACATGCCTGAAAAATGTGAGGACCCAGGTACTTTCTGCATACCTTGTGTTATTGGTAATAATAAATTTGACAAAGCCATGCTAGATTTAGGTGCTTCTATAAATGTCATGCCTCTGTCCATTTTTAAATCTATGTCTCTTGGCCCTTTGCAACGTACGGGTGTGGTGATACAGTTGGCAAATAGAAGTGTTGCCCACCCTACAGGTTTCATTGAGGATGTCTTAGTTCGGGTCGGTGAACTGATTTTTCCTGCTGATTTCTATGTGCTTCATATGGAGGAGGGATTCTCCCATGGTTCTGTTCCACTCATTTTAGGCAGGCCATTTTTGAAAACAGCCCGAACTAAGATTGATGTGTATGCTGGTACATTGTCTATGGAATTTGGTGATATTGTTGTCCATTTTAACATTCTTGATGCCATGAAACATCCATCTGAAAATCATTCTGTTTTCCGTGCTGAGATTCTTGATGATGTTGTTGATGAGTATGTTTCTAATTTTTATTCTTCCCATGATACGAAACAATGTTTTCTATCTGATCTTTACACTTCTCTTGCATGCATGGAACATAAATATGAATCTGACAATGATTCTAACTTTGATTTTCAATCTGAACCTGTGTCCCATTTTGATTCCTGTTCTGAGATTAATTCTGATGTATTGGGTGTTGTACCTCTGGATATAAATTCTTTAGAGTCAGAATGCACTAACCACGTTTCAGGAAGTACACAAGAATCTGACTTACAGGTTGAGGTACATGCTGTGGAACCCATTCTTCTTCCCTCCCTGGTTCCTTCCTCTGATCAGCCTACCCCCATTCCAGAATTAAAACCCTTACCGGAAAACCTCAAGTATGCCTACTTGGAGAGTGATGAGAAGTTGCCAATGATCATTTCCACTTCCCTTGATGCTGTTCAAGAGGACAGGTTGTTGCAAGTTCTGAAAAAGCATAAGAAAGCCATTGGATGGACCTTGGCAGATATACCTGGTATTAGCCCATCCACTTGCATGCACAGAATATCATTGGAGGATGGATCTAAACCCGTGAGACAGCTACAGAGGAGACTCAACCCGGTAATTCTAGATGTAGTGAAGAAGAAGGTGACCAAGCTTCTTCAGGCTGGGATCATTTATCCTATCTCTGACAGTCAGTGGGTGAGTCCAGTCCAGGTGGTCCCAAAGAAGACAGGCCTCACTGTTGTAAAGAATGACAGGGATGAGCTTATCCCAACCAGAGTGCAAAACAGTTGGAGAGTCTGCATCGACTACCGAAGGCTGAATCAAGCAACACGGAAAGATCATTTTCCGCTGCCATTCATTGACCAAATGCTTAAGCGTCTGGCAGGTAAATCTCATTACTGTTTCCTTGATGGTTTTTCTGGTTATTTTCAAATCCATATTGCTCCTGAGGATCAGGAGAAAACCACATTCACCTGCCCCTTTGGCACTTTTGCCTATAGGAGGATGCCTTTTGGCCTGTGTAACGCCCCTGGTACCTTCCAGCGGTGCATGCTTAACATATTTTCTGATTTTCTTGAAAATTGCATAGAGGTGTTTATGGACGATTTTACTGTGTATGGATCTTCTTTTGACACATGTTTAGATAGTTTGGATAAAGTACTTAATAGATGCATTGAAACTAACCTTGTTTTGAATTTTGAGAAATGTCATTTCATGGTAGAACAGGGAATAGTTTTAGGGCATATCATTTCTAGTAAGGGCATAGAGGTAGATCCTGCAAAAGTATCTGTTATTTCACATCTGCCTTACCCCTCTTGCGAGCGAGAGGTTCGTTGTTTCCTTGGCCATGCAGGGTTCTACAGGCGCTTTATCAGAGATTTCAGCAAGAAGGCCCTTCCGCTATCCAATCTGCTGCAAAAAGATGTAGATTTTATTTTTGATGATAGTTGTAAGAAGGCGTTCAATCACCTTAAGGAAGCATTGACTACCACTCCTATCCTCCAGGCACCTGACTGGACAGTCCCGTTTGAATTGATGTGTGATGCACCCAATTATGCATTGGGGGCTGTCCTGGCACAGAGAGTTGATAAGCTGCCTAGGGTGATATATTATGCTTCCAGGACTTTGGATGCTGCCCAAGCAAACTACAGCACCACCGAGAAAGAGCTTCTCGCCATTGTGTTTGCTCTTGATAAATTTAGATCATATTTACTTGGTTCTCCTGTTATTGTCTATACTGACCATGCAGCTCTGAAGTACCTGTTGAAAAAGACTGACTCAAAGCCTAGACTGATCAGATGGATGCTCTTGCTCCAAGAATTTGATTTGGATATCCGTGACCGGAGTGGAGCTCAGAATTTGGTGGCAGACCATCTCAGCAGAATTGAAAGAGCTGAGGATAATGCTGAGGTGTTGCCCATCCAGGATAATTTTCCTGATGAAAACCTTTTAATTGTTTCTTCTGTTTCTGCTTCTAACCCCACCCCTTGGTTTGCCAACATTGTGAATTATCTAGTTACTTCTGTTTTTCCTCCCTTGGCATCACGAGCTCAAATTGATAAACTTAAGAGTGATGCTAAGCATTATATTTGGGATGACCCCTATTTGTGGAAGTTGTACAGTGACCAGGTGATTAGGAGATGCATACCAGATCATGAGATTAATTCGGTCTTGCAGTTCTGTCATTCTTCCGCACCAGATGGCCATCTCGGTATACAGAGGATAGCTCGCAAGGTTCTTGATTGTGGTTTTTATTGGCCTACCATCTTCAGAGATGCGGCGAAGACCTGTAGCACTTGTGAGCAGTGTCAGAGAGCAGGAGGATCCCTTACATGGAGACAACAGATGCCTCAGCAACCCATACTATTCTGTGAGGTGTTTGATGTCTGGGGTATTGATTTCATGGGCCCCTTTCCTGTTTCTTTTGGTTTTTCCTACATCCTTTTAGCTGTTGATTATGTTTCAAAATGGGTGGAAGCCAGAGCTACTAGGACTAATGACGCTTGGGTTGTTGTAGATTTTGTTCGATCTAACATATTTTGTAGGTTTGGAATACCCAGAGCTATCATTAGTGATCAAGGCACCCATTTTT
>CM023941.1:20287023-20327820 GCA_013407115.1 Glycine latifolia | reverse complement strand
TAGCGCTACTCTGATAATAACGCACCAGGTGCACACGGGGTGTTACAACGTTAATCGCGCCAGAAGCACTGGAGAACCACGCTAGTCGCGCCAGTCGCGCCAGACATACTGGAGACTCACGCCAGTTGCACGGACGTCACGGGATTTCTGAATTAGCTTAAAGATAACATAAGAATGATGGGTTTTTAGGGTTTTAGAACCTAGGTATAAATAGAATTTAGGTAGGACGCATTAGGGGAATCAATAGACAGTTTAGAACAGAGAAAAAAGAGGCAAGAGCAAAGGAAGCAAACATCAAGGCCAAGGAGCAAGAAGATCAAGAAGGAGGCAAGATTGGAAGGTTTGTGACTCTGCATACCTTAGCTTCTTTCTCTTCTTCTTCTTTACATTGTATTAGGCCAGACATCATTATCTCTGGCTAGTTCCTTTGTAATTATGGTTTAGCCAAAAGCCAAAGTAAACTCTATGTTTATTGAATTGAAGTTAATAAAGTTTCTTATCATTATTTTACTCTGCTTTATTCTTCTGTTATTATATCTAATTAAACTTGATCAATCTATTAGGTTACTTAGGGCTATAATTCACAATAGGAATATTGGGGCTTTAGTTTCTGAACGCAGTAGAGTAACGGTTGCGATATTACCTAGGGATAGGGATAAAGGACTGCAGATTTTACTATGCTAGCTTCATGCTTAATCTAAAGGGAATTACTAAGGGATTAGGATTCTTAAATTAGATTAAAGGGTTAAATGACCGAGGAATCAGGGTTTAACTACATTAGAAAAGCATACATCTGAATAATTATATTAAATAGAGTTAAATTATCAATTCAATTACATAAAGTGAACTGCGGTGATTGTGATTTACCATAATTATTCTTAAATCTTGTTTAACACTCAATTACATTGTTTTTAGTCTTCTTTTATTCACAACAATTAAACCAAAACCACAATCCAATTCTCTCAACAATTTCATTCCTTTTCCAATATTAAGAATCATAAATTACAATTAATTTTAGTGCCTTAATCCTCGTGGGAACGATATTCTACTTATCATTTTATTACTTGAACGATCGGTGCACTTGCCGTGTCGCAACATTAGCCATAACTAATGTAATAATCCTGAGCAAGGTCGGACAAGGGCACAAGGTTATCCGGGTAAGGAAGCCCAGTAATTCTTTAAAGAAAGGTACGAGTTCTGCCGAGTAGATACCCGGTAGCTTTTTAAAGAAAAGGCATGGGCTCTATCGAGTAAGTAACCTGGTGGCTCTATTCCCAAGAAGATACGAGCTCTAATAGCTCTAAGGGAACAACTCTGGGTAAGAAACCCGGTATACAAAGACTAAGTTACATCCTGCATGCACATATGCATGTTACTTAAACCATATAACTCGGCATTCCCATCCTGGTAGCCGACATCACATCACAAGGGATATATATAACTCGGCCTACCCATCCCGGTAGCCAACATCACCACACAAAGGATATATAACTCGGCCTACCCATCCCGGTAGCCGACATCACAAACAAAGGTTTGACACATGCAACTCGGCCAACCCTTCCTGGTAGCCGACGTCACAACACAAAGGTTTGACACATGCAACTCGGCCAACCCTTCCCAGCAGCCGACATCACAACACAAAGGTTTGACATATGCAACTCGGCCAACCTTTCCTGGCAGTCGACGTCACAACACAAGCCGGTAGTCGTCTTCCTCACACCATTTACAGACATCGTCAATATATTTTACGCATCGTATTAAATAACAGATACGCACTTTAACCCAACCATGATAATCATTATTAACACAATAAACTTCCCTTACCTCAACAGGGATTCTTTTCTTTCACACTTAACGTGAGTTTTTTTGTTCGAACACAAGTTCTCCCAGCAACGAGGAATGAAAGGATTATGCTTCGTTCACCAATTCCTCTTAAAGGAGAGGATTTTTCACCGCTGTTATGGTGATTCTCGAGAGTTAAAGTGGTACAGAAGGTGGAAGATAGAGATTTCTAGTGCAAAGATTTTTAGAGAGAGAAAAAGAAGAAAAACACGCCCAGAAGTGAGAGTGAACCATTCTTCTGTTGTAGGATTATTTATAGACGAAGCATTGAGGCAAGTTACCAATAATTTGAATCAGCCAGCTATCTTAATCACCATAGTTGCCCACTTGCGTGACCGGACAGCCACCATAGCCACCACCATTTTTACTATGTGTGTATGGATAGCTTATCTCAGCCACTAAATTTGACTTTCACCTTTTACGCACAAAAACCTATGTAAAACACTTTTACAGATTTCAAGATTTATATTAAACAATTAATCAACACAAATATCTTTCTACTTGTAAAATTTCAGGGTGTTACACCTCCAGCATGTCACACTTTGTCAAGAAAAGAGAAGATAAGTTTTTGTCACTGTCTGGGCCGTGTCAAAGTGCCACAAGGATAATCTTCAAATATTAAGAGCCTTGTACATATGAAAGATCTCAAACTAGTTGAGTTAAAGTCTCATGATTGCCACATCTTGATGCAACAACTGTTATCCGTGACGATTCGAAACATTTTTCCTAACAAAGTGAGACATGTTATAACTCGCCTCTGCTTTTTCTTCAATGCCATTTGTAGCAATATCGTGAACCCTGTAAAGTTAGATGACTTGGAAGAAGAAGCTACAATTATGTTGTGTCAGTTAGAGATGTATTTTCCTCCTTCATTTTTCGACATCATGGTTCACTTAATTATTCATCTGGTTAGGGAAATTAAATTGTGTGGTCCAACTTATTTATGGTGGATGTACCTGGTCAAAGCGATACATGAAGATCTTAAAAGGGTATACAAAGAATCTACATTGTCCTGAAGCATCTATAGTTGAAAGGTACATTGCAGAAGAAGCTATTGAATTTTGTTCAGAGTACCTTGAAAAGGCAAAACCTGTTGGGCTTCCTGAATCTCGACATGACGACAAAGTGAGAGGTAAGGGTTCACGAGGGCTGCATGTTATAACTCCTGGTTTAGAGGAATTACAACAAGCTCATTTATATGTACTAAATAACAGCAATGAAGTTCTGCCATACATACTTCGTCATGAAGCCTTAGTCAAGGAAAGTAATCCAAAAATGACAAAGAATAAGTTGTTGAAAAAGTATAACAAGACTTTCCTGAATTGGTTTAAAGATACAATATTTAGTGATGAGTCTTCCTTTGAAACAATGAGGAAGTTAGCAGATGGGCCTAAATAAATGTTGGAAGTTGGCAGGGATACGATATCAACAAGTACTCGTTCTACACCAAAAAACAAAATGACAAGAGCACAATGCGAAACAGTGGGGTTAGTCTTGGGGCTGAATCCCAGCACTTCGTTACTGTGCATGAACACAATCCCCATTTGGCGTCCATGCCATACTTTGGAGTAATTGCTTACATCAGGGAGCTTAATTATGTTAAATTCACTGTGTGTGTTTTCAAGTGTAAGTGGGTTGATAGCAATAGCAGTGTGTGAACCGACGATTCGGGATTTACTTTGGTAGATCTTAAGAAGCTAGCTTATCAAAATGAACCTTTCATCATGGCAAAACAAGCTAAACAAGTGTTTTATGTTCAAAATCCATGTGATGAAAGATGCTTAGTGGTACTACATGGAAAAACCATTGGTCTTAATCTTGACGATGATGATTCAACCCTTGATACTGGTCTCACTCATTACTCAACATAAATGCCTAACGTCAACAGAGAAGAAGAAGTTGATGACGTTCATGCAAATCGTAATGATTATGATGAAGGAGAATTAATTAACATCATTTAATGTAATCTTTATTTTATGTTAACTTGTATCCACTTTTACAATTTCGTAAGTTACTTAACTATTCACTTGACTTTATTTATTTATTTTAATAGGAATATGACTACACCACCGAGTGCCCCTCCTCCTACTGGGTCATTGTTAGATTCAAGTGTCAGAAGAATCAGAAGACAAGTATTGTTTTGATATTTGTTTCATGCCCACTCATGTGATGATGGCATTTGTAATTTTTCCTTTTGGTTAAGCTTGGTTCATTAAGGTTAAAATCTAATAATCCTTTGCAGTCATAAAAGAAATCAGACATACATGCATTCACTCTTAGGATTAGAATCATATTAGTATATGCAATTGATTAGAAATACATTGATAAGTCTAAACTAGCATTAAAAATGTTTTCTTATTGATGTAATCGATTACACAAGTCATATAATCGATTACATAAGGTATCTGCATAATCTTGTTTAGCCTATGAACTGGTTTAATCGATTACCAAATAATCGTAATCGATTAAATGTGCTATAGAATAATATGTATACTTCTGGCATAATCGATTAAAACACATTATAATCGATTATCTATGCTTGTGACTCAAACTTGTATTTCTGGCGTAATCGATTACATGGTCAAATAATCGATTACTTTGTTCGTTCAAGATTTCCAGAAATATCATGAACAACTTAATCGATTAAATAGACGGAATAATCGATTACACGTGTTAAAATAATCGATTACATAAACGAAATAATCGATTACATTCTGTTAAATCTGTTTTTTTATAAATAGACAAGCAGTGTCTCAGAAAACCAGAGATTGATTTCGAGAGCTTTCATCCATACAACAGTTTTAGTAATCTCTGAGTGCTTCAAAGAGTTAAAAGAATCATTTTGATAGTGTTGTTCATAAGAGTTAGAATCAACATGCTTGCTTAAGAGAAGGAGTTATTTTGTGATCATTCATGCATTGAGCTGTGTCAAGATCAATCAAGAAAGCATGTCATTCATCACCTCAGGTTATAAATTTCGTGTATATCCTTTATGCTGCAAAGGAATATAAGGTGATATCCTTCTTGAACATCAAGTTTTGTTCTTTGTAATTTTCTTCTTTTGTTTTCTGGAATTTGTGTTGAATTTTTCCATGTAACAGTTGGGTTTCTTTAAAGCAATACTAGAAAGGGTTTTCTAGTGGGTAGAACTGAGTAGTGTTCTCAGGTTCTAGGTCTTTTGATAAATCTAGGGAATAGATTTAGAGTTTTGCCTAGGGTGGGTAAAAGAGACCTTGTTGATTGCTTGTAAAGAATTAAAATCTGTTAGTGGAACTCTAATCTGGTTTGGATTAGAAGGTAAACTGGATGTAGCCTCAGTGGTTGGAGGTGAACCAGTATAAAATTGTGTGCATTTATGTTTTGAGTTACATTTCATTAATTGCTTGAGATATTATTTTGTGTATCAACTCAAACTTTGATTCAACACAAGAGTTAATTGATTGGAGAAGAAAATTGTTTACTAAATTTGTTTTTGATGTAAGATACGATCCAAGTTAATTCTTCTGCTGAGTTTTGTTTTCCAAGAAAAGTTCAAAAAGGATCAAAAACCAATTCAACCCCCCTCTTGGTTTATTGGATTAGGTATTCATTGTATTTTCAGTCATCACCTTCACCAACTACGGCAAAGAAGACTAGGAAAGCAACACGGCTGAGGTCTTTGGCTACTAGACCCGTAGGTGTTGAAAGACTAGTAGTTCATGTGGATCCTGCTACTAGGAAGGCTGAAGGTCCCTAGGCCAAGAAATTGAGGACATATCTGGGGATCGTGGCTTGAGATAAGGTGGATGTGACCACTGCTAACTGGAAGGAAGTTCCTGCAGCTTAGAAGGCGTTGATTTGGGAGGACATTCAAGTATTACAATTAAATGTCCATCGTTAATGTAATTGTTTGTAGTAATATGATTAAAATGTTATGCCTAACTGTTAAACTTGTTTTTTGTTTCGCAGGCTGAATTTGATATACCTGAAGCGTCCGACCAACGGACGAAGAAGAAAATTCTTCAGATAGTAGGAGAGCACTGAAGGCAGTTTAAGTCTAATTGACCTCTAAATGGGCTCTGGCAAAAGGCAAGGGCGATGACGATGACACGGTCTGTGAAAAATATGGAATCAGCAAAGACAAGTGGCACCAATTCTGTGAGAGTCGTAGAGCCACTTCATGGGAGGTTAGTTAACTTGCATTGTTTTAGAATTTGACAATTCACTTTTATTTGCAAGCGCATTTTGTTGATAACTATCTGTATTATTCTTACAGGATGTTAGAAAGAAGGCTCAGGCCATCCAAAAACTAAACATTGCCTCTCATGTGTTGTCTCACGGGGGTTATGAATTATTAGAACAAAAATTGATGGAGGAAAAACAAAAGAAACAATTGGAGGAAGCAGCCCAATCTGGGAACACCGAAACAATCGTGCATCCTCCGTCTCCTGTTAGACGACACATGAAGTGGAAGATGGCTCGGACAAAAAAATAGGAGACATGACATATAAGGCGGCACATGAGATTGCAGAAAGGATTGTAAGTCAAAGGATGGTTTGATTGGTCATTAATTATTTTTGCCTAACAATTTACAAAACTAATGTACAATTTATTTTGATTGCAGGATACCCTGGAAGAACAATTGACACAGGGTAGCTTTGTCTCCAGTGGACGTCAGGATGTACTGGCTGCTGCCATTGGACAACCAGAGCACCCAGGATGTGTCCGTGTTCGTGCTGCTAGAGCCGGTGTGACCATAAAACATTACTTCAGACCATCTTTGTCAACCTCTCGCAAGTCTAAGTCCATGAACCATGAAGACTTGGATCGACTGAAACAAAACATCAGGGAAGAGCTAGAGCATTCCATCACTGAAAAAGTGACTCAACAACTGATGTTGTCCTTCAGCCAGATGCAGTCTTAGGGTTTCATGCCATCTCCGGAGGTTGAGGTTTGTCCTTATGGTTCCCGTGTTAGCACCAAGGGAAGCTGTGTCGATCCCTCGCGGCAAGACCTAGACACGGATGCATTAGACAAGCGTGGGTTGTATGTGGATAACAATCCTCCCCGCCTGGTTACCCTTGGAAGAGTTTATGAGGGGTTGACAATTGTGCATAGCGTCCCTTTGGCCAATGATTAGGTCAAGGTGGGTGTTGAGGAAGTTCAAGATGCTAATGTTTACCTCCATGTACAGACTGAAGAGATTCACTTAGTGGGGCAGGCCCTTAACACCTTCCTTGCTTGGCCTACACATCTTTTACAGCCTATTTCAAAAAAGGTATTCCATTTTTTGTGTGTATATTATCATTTAAAATCGATTTGTCATACAAAGTGTTGACTGTTATTCACTTATGCTTATTAACTGTGTAGGATAAACAAGGACCTGAGGGACCGGCTAAACCTATACATAAGCTGGAACCTAATGACGACCCCTTGTACCAAATCGCATTGACCATCCCTGATCTTTTCCTCAGACCCTTGCAGGTGTCGTGGGATACAAGTTTGTTCAGTGTCTGTAATGGGGACTTCCCATTGTACATAAAGCATTAGGATATTTCTGAAATAATCCACGGTGGTCAATGTCTGAACATCTCCATTTTACAACTGTGGATTCTGTAAGTCACTTTCAATTGGCCACTGTAACATAACTAATTGTTTTATATTCATGCATAATTGACTTTATTTTCAAAACAATAGGCATATGAATGACTTATGTCTGCAATCTGATTATGCCTCTTTGTATGGATTCATTGAGCCACAGTCCATATGTTGGATTTAGGGGGAGCTGCAAGAAGATTAAAGCAAGGATGAAGTAATTGGCTTGATGTTTTAGCTTTTTACATGCCCAATCTATTTGAAGGCTTTTGTAATTTTCCTAAGTGGTTCAAGTACATTGCCTTGTGATCCTTGCATTGCATTTGCATTCTCATTAACATACATACATGTTTTTCATCAAAGTATTAAAGCTATTCAATGATTTTTGAAAGAAACTAAGTTCTCATGAATATGTTTTTGGAAAAATGAAAACTTACTGCTTTAATCGATTACACAATGTTTTTAATCGATTAAAGGCTTTGCTCTAAATCTGGAAAAGCCATGAAGAACATATTAATCGATTGCAGGCTTCTTGTAATCGATTACATAGTGGAATATGAAAATCATGCATCACTGCTTTAATCGATTACCATGTTATGTAATCGATTATCTTAGTTCTTTAGTCTGTATGCATTATTGGTTTAATCGATTACCACAATCAATAATCGATTACAAAGGCATATTTCATATTTTGAGCTTTACTGCTTTAATCAATTACTAGTCTTATGTAATTGATTATCACAACTTATTTCACATACATGATGACTGCTTTAATCTATTACATCACATTTTAATCGATTATCTTGTTCGTGAAAAGTTTTATAGAAAGCTCAAGAACATATTAATCGATTATCTAGCGTTTTAATCGATTAGTTATGGTAAAATAATCGATTAAACTATCGTTTTAATCGATTATATTCAATTAAATCAGCTTCTTTTTAAAGGTTTGTGGGTCTGCTCTTTATAAATAGACGTTGAATGAATTACTCTGAGTATGATTGACTTACCCAAAGATTTCAAAGCTTTCTAAGAGTCCAAGATACAGATTTGTTCTGAGTGAGAAACACATCTTGTGAGATCAAGATTTCTGACTTTTAGAGATGATGTGTTAAAGAAAAAGAGTTTTTCAAGAGTTTTGATTCTGAGCATTGACTTTCATATAACCTGGATTGATTGGTAGCTTCATTCATTCATTCATTCATTCATACATTGAAGGATCACAGGTTGTGTCTCTCTTGAATCTTTCTTTAGAATTTTTTCTGTGTAGTAAAATTCTGCTATGATATATCAAAGTGATTCTTTCAAGCTTTCTAGAGTAGATTCTCTAGGCATAAAGATCTGAGTAGGGTTCTCAGGATCTTTGTGATTTATTTTCTAATAGTGTTTTAGAATTCAAATTCTTTATCTAGGGTTGATAAAGATAATCACTTGTAAATTGCTTGTAAAGGATATTTTGATATAGTGAAAACTCTAACTTAGTGTTGGTTGGAAGACACTGGATGTAGCCTCCATGTTAGTAAGGTGAACCAGTATAAATTGCTGAGTCTTTTATTCTAATTCTGAGTATCTTCCAATGCTTGTATTTAGGTAATCAAAATATTATTAGCAAAGAAAATATTTATGTCTTTGCATGCATAACAAGGTGGATCTTGATTGAAAGGAAAAAGTCTGGTTTTCCAAAAGGTGATTGAGTGATATGATCCAAGTTTTAATTCCGCAAATTGTTTTTAAAGAAAATTTTTAAATATCTGTTTTAAACCAATTCACCCCCCTTTTGGTTTATTTGAAGTGTGTTCATTGTGTTTTCACCATACAGAGATTTGGGCAATCACAATTTGAATTTGAGGACTATATCAAGAAATGGATGCAGAGTTCATAGAAAGATGTCTACCTTGTAGCGTACTTGAATAGGTAAGTAAAACTATACAAATGAATTCAAATAATGTATGTAGTATAATAACTTAATGTTGTCCAATGCAGTGTACATTAGCAACTGGTCGTTATATGTCTTAAGGACAATGTTGTTATGTGGTTCTATTTGTTGCACAATAAGCCTGATAACTACCTCAAAGGAATTATTAACAGGTAGGTTGTAATTTGTAAGACATTTACTTTATTATTTCTAAGACATGAATATGTTAATTGTACAATATGAATGCATGTTTCTCTTAAGCAATGCTTTGAAGGGATTCCACGATGCTCAAGTCACTAAATCCAAGGCCACTACTAAATGGATTGCAGTTAAAATAAGTCATTTAAATAATGGTTTATACCAAATAACTTTTATTACTATTTACACTAATTTTCGTTTAACTTTGACCATGTTATTAACTTTAGTGTAATAAGCAAAAAGGAAGCACTAAGTGTGGCTTTTATGTCATGCATTGGATGTCGACGATAGTCCAAGGAGGCTTCAGGGATAACTGGGACATGGTAATTGTCTAATTCAAAACTAATTGTATTTTTTATACTTGTTTTTATTTATACTTATTAAATTATATTTTATTATGTCATGCAGTATCTTACTAATCAGAGACCTCTGGAACCCGAGAGATTGAAGGCAATAAGGCTTCAGTGGGCTACATATTATCTTAGAGTTAGAAATAAAACATTAGGTGGTTAAAGGATTTTTAAACAATTGTATAAATACTTTAAAATTACAATCGCTTAAAGGAAATCATTTTATGTATATTGACACTGTTGAATTTACTTTTTATTAATATATTATTTAATTGTACTATATTCTCAAACTTCCTAGATGTCTATTTTTTCATTTGCAGGATAAATTTGGGTAAAATTAAAAAAATAGATAGTATATTAAAAAAAATTAAAAAATCAACATCAGTTTTCACTGAAAACTAATGTTAATTTATTTAACAACATCGGTTTTTAATGAAAATCGATGTTACTGTCCTGTAGCAACATCGATTTTTATTGAAACCAATGTTGCTCTTTTGTAGGAACATCGGTTTTTACTGAAAACCAATGTTGTTGTGATGTAACAACATCGTTTTTTAGTGAAAATCGATGTTGTTACCGCATGACAACAACCGTTTTCATTAAAAATTGATGTTCTTATATAAACAACAACATCAATTTTCATTAAAAATCGATGTTGTTAAATAAAGTAACATCGATTTTTACTTAAAATCGATGTTGCTATTCATATAACAACATCGGTTTTTAGTAAAAACCGATGTTGTTTCATCACAACAACATCAGTTTTATTTAAAAACTTATGTTAAATACATTAACATCGGTTTTTGACAAAAACCAATGTTGAATTATCAAATTTTACATTTTTTTTACTTTTATTTCTTATTAGGCGACATCGATTTTTCTAAGAAAACTGATGTTGTATACTTTTGTTAACATCAGTTTTTGAAAATCGATGTTAACATTCATACTTTCAACGTTGGTAGTTTCAACATCGGTTAAAAATCGATGTTGAATGTCCCAAAAAAATGATGTTAAATGCTATTTTTCTAGTAGATTTGATCTTTTAAAATTAATAAATTTATAATTAAAAATATAGGTTTAAGGTTTAGGATACAATTTTGCGATTTTAATATCTTAAATTATATTTAAAATTACTATTAACTGACTCACTAATACAATCATTGACTGATGGAGGTCCATTGCATGCTAAAGGTCTAGAAGGAGAGCTTGAAGCACTTCCTTTGGTGAGCTTTAAAGGACCAATGACAAGAGCTAGGACTCAAGCACTTGAGGACCACATCCAAGCTAAATTGGACAAGCATGAAGAGGCACACCAACTCAAGGACAACAAGGGTTGGATTTTGTATTCTAAAGTTGAATTTAATTCAATAAATTCTAGCATTTGTTAGTCGCAAAATTAGTTGTAATAAAAAGGCTTTTAGGGCATTAGTGTAAAGCTTGGTAAGTGCACTTGTGTGTGAAGTGTTGGATGCACTTAAAGGCTGAAAAGCTGCACCTTAAGCCTTAATATACTGCACCTTACACAAATTAGGACAGACAAAAGGAGCTTAGGGAAGTTTGCATTACAAGCTCATTTAGCTTCTTAATTTGCACTACATTTAATGTGGGTTTCATGTGCATTTAGGCTCAGCAATTTTGTGTATATAAGGCTGCCAATACTGTTTGTAGAAACTTTTTGATCATTTTGGAATGCAAATCAGAAATTTGTGAGAGAAGTTTTCTCTTTGTTCTTGTGCAAGAACCTCTTGTTTCTTATCAATGGCTTCAAGCTATTGTGGCAATTCTTCCTAAGCTTATTGGAAAGCTTTTCCATGGTGTCATCCACCTTCTTCCACCTTCTTCCACCTTCCATTGCTGAAATTAAAAACTCCTAAACAGCCAAGGTTCCCACGTGAAAGTGCTGCAGTTTTTGTTCTTGAGAAAAGCTTGAAGTTTGGGTTTCAATCCAAGGAAGATTTGGGAAAATTTAATGGCTGTGGATGCAGCCATACATCATTGACTTTGTGATCCAATGTGTTGACAAGATTGATCACCAGTTTGGTTATTAAAATTATGGCTGTTAAGACACCTAGAGAGAGTAAAACTGATAGAACAAAAATATAAGTATAATAAGTTATTTATATGCCTAGATCTCAGCCCTTTCGTATATTGAATTGTTAATTAGGCCTAGATTTATGGTGATTGTGTCCATGCTATTTCACCATGACTTATGATTTTTAAAAGAAAATATTTAATTTTGGATAATTGTTTTTTAAAACTTTTGTATTCTGCTTGTATAAATTACTTTTATATACATAATCTCTATAATAGCAACCATCCTTCCATCGGCCATTCTGCTATCCTGCTATTTGCTATCTTTCTGTAGCATTGGCTATCTTGCACCACTATCTAAGATTGACAACTATGGCATGATAAAGTATAAAGTAGAATTTAAAATATATAATTTTCTAAAGATGATTTACTCCTTGGGAACATTTAATCCGGTGGTTGAATGATGAAGTAAAATGTCCACAAAAAGTTTCTAAATGGTTTGAGTATGACAAGACTCACTCTTAATTAGAATAAATGATCGCCACTCCTCTCTATAAATATGCACATATTTAATAGGCGCATTTGGTTCTTTTGGAAACTTTATTCGATTTTAAACAACCTATCTTCTTATGGCAATAAGGTTGTATACCACAGTGGGATTGCAGAAAGCCTTGTGAGTGGTATCCCTTTAAACCTGAATTCTTTTTTTAAAATCTTAGCTTTTCCATTTTTCAAACTTTGATGATAGCTTTTGTTTGAATTTGTAATGCCTAGTTAGGTACATTAACTTGATCTCTTTTTATAAAACAAAAATTGAGTACACATTACTTTGGACTTGTTATATATACACTTAAAAATTGCCTAATCTAATATACAAGCATTTTTGGAGATCAATACAAGCATTTTTGGAGATCAATTTTTTAAAGTCTTTATGAATCTGGAATTGCGGCAAGAATGTGATTTCCTATGAGGTGATCTACTAAGGTCTCTCTTCTAATATGTAATTTATTTTATCAATTTATACTCTTTTCATATAAATTGCAGAATGGAAAGCAGGGAAGGCAAATCGATTTCTGGACTGGAGGAAGAATTTTATCACAAATTCAGAGATTTCATGACACGGTAATTTCTAATCTGACTACTTTTTAGCCTTTTGTATTTTTCTATTTGCCAAAAATCATTCATATATATGTGGTAGTTATATTTGTTTATGGAATAAACAAATTATGTTTGCCTTGACTGACGCTGACATGTCAAAATTGAAAAATTCCATGAAAGATTGTTCTTGTTATGTTGAGAACTACTTCATGTGGAATAATATTTTCGTTCTCATGAATACCACTACCTTATAAGAATCATAATTTTATGTGAATCTGGAAGGAGCTTCAAATCAATAAATCAAATCCATGTCTAGATGCGTGATGAAAAAAATTGAAAGAACGATTTTATGAGGGTACAAACATTATAAATATCAGTTTAAGTTCTCGGAGGATTTTGTTGTACTTTTTGTAGTAAGACAAATATGATCAGGAGGGTCATTTTAAGACATCCTTTATACCATGTAAACCCTAAGCGGTAGCTCACTCCTAAGTCCTAATTGCTTCAAGATAATTGGTTCTGCATATGAAATAACTATAGATGATCCCTACTCCTAGGAGTTGGAGGTTATGATTACTGATTGAATGACATGGTAGGAAAAAATATTAAAAAAGTTAAATAGTTAAGAAATGGATAGAATGCATTATGAAATTTTCTTGGTATGTTTTTATGACTTAAGAGGCATGCCTAGACACACTTTCACACTCACTCATACATACATACATACAAGGAGTCAAGGACATAATTATATTTTGTACTCTTTTTATCCCATAATATATCTGTATAAATTATATTCTCAACAGCTACCCTGTGATAGGATTACAAAGATTGTGAGTTGAGAATTGCTGGAAGCAAGCTGTTGTCTGGCTTTCAAAAAGCACTTGTTAGTGTTTCAAAATTTTGTTTAACACTTGTTATAGCTTTGATATTGCTCCTAACGACTGATGTTATAACTTTTTACTTTTATTGTGCAGAGTTTATTAGGAGGCCTCCTATATATATGAATTCTAAATTAGTTCTCAAAATAATTGTAGCTAATGAAACTGAAAGAGTTATGACCTATATTAATTCTGGATGTAGGAAGCTCAATGAAAGTATCTAGAGTGTAACAAACTGTAAGTACTATAATTTTTTTGTGGTTAAAAGTTTAAGGGGAGGGTAGTTGTCTCATTCCAATGTTAGGGCATGCCTAAGTACAACTATTTTTTTTACCCTTTTTATTGTGTATGATGTATTAAGGATGATGTTGTATAGTCGAGTCAGATATTTAAAAGTAAAACTATGAGCTTCTGCAAGACTGTTAGCAATGAATCTTCTTTATTCAACAGGAATATGATTAAGTGATTTTGTTTTAGTGCAATGTTAAGTTAATATTGAATTCTGCAATGCTATTTTTATTTCATAATTTTTCACAAAACTATGCTCCTGCACTTACAAAAGTTACTCACTTTTGTTCATGAATTTTGTTCTCATTAAATTATCATGCTTGATGTTCATTCTTGTGATAAATAGGAATTAGCAAAGCATTGTCTTGATGGTCAGTTTAGTTAGGTTGACATTTATTGCTGTTAGGATCTAATTGTAAGGTATGAGACTTAAGTCCCACATTGAAAGTAGGAGATTGTAGTCTAGTTTGTGGTGTGGTTTTCCCTAAATTCTTATATATTAATATTAGAGCCTTTCACCGTGTCTCTCAGTTGCATTTTGCAAATGAACAATGTAGTTGGTGGTGAGTTTGCCTAACATTAGTCAAATGACTAATGCACAGCCAATTTGTGTGGGCGTTTCACTGTGTCTCTCACATAGGAAGTATGAGATTCTAATGTGGGGTTTATAAGGACTTGTATTCTTCAACTAAAATATCTAGCTTTTGCAATGTGGTTCTGAAAACTATATGAATACACTCAAATACCAAGAGGGAGGTGAATTGGTATAATCTTGACATTTTTTTTGAAAAAAAAAACTTTATCAAATCAGAGTATAAGAATCTTAATCACTTTTTAAAACCAATTAAACTTTGCTTTAATCAAACCACTCAGTCCAAGATTCCAATGACCAAAACTTGTACTTGTTGAGTAATGAAGAAATCACAATTATCAAGAGATCAAGATAGCAATAAGAGATAGAACAATAGATTGTAACACAAGCACATATATTGGTTCACTCCGCAAGAGAAGTTACATCCAGTTCTTCTAATCAAACTAGATTAGAGTTCAACTAAATCAAATATGTTCTTTACAAGCAACTACAAGTGATCTTCTTTATCAACCCTAGACAAAGAATCAGAATTCTAACACCCTCTTAGAAATCAAATCACAAAGACTCTGAGAACCCTACTCAGATCTTTCCTTAGAGAACACTACTCTAGACAGCTTTAAAGAATCTATTTGAATTTAGCCAAACAAAAAATAACTTTCAAATACAAAAATAATCTACAAGAGAGACACAACCTGTGATCCTCAATGGATGAATGAATGAATGAATGAATATTACCAATTATTTCCAGGTTGCATGAATGTTTAAACCTTATAATAGAATCTCTTGAACTTCTTTTTCAAATCTTGTCTCTAACTCATCTTTAACTTATGAAGCAAAATAATCTTCTTATTTCAAACAAGATTTCTAATACTCGGAAAACTGTTTCTTGGACTTGTGAAAGCTTAGCTTGTGTTGGGTATTTGAATTTTTGCATAGAATGAAAAGTATGATGTCTTTTTGAATCACAGACCGAAGCAGCTTTAAATAGAAAATAATTTTAACTGACAGTAATCGATTATTTCACCTGATGTAATCGATTAATATTACAAGTAATCGATTAAAGTGTTCTTGAGCAGTTCTGGAAAACTTTGATGAATAATGTAATCGAATAATCCGAGATGTAATCGATTAAAACAGATAGTCTCAGTTTATATTAAGCTTTAGTAATCAATTACAGATGAGTGGTAATCAATTAAAGCAGACATGCTTAATGAATGAAATGAACTATGTAATCGATTACAGATGAGTAGTGATCGATTAAAGTGTTCTAAATGACTTTTCTGAGTTATCATATGCTTATGTAATCAATTACAGAAACAGAGTAATCGATTAAAGCAGTCACATTTGCTTTTTCAAAAACAAAGTCATGAGACACTCATTTCATATGCAACATGGAATCATTCATCCTTTTCTCAAAACATGTATGCATGATTATGACTATGATTTATGCAATCAAGGATCTCAGATTAAGCCTCTTTAACATTTTAAACAAGTTACAAATGTCTTCAATTGAATGGCATGTAAAAAGCTAAAACCTAAAGGCTTCTTCATCATCCTTGATTAGCTTTGATGATCATCCTTGATTAGCTCCCCCTGTAACCAACAGGTTCTTCCAAGTTTCTTATCAATTGCTTGAAATCTTGTTTCTTTTCATCTATCATGTCTCCTTTTTTCACTCATTTTCAGTTTCCCTCTAATTCTTCTATGCCTTCTACTATCTCTAATAAAAGAAAGTCCAACATCCACGTGCCTTCTCCTTGGCACCTCAAGCTTAGTACACTATCTCTGTTTCCTTTTTCAAAAACATTCCACTTTTAGGAAAGAACACCAAAAGGAATCACGGGTGTGTGGCTTTGGTTTTCTACTACAATGTTGTGGTATTGTCTCTCTCTTTCTCTCAGCTCACTCTCTCATTTTCTCAGTTTTCATCTTCATTCAATCCATAGTAAGTTTCTGGTGCTTTTCTCCTTCTCCTTCTTTTTCAATCTTTTTTCCTTTTATTTTTTATTTTTCAGTGATTTTCTTTTCTCCATCCATAGTAAGTTTATTTGTTTGTTATAGGTGTTGGTCTTAGCGAGAATGTCTCAACAGGTTAATAGTATTGCAGACATTGATGACTCCAAAGAGACATGGAAACTGGGTGTTCAAATAACCCACCTGTGGAATAAATAGAGGTCTCCAAAGCCTTTTATTCAAATTATCTTTCTTGACAATAAGGTTTGTCACTGTGGTACTTTTATGCCTCTACAAAGTGACCTAACATTAATGGTTTGTATTGTGTGCTATGAGTAATGTTTTCTAACACTCTAAATCTGCAATAGTCAGTAATTTTAAGTGGTTTCACAATGTTAAAACTGTTGTGAAGGATGTTTATTGCAAATTAATTGGTTATAAAGATTTTCTTAATGGCTTTGAAAGACACAAAGTTTGTGCCTTTTAGCAATATCAACCCCATTCGGCATTAAATGGTGAAAGCTTGTGTTAAAAATTGAAATAGTGATAAATGGGAAGTTTGTGTTTCGTGTGTTGTCTTGGTGCAAAATGTGGGGGGACAAAATAAAAGCTTGTGTTAAAAATTCAAATAGTGATAAATGGGAAGCCATGGTAACAGAGGGCACAACTTATTTTGTCCAAAACTTTGAACTTGAGATGAACTCAAGCCAATATAGGGAAACAAATCATTGTTACAAGCTATCCTTTATCAAAACAATCATTGTGAAGGAAATAAATATTGTAGATCTACCTAAGGATGTTTATAGGTTTACTGAATTTAAGCCAATTACAAACAAGGTTGTTTCATCTGATTAACTTATAGGTAATTTTGTTTACATCTGCAATCAAGTAGGTTTTGTTGATTTTTATGAAATACGAATCTCTAACTAATACTTATTTTTTATTTCGTTAAACATTTTAAAATTGCATACATCATTGGTGAATTGTAGGAAATATCATAGTGGCAACTTCAAGAGAACCCAAAGAGAGTTGATCTCACTCTGAGAAATCCAAGGTATGTTGCAGTCAATATGTTTGAAGAAAATTCGACAGTGTAAATGAGTCAATCTAATTTATATTTTTGTTGTGGCAGGGGCTCTACTTTGTCATGTAATTTGTGGGGAGTTTTTGCCTTGCAATTGAAAGCATACTTAGACAAACATGAAAATGACATTGGGCCTGTTGTCATTTTGCTGCAGTTGACTAAGATCAAAAAGGGGAAAGGTTTATGTAGTAATATGTTAGTGCATAAAGTCTCTGTCATTCTATTCATGAATTATATTGATCTTGGTCTGTTGTGATTTCAATAGCAAAGTTTGCACATTATCCTATTGGCATTCAAAACTCAATGTACGTGTCAAGGCTTTATATTAATGAAGATATCAAAGAGATTACGGATTTCTTGAAAAGTTACTTCTTATTTTGATAGTTGAATGATGTTTTAGGATTTACTAATGCTATTAACATTTTGTGTATTTATTTAATGTATTTTGTAACCAAGTGATAACTATAATGTTTGCTTAAGTCAGAGAATTGTTCAAATATCTCAAAGCTCTCTGATTAACTGACGATAAGTTTTTTTATAATTTTGAGGTCATTAGTTTAAGTGAGTTGGCTGAAATCCAAAAGGTTGTCATTAGATTGTATAGACACAACATATTATTCGAAATTTGGGCTTAATATTTGGTCCATTGGAACTATATTGACAAATATTTCTTGGTTAATACAACAAGGTAACTTTGTCACTATTGGAACTGTTGAAAAGGTTTTGGTAGCCAATGGTTGGTGTTACGAAGGTTGTCCCAAGTGTCATAGGAAATATGAAGAGAAGTTGTCCCCTTTCATTTGTCCTGGGTGTCAGAATGAAAATTCAAGTACAATGCTTAGGTAATTAATTAAAATTTCCTCTGTTTCAGGAATCCATTTTTTTTTTGTTTTTGTAACAGCTCAGTGTAACAACATTATTTCCACAGTGATTTGATGTTTGAATTTTAAATTGTACGTAACAATGTTTTTACTTTTGCAAGCTGTCAAATTGATTTTAGGTTAAAAACATAATTGCGAATTTGAAGGATATCTTTGCAGTTCGTACAATTTTGCCGGTGGGATATGAGGTCCCTAGCACAATACACTGCTAAAAGCTGTGAGGTCACGTCATCGAGTTAGAAAACTTCAACAACATATTTCTATTTGTTAATCGAAGAAGTGGTGTTAGAGGAAAAGATTTGCTTATGCTACCCCTTAACTCAAATTCAAATTTCAACCTATCTTTTCCCTCTTCCACCTTCAACTTCTCTTATATGTTTCTCTCTTTCTTTCTTTTTTCTTTTCTCCACAAACAACAAACCCAACTCCTTCTCTCCATTTTTGTCTCTCTCTTTCATCATTTTCTTCTTCTTCTTCTTCTTCTAAGAAAATCTAAATCCAATTGGTTTTCGTCTTTGGTTCTGACCCAATTCAGTTTCTCTCTCTCCCTTTTCTCATTTCTATTGGTGACCCTTCTGTCAGTACCGTTTCAATTTTAGATTTTTTAGGTTTCATTTTGTTAATCAATTTCTGGTTAAAACGATATGTTGCTTATAATCTTTAATGTTATGAAAAGGTTTATTTTTGGACTTTATTATTTGCGTTTTATTTCTTAGTTATTTTGTTTTCTTTTCTTTGAAGCTTAGGTATGGCTTCGAAACGCATCTTGAAGCAGCTCAAGGATTTGTAGAAAGATCCTCCTACATCATCCAGTGCAAATGAGCTTCTCTATCCCTCCTTCTTTCTTTTTTTCTTATTATTTTGTTGGGGTGTATGAAAAATAAGAATTGAAAGAGCTTTTGTTTTTACCTTTAAATAAATTTCAAAGGATAAAAACCACATCTTGGTGCTTCGTTTTCTTCTTTTATAGATGTGTTTTGTGCCTATGTAATTTTTTTTTATTTTAATTACCCATTTTCCTTGGTATTTTAAGTATGTTATTTGTGAGGTTCCCCCATTTGATTTTAGATTCTAGATTGATAGCTGATCCAGAAAATGAAAATGAAATAAAGGTGTAACGTGCTTAAGTGGGTAACAATATGCTAAATGTTCTTACCATTTATTATTTTGCCCGTATTATCATTTATGCAAAGAGCTTGGTACATTTGTTGAAAATAACTCCTTTAAAGTGAGGGGTTCATTATCAAACAAAAATGTAGAGTTAATCAATTGTTGAGATTGTGATAAATATATGCTCCTACATAATAAATTATGAAATTCTTAATTCCATTAAATTTTTAATTAATGGTTATCATTTAATGTGAACTTCTCACATTAGAGGAGGTGAATCTTATTTGATGTTGTGATTCCAACTATTTTTATTAAGTATATATATGTATTCCATAATTAAGTTATTTTGTCTGTTCTGAATTGTAACTTCTTGGTTGGTTGTTTGGTATTAGCTTCAAAGTCCCCCCCCCCCCCTCTCTCTGTATTTTCAATAACTTTTGAATAGTTTGTTGTTTACTTTAGGCCCTTTGGCTTTCTTTGTTTACTTTTAATTTTTTATTTCTTAGTTTTTAATGACATATGATCAACTTTTTCCATATGGGTGGGGGGTGGTGATTGTGATAAGCTTCCTTTGTTGCTTTTTTTTTTTTCAAACTCCTTTTTTCTCTCTCTAGTTTAAGTCTGTCAGTTCTCGTATTTGATGAGTTTTCTAGATTGGGATTCTCAAATTGGCATAATGGTTGGATGAATAAAGAAATTGATGGCAAAAGAGAAGCATAGAAGCTTGGAGTAAGAATTACATGTTTCTACAAGTACATGTGAGATGCAACTTTTATTTGTATACCTTTAATATGATGGTGCTCACTAATATGGTTTTCAAATCTTAAGTTATTAATTTTTGCTGACAAGTTTTTAATTTGGTACACTATTTTTTGTGTGAATCTTTGATATACTATTTGAGTTTTATTATATTATAAAGTTTCAGCTTCTCTTGTTTTTGTTTTTCTTCTTTGATGATTGTGTGGTAGTTGAGATTAAGGAGATCATGAAAGGAAGTTCATTGTGACTGTAGTTGCAATTTTGACAAATCTCAAAGTGTGGTTCACAATTATTAATGGATGAATTTCTATTGGTAATTTTTTTCAGCCTTAAAACTCAAGTTTAGATGTGTTTGTTTGTCGTAATTTTTTGTCTCTTCTATTTATATGTTTTATTTTCTGATCGTGAGATATATATTTATATTCTGATATAAGAAATTGAACCTTTGCACATGTTATTTGGATTTATGGTTATATGCTTCTTAATTTAATTATTAAACTCTTAATAAATATCTTAAGGTACTTGAGCCTTTTTTCAATCCAATTAGTTTTCTTTATTAAAACATTGTTACTGGTATGTAATTAAGCTATTCCTTTGTTATTGATACAAGATTAAGCTATTTCTATCTCAAGTTACTTTATTAACTTTGCTCCTTTTGGGACAAGGAAAAAAGGAACTACTTGAAGACACTTACTTGAGAGAGGGAATATAATACTATTCAAACAAGAATTGACTAGCTCATAAATAGTTATCAAATTTAGAGATTAAGAGAAAATTTGTTCTAAGAATGAATAATCATTGTGAAAAGATAGAGAATTATGTTGTGTTCTGAGTGATTTTCAGAAAAGGCTATGAGTGAGGTTGTGTGTGTTAATACAAGGAGAATAAGTGAGTTTTGTGTGTGAATTGCCTTTGTGCATTGTATGTGTTGGTTGTGAATAAGTGCTTAAGGAAGTTTTTTTTTCCTTTTACTTTTATGATTTTAGTTATATTTGTTTTAGACCCAGAACAACCAATATTATTGTTTTTAAGCTAAGAAGTGAGGTTATTGCTTTCAATTAATTGATCATTCTAAATTCCACTTTTTTGCCCAACTTTTTTTTGGAATGCTACTATAACAAAGAGGAAAGTTTTCTTTTCATGGCTATGCGATTTTCATCATCTGTTTCCATATTATTGAAGTATTCTTATCTTCTCATTTCAAAAATTAGAATTGTGAGCTTTCGGTAAGATTTTTTTTAAGAAATTGAACTTATCTTCGCTTATTTTGTTATTTCTTCTGATATGACATGTGGTGTTGTTGTATAGGATTAGGTTAATGTTTGTTTCATCCTTGCAATGTTTAATGTGATAAAACATATTAATTTTTCATTTTTCCTTTCTTAGTTTAGTTCTCAGATTTCTATTTTCCTTTTTCTTCCTTAGATTTCTCATTTTTTATCAATCTAAACCCTGCTTTCTTCTTTTTGTTTTGTTTCCTTTAAAGTTTCTTTGTTGAAATTTCTTTTTTTTTTTCTTTATTTTCCCCAAATCAATATCAACTTGGTTGAGATTGAACTTGGGGTTGTTGTCTTAGCTATCACAATGAGATGAGTAATCTCCTCTTTCGATCTATTTCTTTTTTTACCATACACTTTCAACTTTTCAGAAAGTAAAATCTTTTTTATTGTTACATAAGAAGTGATTTTTTTCATCTATATTTCAATTCAAATATAGTGGTTTACAATCTTTGGGATATGTATTTTTTCTTGATTTTTGAAATGAAATATCTTTTTGTGTAATTGACTTAAACTCAACATGGAAGCAATTATTGAAGCATACCATCATGGAAGTAGTTATTTGTAAAAACAATTGCAAAAGGATTGATCATATCAAGTTTTTTTTTAATTTGTCTATATAGTAGGATTTCCTTGTAATTGATAAATTATCGCTTTTAATTTATTTGTCTACCAGCGCTGAAATCCTTCATTCACGGTGACACTTTGTCTAGAGATTAAGAGTTTAGATTTAGAAATCTTTTGTGCAAGAAGTTAAACTATTTTAATAAAGTGTTAATTCTTCATTTGTTTTGACTTCTTAATTATTTTATAGCACTGCTTAATATCAGTTTAGGTAGCAATGACCATGTTGGAATAGACCACGACTTGGGATGGGTTGGGGGTGGACCCACATTCCTAAGCCTTAGCCTACTTCTTTAACAAAATAAGGATGATGTTTGCCCCTTAATCCTTTTTTCCTTATTTTCTTTTTGATTTCTAATATGTGGCAAGTATACTAAACAAGGAGAAGAAATATAAGGGTTGCTAAGGAAAAATTAATCAAGGAGGATGTACCTAGAACTGCTGATGAGTTTGAAAAGTTGATCAGAAGCTCTCCTAATAACAGTTTCATCTGGATAAAATACATGGATTTCATTATTTCTATGGCTGATGTTAAGAAAGCCCACGGGAGATTAGAAAGCAATATTGAAAAATGAAAAGACTCCTCCAAATTGGAATAAGTCTTCAAAATTAAGTGGCCACATTGTTTATTCCAAGCACAAATGTCAAACGTTAGACTTAGACATAGTCAATGCTGAATTATGAATAAAGACAACAATCCAAATGGTTAGATAAGTAACAAGTTTCTATTTGAATATTCATAAGAGAAATATATATTCAACTCTATGATATGATGTATCTAGGCTTATCATAGCACAACAGTCAGGGATCAATCATAAAGAAATAAAAAAGAAGAAGCCATACCTTTGCTTATATGGTTACAGAGTCCATGTGTACTTGAGTGCACTTCCATATGCAGAGTTTACCATAATGAAACAGTTACATAGTCATCAGAAAAATAGTAGTAAAATTAAATGCGTAGAATTCAAATTGAGTTTTGATAACAATTGTATAATGTTGTTTGAAGCATAGATATTTCATGGAACAAAAGACATCAAATATGATCATTTTTGTAACGTTAATCAAAATTTGTTAACAGTAATACATTTCATGGCAAACTGACTTTTGAATAAAAACTAGTATAATATCCATGCGGATGTACCGGTAAGTTGCAAAATTAAATGTATAATATAATAATATAATTGTATACATTTAGTTGTAACTAGATATAACTTAGTAAATGAGAACCAAAATTAATAAGATTGGAATATATAATATATTTTATAAAATAACGTTGTCTATTTAGCTCATAAGTTCACAAAATCAAAACAGCAGCATTTCTGCAAAAATTCACCCGAAAATGTTCTAAACAGGTAGAGTATGATGCACTTAAATTACAATTAATCAACCCACAATAGAATAAAGTTAGATTTTGGATCTAGAAATTCAAACATAATTTTGGATCTGATCATTTGCAAAGACTTCCATCCTGAACCAATCTTTGCACTTTTCCTCCACTAATTGTAAATAATCTAGCATTATGTAGTCTCTTACAAATTAACAGGGTGAATTCTACATCTTTCATAAATGAGTACATAGTACTATGCACATCCTGAAATTAAGATTAAGTTCATGTTAGATATGTATAATCAATTACCAACATATGGTAATCTATTACTTGAGCCATGAAGAACAAATTAATCGATTACAGCTATTACGTAATCGATTACACTATACAAACACATAATAAGTCTTCCTGCGTTAATCGATTACTTTGCTTATGTATCTTTTCCAGAAAGTTTAAGAATACTTTAATCAATTAAATATGTTATTAATCGATTACACAAGTGGAATTAATTGATTACATGGACAATTTAATCAATTACATTCAGTTACTACAGTTTTCTATAAAAAGTTGTTGGATCTTTTGAAATGAACAGATCATTACACAACGAAATTTCAATAGATTTTCAAAAGCCTTATGAAGTGAGAAGAGATACTTTGAGGCACTACGCTCTTGTCCCACAAATTCCAAATCTTCATGTTGCATTGAAAAATTTCTTCTTGGGAAAAATTCTAAAGAAGTTCTTGGAGAGTTTGCTTTGAAATTTGTTTTCACTCAACCTAGATCAAGATTGGTAAAACATATGTATTCATAAACATTGGATCATCAGGTTGTCTTTCTCCATTAAACTTTGTAATTCATTTTAGAATTTCAGTTTGTTTGTAACTATTACAAAAGATTTCTTAAGGCTTGTCTAGAGTAGGTTTCTCTAGAGGGAAGAGTAGAGAGGGGATTCTCTATGTCTTGATCACTAGGAGTCTAAGGGTGTTAGATTTCTGATCTAATAGTTGATTAAGGGTGATTGTTGTAAGCTTGTAAGAAAATAATTTTGTGAATAGTGGAACTCTAACAAAGTTGGTTGGAAGAAACTGGATGTAGCTTCTCGAGTTGAGAAGTGAACCAGTATATTTCTTGGTGTTTAGTACTTTCTTTTTATCTCTTTATGTTGTCATTGATTGTCATTCATTTGGATAATCTTTTCAAGATCAACAAAAATATATTTTCAGCTATTGCTTTCTTTGAAGGTTGGCACTTGATTGACTGAAAGATTTCAAATGGTGTTTTTGTGATACGATTCTTCATACTCTGATTGTTTTAAAGATTTTAAAGACCAAGTTTAAACCAATTCACCCCCCGTCTTGGTTATTGTGTGTGTTCATACTGTTTTCAGGAAGTTGTACATCTTCACTAAATTCAAAAATCATTTTCATTATGTAAATGCAATAATGGAAATCATGGAATTATTGCTCGTTAGAACAGCAATTACACCTTTAGTCAGGAGGAAAAAGATGCTTTGTCTCGTTCTCCAAGTCCTGATGTCACAACTACCAAGAAAAAGAAAAGTCGCACATTTAGCGATGGTAATGGCTTTCACATACAACATGGTCAAGCAAGACAATGTGATGGAGGTAATGAATGTCTTTATGATCATACAATCAGTAAAATGAAGAATCCTTAAAATCTTTGGCTATTGTTGTAGGAAATGATCGGTTCTGCTTTGGATATCAAGATGCCATCAAAAAAACTAGAAAACTATTGCCACATGTTGTCTATTTGCCCCTTCATAAATGATGAGACCGTTCATCAAGCTTGGGAACATATTCATTGAACTGTATTTTGTTTCTTATTATAAAGCATCAGTTACCATTAGGCTGGATAAAATATAATGCTATAGAAGCACCATTGCTTTTTTTTTTCTTCTATAATTTCACTTTATTTTGGCATAAAATAAATCATTTGACTTAATGTTAATTTAATGTTCAACTTTTTTACAACTCTCTCAAAATTTCAATTTTCATAATTTACTTTTTTCTCTTTCTTTTTTTCATGTTCGGTCGGGCATTCCTTACCTTAGTGGTAGCTTTTCCTTACCTTGTGTTTGGACAAAGAATTTCAAATTTTTAGGAAATTTAAAATGTGTGAAATTTGAATTGTTTTGATTTTAATTTTCTTCATTTTCCAAATTTTGTTTTGGATAAATCAATTCAAATTTTTTAAATTTTAAATTTTTTAAACCTTAGCTTACGTTAGCTAAGGTTTTTCTATTTGACATCGACCAAAGTTATTTTTTAGTCGATATTAGCTAGTGTTCTTTTCGTTGATGTCAACCACGATTATTTTGACCAATGTTGGTTAGGTTATTTTTGGTGACATTAGTCAAAGCTTTTTTTAGCCAATGTTGGCTAGGATTTTTAGGCTAATGTTGGCTAGGTTTTTGATCAATATTGGTCAGGACTATTTTTTAGCCGACATTGGCTAGGTTTTTTTAGCCGTCATTGGCCATAGCTATTTTTTAGTTAACATCAACTAGTACTTTTTTGGCTGATGTCGACTAAGATTTTTTTGGCCAATGCTAGCTAAGTTTTTTTTTGGCTAACATTGGTCAAAGCTACTTTTTAGTTGATGTCAACTAGGGTTTTTTGGCTGACATTGACCAAGGCTTTTTTTAGTCGATATTGGCTAGGATTTTTTGGTTGACTTCAATGAAAGCTATTTTTTATTTGACGTCGACTAAGATTTTTACAGAAGAAAAAATCGTAACCGATGTCAACCGAAAAAACCCTAACTAACAACAACCAAAAATATAATAACCGTGCTTCTCTCTCTCCTCTCAAATATTTTTTTTCTTCCTTTTTCTGGTTCTGCCATTAACGACCAGAGAAGCTTCATATCTTCTCCATTTTTCATCTAAACACTTCCCACCCAACTAGAAAGTTGATTAGAACTCCTCTATGAGCTAGATTCCAGCTTCAGTTTCTCGAAAAAACCATCAATCGGAGAGATCCAGTTCTCTAGGGAACTTCTCAAAGTGGGGATTTGAAGGAGAAAGGAGGCGTTTTAAGGACGCTAAAGCGTGGAGAAGTGATCCTCTACCTTTCCTCAACAGTTTAGAGGGCGTGACACCGAGGGTGTTGGTGGCGTAGCCCACGGTCCAGGGATTGGACAGCAGAGCACTGCCTTGTCAGGTAAGCTCTGTGTTCTTGGGACTGTTCCCACTGCTGTGTTCCACCATACTCCGAGGGAGTGATGGTTACATTCATGATGCATGTGCATTGCATTGGTGATTACAATATTCTCATGATAATATATATGCATTATGCTATGCTTTGTATGTATGATTGTGTTCTGGATAGATCTTCTGGCCAGTAGATAGATATGGACCTCCCTAGGAGTAGAGCGCACCTCCTAGTTTGGTTTGCTCCATAGGAGAGATTCCTTAAGACCAAGAGATAGGTGGGCCCGTTGCGGATGAGACCTATTCTCGGAGGTACCATATGTCGTGCATCCTTGTGTAGGGGTAGCTCCCGTTGGATGACACGGGGTGTGAGTTCCGGTCTCACACTAGATGCTGATGATTATGCATCTTTTTGATAAGGGTGATGATGATCCCTTAATACCAAGAAATAGGGGGTCCCGTTGCGGTTGAAGCCTATTCTTGGATGTGCTATGTGTATATGTATTGTTGTGAGGGCCGGGAGGCCTAGTTATTGTGATACCTGTGATGCTGTGTGCCTTGAAAGTGAGCCAAGGGGAGGGAAAAGCCTCCAAGAGCCCTGAGCTTACTGAGATTTTTATCTCACCCCTGTTTGGGGATATTATTTTCAGGTGATGCTGCTGGCAGAGACGACAGGTCCCAGGGCGGGAGGCCCCAGTAGGGACAGACTCTGTGTGGCTGTTGGGACAGTTTTTTTGAGAGCATTGTGGCTCAGTTTTTGTTACTTATGTTTTTGTTTTGTACCCCTAAGAGGGAAGATATGCATGTGCATATATTTTGAGCCTGTATAGAGTATGTACTGAGCATATTGTATTATGTACATATGTTTAACTCTCCTGGTATATCTGTATAGATATTATAGTCTCATCTGCCGTTGTTTTTGAGTTATCTGGATCCCTAAGACTTTTGTGATGTTTTGCCATTCGTTTCTGTTACTTTGATTTTAATACCATACATAATGAATCAAGAGATACGGTTTTGAAAACGCTTCCGTGGTTGTAATTAATTGGTTTTATATTAATTAATGCGCTTATCTGATTAAGTAATATGTTAATACACCGGATGCATACGGGGTGTTACAAAAAAACCCTAATATATGTCTACTAAAAATAATATTGGTCAATGTTGACTAAAAAATAACTTTAGTTGATGTCAGTTGAAAAAACCCTAGCCAATGTTGGCTAAGAAATAGCTCTTTCTAATGCGGGCCAAAAAAACCTAGTTGATGTTAACCGAAAAAACCCTAGTTGATGTCGACCAAAAAGACCCTGACCGACGTTGACAAAAAAATTCTTAGCCGATGTTGGCTGAAAAAACACTACCCCATGTCAGCCAAAAAGACCTAGCTAGTGCCAACCAAAAAACAGCCTTGGCTTACGTCATACAAAGAAATTCTAACTGAAAAACCTTAGCCGACATCAATGAAAAATAGCTAGTGTAGATGTCAGTCGTAAAAACCATGAGCATCCCTAGTTGCGAGTGTTGAGCAAGAGAAAGAGTCATGAGCGAGACCGTGAGTGAAAGTGAGTGCCTCTGAAAAAAATTCAAATTCTTTATTCTTTGAGAGAATTTGAAATGCCACTATTTTAGTTAATCAAAATGACTCATAAAATTAACAAAATTTGAATTTCATTTCAAATATTACATCTAAACAAGTTATTTTGACATGAATAATTTAAAATTCCCAAAAAATGATTTCTCATGTTGAATTACTCTATCCAACTGTTTAAATGATTTTTTTAACTCAGCAAAGAAACATATATTGATAGAGAGGTACCAAAAGTATCGATATTACAGAAAAGCATAAGACCATGAATAAGTGAAAGCCACAACTGTTATGATGTATTTTTCACATGAAGTGAAAATAATAATCAAAAGGCTCACCACCCCTACCCCCAAAAGAAAACAAAAAGCTACAACCTCATCCTAGTGTTCACACAATATGTAAATGAACCATATCAGGTGGTGTTGCCTAATCAGATCCCCCCTTACATATAACTGTTATCCTCTGTACCCAACACTCTCACCCACTGCGTTACATATAATTTTCATCCACAACTCCCCCCACCGTATACTTAGTTAAATTAGAAAACTTTACACCCTCCCCATGCACAGCTTAATAGACATGCTTTTGGACTACCATACCAATGCACATATGACACGCTGAAACTGTGGTATTTGTTGTGAGACCATTGCTACTCCACAATTTTGATATCATGCACCATTGACCTCCAATCCAGCTCATTATTAAAGAGACAATTGTTTCTCTTCTTCCAATAGAGAAGGTAACTGTGCAATAAATAACTTGCCAAATAGACCAAACAAAGCTCATAAACTGCCAACAATGATTAACTAAGGAACTCAGTGTTGCAATGACAAAACTTAGAGACATCCATGATAAGCACGAAAACCAAATATTACTTGCTACATCATAGAACATGAACAAATGCTACAAAGATTCATGATATATTTTGCAAAGAAGACAAACTAAGTCAACTTGATTTACCAGGACATTCCTTCACTTCAAATTGTCATTGGACGACAATCTATTCAGTAGAGCACGCCATACAAAACACTTAACCTTGTTTGGAGGGAAAGTTCTGAAGTAGTTTTCTTTCACCATTGATTCATGTCTGGTAATCTTTTGCATACATTAGTAGTGGATCATCAAGTGGTTTCTCTCCATACAACTTGTTTGTGAATTCTTTTTGAATTTCTTTTTGTGTAACTATAACAATAATTTTTCTTAAGGCTTATCTAGAATAGGTGTTTCTAAAGGTAAGGATAGAGAAGGGTTTTGTCTATGTCCTGATCACAAAGAATATATGTGAGTTAGATGTCTTGTTCTTGATCTATGTGTGATTGAGAATGGTTGTAAGAGCTTTTAAGAAATATATTGTTATTAGTGGAACTCTAACTTGTTGGTTAGAAGAACTGGATGTAGCTTCTCTAGGTTGAGAAGTGAACCAACATAAATCTTTGTATTGACTACTTCATCTTTATCTTTTCTTGTGGTTATTACTTGTCATTCATTGGTGCAACTTTTCACAATCAACATAAAACAATTTGGTTGCATTCTTTAAGAATTGGTGTTTGATTGGTTGAAAGCTTTCTTGGATTGTTTTGTGATATGATCTTTGTAACTCTGATTGTTTAAGAATTTTTAATTGGCCAAGAACAACCAATTCACCCCTCTCTTGGTTCTTGTGTGTTGTTCATACTTTTTTCATATATGACATATCAGTGGTGGAATTGAGATGAAACACTTGCTTGTGTGAGAATTATAAACCTTTGAGAGGTTTTCCTCTATTTGAGTGAATCAAGTGTTTTCTCTGATTTTTTTGGAAACAAAATGCGAATTGATCTTAATCTCATTTGGTCATCTTTTGTGCTTTCATTTCTCATTGTTGAGTGTTTGAAAATGTTGTTCTAATCACTTTGGAGGTTTATTATTTACAAATCATGTTCATAGCTTTTGGTGTAGAAATATTGAAGAGTTTTATATTATATTTATACTTTTGTTATTCATGTTTTCTTTCTATACTTTGGTTGGGGACAAGCAAGATTCTAGGTTGGGGGGAGTTGATAAGTTCCATATTTTAGTTATTTTTTGGGATTATAATGCTTATCTTTTGATTTTAGTAGTTTTCTTTTAAACTTCCCTTAATTCTAGTTGTTTTATATTTTGTACATTTATAAATATTGTTGTTTAAATGATTCATCCATGCATTTATCTTATTCTAATGGTTATTTGTTGGATCCAGAAACCAAGCAAAGATGAAGGACAAAAAGGTCATTTTTGAAGAATTTCAAAGTGTCACTCGCCTAGGCTAGCAATCAACTTGCTGGGCTAGTGAGATTACTTCACCTTGAAGGCATTGACTCATCTGGGATAGCAATCACTTGCTTGGGCGAGTGACATAACTTCATCCTAAAGGAACCAGCTCACCTGGGCGAGTTGGTCTGACACTTCTTGCACTATTTCATTTAAAAGCCATGCAAAAGATGAAGAAAGGAAGCAAGAACTAGAGAAAAACGCAGAAACCAAAGAAAGAAGCATGAACCACGGAGAGAGAAGAGAGAAAAGTGGAGTTGGAATTGTAGAAAAGTGACAGTGGATCGCATCCTTCATCATTTCTTATGTTGATTTTGTGTTCTACACAATGATCAGCTAGTTTCTCTGAAGGATTGAATGTAATTTTTGTACCCTAATGTATCTCTTTTGATATTTAATATATATATATATATATATATATATATATATATATATATATATAAATCTTTTCTACTCATTAATGGTGATTACATTCTGTTCATAATGTTTGATACTATTTGATCACTAGTTTCATGAAATTGGATTTGCATGTGTATTGTAATACTATTTGCGTTATGTTACTAAGAATAGAGCATAATGTTTTAATTGCAAATAACACGAGATTATGGTTGTAATGCTGGGATGTTTATTTCCTATACGAGGAATCGATATTTGGTAAATATTCTTAGGATTCTCGAATATGAGGGATCGATTCGAGATGATTTAATGTGTGCATCAGTGATGTTAGAAAATGATTCATATGTATTAATATTATTTGGATACCGAGGGTATGAACGATGAATCCAATCCTACGTTTCTCTTGAATTAATTAAATTCATTTTACTTATTTTCATAATTTTTCGTATTTTCAATGCACTAGTTCCGTTATTTCCACTACTTTCGTTATTTTCGTTAAACCCATGAAATTTCGATTAAATTTGTTGTACATAACTATAGAATTGTCTACTTTTATCTGAAGAAACTGAGTAACTCAAGTTCCTATGAAGATGATCTCTTTTATAAAATCTGTAACATACGATGATATTGATACGCTTGCCAATAGTTTAACCCATTGACCCATTGGTATTTGAGTTCTTGGTGGCAATGCTTTGCATTTGTTTCAACGGAGATAAATAATGTTTATGGGGTCTCTAATTGTAAGTAAGTGTTCTACGATAGGGTTGCTTGAATATATTCTTCAAACCCATAATCTCAAAATCTGCGCAGTCCTAATTACTAAATCCTTAAATCCCATAACCCTATAAGCCATAAACCGAAACTTTAAAACTTTGAACCTACATCTCCCTAACCCCTAATAATGTATTGCAATACACATGCAAGGATCAATCATTACAGCTTCTCGCTTGTAAAATATTATTAAAATTCGGTTAAGAGCTCTAGTATTCGTATCAAAGAGATTGATATTATCTTCTTGAATAATACAATAAGGTATGGCTATGATATCGAAACAAGCTGCGAGTGAATAGAGGAAGCAAGAAAAACTGTATGGAATGCTTTAAATTTTTATGTATAGTCAATGCTTTATTTTGGAAAGCTACAAACACTTGTAGGAATGTTTGTAGTGCTTTCAAATATAATAATCATCTTTCAAACAACCTCAGGTTTTATAAAATGCCTTGGTAATTTCATCTCCAAGGTAACTTCTCTTCAAAACAAAAAAGGAAACAAACATAACAAGACAAGACTTGATTTGCAAGCTACAATAAAAAGACTTCCAAGACTACTTTGTTTCAAGGCATGATGACAATCTTGTACTTAAATATCGTCTTTCAATTCTTTCAAATCCAAGCAACCAAAGAATGCAAAACCAATAGAAATTAGCAGAAAGTAACGGGGGGGGGGGGGGGCTGATCTCCTAATTAAGCATCATCAATGATTGGTCCAGCAGCAAGAATCTCCTTTGTCACTTGGTTGTTCTCTCCATTGGTGAATGTTTCAAAATTGTTCTTGAACAATCCAGCCAGCTTCAACAGTGTCTCCTTGTAGGCTTGTTTGTCTGACCACTGCAATCAAACAAAATTTCCAACTTATGTTAAAAGACTTTGAAAGTGGAAAAAAAAATAGTTGTAATGATTGAAAATGAGAGTTGTACGACCACTAACCGTGTTCTCAGGTTCTAGAATTTCCGAGGGGACTCCTTCCACTTCAGTGGGGATCTCAAGTCCAAAAATATCAGTCTTCTTGTACTCAACATCCAAGAGGCTTCCAGAGTGAATAGCATCAATAATTTTTCTTGTATAAGATAGTTTAATACGACTTCCACAACCATAGCTGCAGTTTTTCACAAGTAATAACAAAGTTGGTTTTAGATATTTGAAGAGAAAAAAAAAAATTAGCTACACTTTTCTATAGAGAATGTTATCTGTACAAGAAATTGTATGACAAATTTTACGAGAAAAGAGAAAGAAGTATGAGCAGTGATGAGTAATGTGATACAGAGATAAATAGAAAAACTGTTGTTGTATCAACTATTGTATGAATTATTGTATTAATAACTCTTTTTATATGTTCTTTATCTAACAATTTCTCTTCTGTTGGTTGAAATTCATTTAGGACCTACCAAAAATGTGGTTCTCATTCTCCATTCTTAAATTAGTGGATCCTATCTGAATTTTCAATCAATAGAAAAAGGTGTTTTTGAAAACAATGTGAAAATGTGTTTGAAAAGAGTGCTAACACTCCTTTTTTAATTATAAGTATTATTACTACTAAACGGTTACCTTCCACCAGACCATCCTGTGTTAACAAGCCATCCAGTAGCACCATGATTCTGCATCTTTTCAGCAAGCATGGCTGCATACTTTGTAGGGTGTAGCATTATAAAGGCTGCACCAAAACAAGCTGAAAATGTTGCCTGTGGCTCCTTTATGCCCTCTTCTGTGCCAGCCACCTTTAATCATCATAAATAAAGAACTCATTAGAGAGATATAAAGAGGAAGCAATATTAGCCAAGATTGAGTGTTATAAGTTACTCAGACATTACCAAAGCTGTGTATCCACTGATGAAATGGTACATGGTCTGCGACAGGCTTAGCTTACTCACAGGTGGAAGCACACCAAATGCATCACATGCCAAAAGGATCACATTCTTAGGGTGAGGACCAACACATGGTAACTTCGCATTTGGAATGTAGTCAATTGGATAAGCTGCACGAGTATTTTCTGCAACAAGGAAAAAACATTGTTATATTTTATCAACAAGGTCTATTGTAATTAATTTCTAATTAGTATAAGGTTTATAAGATGTTATTATGCCCCCACAAATTCCTGTAATTTAATCCACCTTAATGTTTATTGTCTGAATAATATTCAAAGGTTTGACTTGTTAAATTCCATCCTAATCAGCCTCGTTTATTTGTAGGAATTGACCTCACATAATGGATTAGTGTCATGACTCAGGGACACATCTTGCAAGCATACATTAAAGTCAACCATTAATTTGGTATGATCAAGTCACAACTAAGTCCTTATATATAAACCAAGTCATTACTTACCAGTAACTGATTTGTCAGTGTAATCAACTTCCCGAAAATGCTCATCAAAAACAACATTCTCCAAGACTGACATCCAAGTGAATAAAAAATGTGTCAAAATGCATGAAGTCAAAGATAAAGAGATGTTAAAGAAGGCTAAGGTTGATAGGGTTATACCTGTCCCAAATTTGATGGCGTTCCAGATATCAGGTTCATTCTCCCTTGAGAGATCAATGCATTTGGCATAGCAACCACCTTCAATGTTGGAGACACCACTCTCACTCCAACAGTGTTCATCATCTCCAATTAAATACCTATTATGATCCGTGGACAGAGTGGTCTTTCCAGTACCTAATATGAATATTTATAGAAAAATGGAAGAGGATACAATCCATAAATTAAATCCATGCCTAAGAATATTTTATAACACATACACTTAAGTTTGGTCACACGGAGGGAGTAAGAAGGGAAGTAACATGTCCCAAGCCACATTCCGATGGACCCTTTTGATGCAAGAACTATGCTAGCAAATGCAACACTAGCTCTTCTTCTAATCAGCCTTAATAATATTTTTTTTTTATATTTTGATTCAATCATAAATTATCATATATAATAAAATTGTTGACTTTTATTTTAAAAATTACATTTAGAAATACTTTTTAATTGATTGACAATATTAATAATATATAAAAATTAAACTCTTTATTATTATGAATTTAAATGAAATACATTCATTATATAAATATTTTTACACTTTAATCATGTCATACAATTGAATATTGTTGACTATTTTAATAGCTAATGTAATTATTATAAAAATAAAATTTAAATATACATGGCAATCTATTTGACTTAATAGAAATCTACTAACACTATATTAAAATGAAACATTATTATTATTGAGTAAATTGCTTGGGAGTTTTGTTAAAATCCAAACCCATTTTTTATTTAAAAAGAATTACTTGAATTTTATTTAACCCAAATAAGCTACTAACATTTCTCTAATAATCCATTAAAACCATACCTGAGAGTCCAAAAAAGAGAGCAACATCTCCACCTTTGCCCATGTTGCAGCCAGAGTGTAGGGAGAGGATTTGCCTCTTGGGCATGAGATAGTGCATGACACTAAAGAGACCCTTCTTCATTTCCCCTGCATACTGTGTCCCAAGGATCACCATTTCCTTCCTTGCAAGACTAAGATCAATGCTAGTAGAAGATGTCATGTAGTGAGTGTAACGATTGCAAGGAAACTGTCCAGCATTATAAATAGTGAAGTCTGGTGTGCCAAAATTCTCAAGCTCTTCAGTAGTTGGTCGAATGCACCTGCATGTCACGTATCCATTTAGCCATTTGTACAACTTTTTTTTTTTATCAATAGGAATCAAGGTTAAGTATCAAGAAATTTACAACAAGTTTTTGTATACACATTTGCGTATTCACTCCATTATTTTTTTTTCTGGGGACCTATTTCATCCACTGAGAAGGGATGAACATGTTCAATTGATATTCAGATGATTAAATTAGGACTATTATAAGATACTTAAAATGTTATTCACTTATATTTGTACTCATACACCTTTCTCATACAACTTGGGTTTTTAGTATTAAAACAAGAAAAATATAATTCCAGCCGATACATTTTTTTTATCTTTATTTAATATTGGCATGTGGTTTGGAAAACTAAAATATAAAATAAAAAGGTCGGAGACATGGTAAATTATTCTTTTGCTTATACTTACATGTTGTGCATAAACAAGGAATGGTAAGCTCTGGCAGAGACAATCCTAACTTTGATTTTGTTCTCTGGGTCCCAGTTCAAGAATTGGTCATTCACAAAGACCTGGATAAATTAGGAATACATATATAGTAGAATACTACCGATAACCATCCATACTTATATAAGATATTTTTAATTTGAATGTAGTATAATACATACGAAATGGGATATAAATCAACTATACCAAAAGACAAAAAGAAATTGGTAAAAAACTCTAATGCATCACAAAGAAATTCCACAGATAGTAATTCCAGAGATGATTGTAACAACTTTATTTTCATTTTGTGAAATATTATCTATTATGAATTGGCAGGGAAAACAAGTAAATGACATGTAAACCATGATTAATTGGTTGTGAGATACACTCAACCTACTAGAAATATGATTGATTTTTCAAGGTCATAATTGATAACAAGGTAAAAAAAGGTAAAACAAAAAAAGTATGAAGTAAATATGATAAAAAAAAGTATAAAATTAAAGATGTTTAAAAGTCATAATTGATTAAAAAAACATTTTAACTTGCCCATTTTAACAAATGACAACATGTTCTATTCCTTGTCACCACCTAATAAAAGATGATAAAAACCCACAAAATCAGAGCAAATGACCAACGACCAAAGCCATCGTTTGCACTCATAGTTGATTTTCTTTTTTCATAAATAATTTGTACATGTAAAGAGAAGAGAGATGACCTTGTCCAAAGAGTTCAAATAATCAACGGCTCTTTCTCTATTAACCATGAAACTGTGCTCGTCCATCTCGATGTTAGGGGAACCCCTTCAATGAAACAATATTTTGAGCGTTAAATGGGAACAAAAGAGAGAAAGGCAAAAGAAATACAAAGATTAATTATATTTTAAACCGTTAAATATATGAGCAATGGCCTTTGGATAGTACCTTATAAGTTATCTTTTTTTTTTCCCCTCTTTCTATCGAATCATATAACTTTTTATACTTATTTTCTTTTATTTCACTAGCTAGGTGTCTTGTTGGTTTGGTTTTGGAATTGAACCTGTCATGTCTCGAACCTGAGACTATTAATATGCCATTAGTCCAGGTTAGGATGGCCACTAGCTAGGTGATATAATATACAAGGTGTCTGACACGTCATTTTTGTAAAAATTACTTAATAAAGTCAAATTTCTCTTAACAACAGTTAATCAAGACCCAATACCATATATGATGTGATGAAAAATACTCACTTTCCCCACCAAAGTTCATTCTCTGTAACCTCGTCCTTCACCACACGCTTGTCTCTGGGACACCGACCCGTCTTGGCCCCAGAAAGCGTAGCCAATGCCCCAGTGGAAGTGATGAACGATCCTTTCTCATACTTGATCGCTTGTTCATAAAGTTCTGTAGCAAATAAAAAAATATATATATATCAACACTATTAATCTTATTATATAGTATTATACATAAGATTTTCTCACATATCCAATTCATGTTTTATATTCTATTCTTATATATTTTGTCGGCCATAAACTTCTACTGAGTAAAATTAATTTAGATTATTCAACTCATTATTTTTAATTAGTAGATCATGAACATGCCAGTGCGCTGCCATTCCTGAGGACCTTGACTAAGTCTTTTCAAATATAAGATATATGTGAGAATGTGAGGCTGAACTAATTTTGGGACATCAGAAGTACAAAATGATGTAATACGTACCGCCAATCTGTATGAGTATGACTGTATCATCAATATGTTCACATTAACACGTGGTAGTGACGTGTATGAAGGAAATTTGTCTTATGAGAAGCTTTAAGGGTCATTTTATTTTCGATTTTCAGTTTCATTTTTAGTTATCAAATGTTCCTTTATTTATATTATGTTTCTTATTTTTTAAAATTTTATATAGAAAATAGAGAAATACTGTCTTATATTTTCATTATTTTTATACTTTTTTAAAATTAAAAAGTAAAATAAAAAAGATAACATTTTTATAATTTAAAATAAAATTAGAAACAAAAACCTTATTCTCTAAAAGGAAAATCCTTAAGACTCCGTCTAGAGAAATTTATGCATAATTTTATTTGACTTTATCTCCGAACATAAATATTTATAGTATTTGAAACAACTTATATAGAATTAATTTAACCCTAATTCTCTATTTTAATTTATGAAAATATACTATATATATATAAATGAATAAAAGAAAATAAAACCTGCAGGAGAGAGGTTATAGAGAACATGTGTGAACTTCAAGGCACTGTCACTGACAGCAATGGTGGGTGTGAGAATTTGGTGCGGCACGTGTTCAACCCTTGAGGCTTCGTATTTCCTAGCTGCTGGATCCCCTTTCACTACCTTTGGTCCACTTTCTCTTGTTAGTGACGCCAAAGATGCACTGCATGTACACGTTAATTTCAACAAATTAATATAATACGCTGATTAAAACTATGTTTTTTTTACCTTCAATTTTAATTATAAATTACTACTATCACTTGTTTGTGATTAATCCTTCCATATTTCTGCTTAAAATTTTATATCAGAAAGTAAAGTATGTTTGAATAAAAGAATTTTAATTGGGAAAAATAATTTATTAGAAAATTTAAAATTCTTTAATTTAAAATTCATTGTTTGTATATATTTATATGAAGAATTTAAATTTTTGAAATTTTAAAACAGAATTTTAAACCACTAAAAATGTGAAATTTAAATTTTTTTTATAAAAGATGAGAAATTGAAATTCTTTTCTTCTATAGAAGTTTTAAATGTATCATTCTTTATTCTGTCTCTATCGTCGATAAATACTCTGACATTTACTACTCCCATAACACTCACCTCCGTGCATGAGGTTTAAAATTTTAAAAATGAAAAAAATCAATTTCTTTATCCAAATACAAAATTTTAAAAATGAAGAAATTTAATTTCTTTATCTAAATACACAATTTTAAAAATAAAAGAATTTTAATTAATGTATTTTAATTTTCCTAAATTTTAAATTCTTTGAAATTTTAAAATACTCCTTCCTGCGAAAATTATAGTTGAAAGAATTTTAGTGTGCTGATAATATAGTACATAAAAAAAGTATGCAGTTAATATAGTAAAAAAATATATCAGAAAGGAAAAAAATCAACTATATAATCTGAATGATATTTTTGTTAGAAATTTCAATACTTTTGAGCAGGGAAGACGGATTATATATTTAAATATCTAACTTTTGATAAATAATTATTTAATAAATAATAAATTTAATAAAAATATTTAAATTATTATTTTTATGTATAAAATTATATATATATATATATATATATATATATATATATATATATATATTTGATCTTTTACTAAAAAAAATTAACCATACATCAACTCAAAAATATATTTTTTATTAGTATCTTTTTAATATTTAATTTTTTTCCTTGGATCCGTCACTACGCTTTCAAGCTGAGATAGATTAACTATTTTTTTTTCTAAATAAGTCAAGTCAAATGTAAAAGGAATAGAGAGCTAGAAATTGAAAAAGGAAAGAAAAGTGATTATTTTGTTTAGCAATTTTTTTTAAGAGACGTGTCCTTTGAATTTTCTATTTGATTGTATTGAAAGGTTTAATAAATTGAAATTTTTTTATTGGATCAGGTCATTTTGGGACAAGCAGATCATTTATGATCAAGAAGATGAGCTTAAGATGCAAATTAAAAAATAACATTTTTATGAAAGCTAAAAAATAACATATTAAAAAGCTAAAAGTAATAGTATATAATATAATATAATTAAATGTTTTCTTTCAGGTTTATTAACGGAGCCACCCTGGTTCCACGTTTTGTTATCTTCCCATAATTTTCTCCCGAAAACTTGGTAGGTTTTGTGAAGTCAAAGTATTTTGTTATATTACCAGCACATGCTAATAATAACGTTATGAACGAAAAATAAATTGCTCTAACCTGAATATATGGCGTGGACATGAGATAGAAACTCGTAATTTTTTAACAGTGAAAAGAACTACGTAAAACTTGGTCACGTAAATATATCATATAGTTATTAGAAGTAATCATTTGCTAGTCGAGTCGAGTGAGATAATTAATTATAAATACAAAATTGTTCCTCCAAAACGTAATGAAATGAAATAGTATAAAACATTACCTGATGGACTCAAGCTGCTGTTTGTTGCGTTCTTCCTCGGTAAAGACGCTGGTAGACGTAGGCTGAGAGTCCTTGGGAGTGGAAGGCGCAGATTTCTTCTTCTGTAAAGAGTGAAGCTCATCAATGGTTTGAGCCTTCACCGTTGGACGACCTTCTTCATCGTCACGAACTTCAATCTTTGCCAGCCCATTCTCGTTTCCAGCGTCGCCACTTGCCAGCATCTTCTTCTAAATCTAATAATTAAACAATTAACCAGTAATTTTTTTTAAATTATACGATAAACATATATGTTAATAATGTTAAAATTCATTCTTTATAATAAAATTGATGTTTTTTTGTGTGTTCTAGAGTTTATATTTAGCACTCAATTATTATAGTTAGCAATCCTTAGAATGACATTTCAAAAGGATCAAAGGAGTGTTTTTTGCAGTTTAGGACTGTATGCCACCGCACAATGATCGGCAACTCAAACATGTTCTAATTTCTTTCCATCAGATCAATTCATTTTGAAATAAAATGATATTTTCCATCATGACTATATTCAAATTGTAAATCAAACGCTAAACTAGAGAACTCCATTGCATGGTTCATGATCAAGCCAACAGGCCATGATCACCATGATTATAATATTATA
>CM023941.1:20264331-20287013 GCA_013407115.1 Glycine latifolia | reverse complement strand
ATATATATATATATATATATATATATATATATATATATATATATATATAAAATACACACAAAAAATGTATTGAAGAATGACATACTATATAAGAACCGGAATTTTGAGGTTGATGCGCAAAGCTAGAGGCCAGAAGTGCAAATAACGTGAAACAAAGAATGGTTACAATAACAATGAAAGTGGAAAATGGAGAAGAACGATTTGGTGGGAAAAATGTTGCTCCAAACTGTGCCTTTTAAAGGGTATGGTGTCCTCACCTTAACCATGTGTAGTTGAGGTAACCATGGTTTGGTCATATCACTACACGTCAGGGTCAAACTCCCAAAAATATTAGAAGAATTCCAAATCACACACAATACAAAGTCATCATGAATTAACAATCCTATGGTCCTCATCTCCACCTTAAATAACTGACGTTGCACATATGTGCTGCCACGTAAGAAAAAAGGTTGTTATGGAAAAAAATAATCAAAGTGAAATTTAATCTAAAAAATGTTGCACTTACACGCAGACAAAATTCACCCGTTCAAGCAAACTAGCGCATTCGACGTATGCATAAATAGTAAATACATGCGCAAAAAATGTGTAGAGAAAACATAGGAAACATTACAATCTCCTTCACAACACCTGTGTGATGGCTAGAATAAATCCACTCTAGATTCAAGTTCCGTTACTCGTGTGCTATTTTAATTCTAGAGATAAAAGGAGTAAAACTAGGCTAAATTTGCTGAGTGAATAAAAGAATGTGAATATACCTCGATACTTCTATTACTTGAATGGATTTTTAATTACGTGTATAAATTATTTTATCTTTCATTTATTTATGGTGTTATCTTTTCATGTACACGTATTTTAAAAGCATATCCCAGGAATTAAAGAGATTGTTTTTGGTTGTCGAATTTTAAAAAATATTGAATTTTTTTAATTAATTAAGGTATACATGTTTTACAACTAATATTTTAGTACGTGAAATGCACAAAATATTTTTTTTATATAACTAGTTAGTGTTTGTATAAAACTAAAGGGATTGTTTTTCTTGTCAAATATTTGTTTTCAGAAAACATTTTCATATTTTTAAGAGAGTGAAGTTTTTGAAATTAAAGCATATTTTACAATTTGACACAATAAACAATTTGGGAGTAATATTAGCGGTGCATAAGGGTGGATATGATCAACACCTTCCTTACGAGAGTGAGAGTCGAACTCAGATGACAAAATTAAAACCTCTATTGCTGGCTAAAGAGAGGCTTGTACTAATATCTAGAAGCTCAACATGAAGATTAGTAGTAAAGCCGCAGCTACCCTCAATCCAATGACCACAGACATCACGAAAATCATCACCAATCCCAGAATTCCCAAGAGAACTTCCATCAGTGTTCAACTTGACAGAATTTGACGGAGGGGGAATCCATCTGATAAGTTGGTCTTAACGGAAGACGTGGTAAACGCTTTCTTAGTATCCTCCACAAGGTGCTGGACTTGATTTGTGGTGTTCCAAAGCTGCCAAGTTTTGTCTGGAAACACCTCAATGTAATTCCTAGATTTCCAGATAAGCCAAGATGTAATTGCAAACAACACTCCTGCACGGCCAATAGCATGTTTTTCTAACCAAGAAGGAGCATCCACCAAGGGATCATCATTGGATAAAGAGAATTGAAGTGTACTCCAAACTGCCCTAGCTTTGACACAATCCTGATAGTTTCATTACTAGAACCGCACCTGTTACAAGAAGGATCGCTACTACAAATGACCCCTTCTACGACAGCCATTTAAAGTCGGTTGTCGCGAAACCGACTTTAAATTGGAGGGCGGTGGCACTTTTGTAATAAAATCAACATTTTCATTTGGGTTTTCGCAAAACTACGACGGTTCAAAGTTTAACCGTCTTCGTTTGGTGTATTCCAAGTCGGTTTCGCCTCAACCGTCTTCGAATTTGAGAAAAAATTTGGGCAACGATACCGTTTTGGTGGATAACCCATCCTTGGTCTCTAGTTTGGCATACAAAGTTATTTTTCGTGCCCTAGAATGGATTACACGCTGCCCTCTAGCTAGTTCCCTCTCCCGCTGTCTGTGACCTTTGCTTTCTCCGGCATCCGTACCCTCTGCTGTTAAAGTGAGTCTCCATCCTGGGGATAGAGTCACCACACCAAAGCTTCAGCTGCGCCTCCCCGTGTCGCTTCAAGATGGTGTTCAGGTATGGTCGTTGTTCATGGTCGATCCCCATGTTCCTTTCATTTTTTAAGGTGTAAATGAACATATTATTGTTGTGATAGTTGTAAATCCGTCTATTTTGTTTGCTAAAATGTGATGGACACAAAGTCGTTGTTCACTTTGGTGTAGTTCTGATTTCCCTCTTTCTGGTTCTTCCTGGATCTCTTCATTGCTAACCCCACAAATTCCTTTAACCAATTTTGGCATGCAAATATTGAATGTCCATTCCTCCTCATCATGCTTTGCTTTGATCCCGTCCAATTTCACCCCATCAAGATGAAGCTAATCCTGTTTCGAAACTTTCAAGCTCTTTTCATCCAAAATCTGGTTCCTCAGACCAGGTTAGTTTTCTCTCTCTGCCTTAGCCTTATGACTGTTAAGACTCCTCACACTTCAATTAGACATTAGTGTATCAGATGGAATATATAGGCATATGATTTTAATTTATGGTATGGTTCATGTGAAATTAAAATGTGAAACATGTGTTGTTCAATATTTCAACATTTGGATCGAGTAATTTTCTTTTAGTAGGTTGTAGTATTGAGGGTATCTTTGCATTGCAAAGGCTGTGAAGGGAAGGTGAGGAAACACCTCTCCAGAATGCAAGGTAAGTAATCTTGCCTTTGATATATAAAGTGAAACTTTTTACATTTTTTTATAGACAAATGTTAGTTTGTTAATTTTGTTAGAAATATTAATTGGGGGCAAATGACATTTCAAAGACATTTCCCTAATTGGGGATCTTAACTTTTTTATTGCATGAGCAGGAGTGTAGTAGGAGGGACATATGTGCAGATGAATATACGAAGTGTGCTGTGATTGAATGCTATCAATCTTAAAAAATGTCTTGAATGCTTTGGTAGTAGGAGAAGCTGAAAAAATGCAGCTTTCAATATCCTTTTCTGTTGATGTTTGTCTGTTTCAGTTTACAGTTCATACTAGAATCATTATAAATGTAAGAATATAAATAACCTTAGCCATGTTTCTTTTGGGTAGCAAAACTATGATCCAGTTCTATTAGCATTCTATCCAGATTTCTTTTCCCATGCTTTTATTTATTTATTTATTTTATATGCAGACTCCAAATTTGGCTCTTGCTGTTTCTACATTGATTTATTTATTTATTTATTTATTTTATATACTTGGATGACCAATGTGTACATCTACATTGATTGTTGTGATGCTAAACATCAGACCAGTTTGATGTCATTATTTCATTTTCTTAACTTTTGTAATGGAAACGACAGAGGCATATTTCCATGTTGATTTTTTTTTCTACCAATTTGTGCAATGAAATATATGAATCCCTTGAAACTGAGTATGGAGTTAGCCAAGAAGATGTAATCTTGTATGGGCAATCAGTTGGAAGTGGACCAACACTGAACTTGGCTGCTAAATTGCCAAGGTTGAGAGGTGTGGTTCTTCACAATGGCATTCTTTCTGGTCTTCAAGTGCTCTGCCATGTGAAGTTCACATGTTTACAATTTGCATTGTTTACAATTTGAAATTTATAGATTCAAATGCAATAATTTTTAGAAAATAATTCAATTATATTACTGTTTTATTTTAAATTAAATGATTTCAATTCAATTCCATTTAAAATTAAATTTGATTTTATTTAAAAAAAGATTCAGAGTAGATAGAAGAAAAATTAAACTTATTTAAAAAATAAAACCTAATTAAATATTATAAAAATAAATAATCTATTTAAATTATTTTAAAAATATAAAACCTAATTAAAACTTTGAATATTTAAATAAGAAAAACATCAAATTGAAATCTGACCCACTTAATTAGAAGAAAAACTAAACCTATAAAATTCCGTGCGTATATTGGTATATTGAAATTTTATCCAATTCTTAATAATTATTGCTACAGGCATAGGCATAAGGATGGATACAGTTCGTTTTAATAATTATTTCAATTATTTATTTTATAAGGGACTTGGAACTACACTCTTATTGGCAGTCAAATCATTAATCAGTCCACTAATTAATTCAGCAGTTTGATATAACCTTGAAAAAACCTTTTTTTTTATATGTCTAATGATACAACTTTTTGGTTGCAGGTGAGAAGAGAAAAGCTTAGTGAGCAAATGAGGTTGCTTCAAGAATGCTATATAGCTAAATAATTCCGGCCAAGAGAGGTAGTCAATCATATATATTAAAATTAAGCAGGATTATTTGTTAGAATAAACGGTGCAGAATATTTTGGTACTGGTTTTATAGTTTTTTATTTCTATTATTATTTTGTGTGTCAATTTGTTGAGAAACAAGCATGTCTACTCAGTTGTCTAATCATCTCAAGAGGTAGATGGCAATTTGCTCAGTCTTGACTTTATTGTGCAGTGGCTTTTACTGATATTCAAGTTGTATTCTTCTTTTGAAAACCCAAGCCAGTGTTGAGAATGGATATAGGTGAAGAATAAAAAAATTCAATAACTAAAAATATAATTTACACTAAATAATGCTAACTAATTTTTTCAATTAATATAAGTTACATTTTTCTTATATTTAAGATGTAATAGTTGAAAAAATTTAATCATTACAAAAGCATTTTTTTTTTATCTTTGTGTTTTGGTGGGTTTTTTTTTTTATTTTTTTGGCCTTATTTTGGTAATTTGGATTTCAATGGTGTATGTAGCTAGGGCTAAAAACAAGTGTTGCTGGCCTTTTTTTTTTATCATTATTTTTAAATCACGTGCTCTTTACCTTGGACAGGATATCTTGAACTCTATTTTCAGAGAGAGGTAAATGGAAATTTTCCTATGCCTACAGCATGCTAGAATTTGCACACAAATAGTTGTCCAAATCTTTTAATATTTATTTATGCCATTCAGGTGGCAGACTTGGCAAAGTTAAATCATGAGAATATAGGAAAACTACTGGGCTATTGTAGAGAGGACACTCCATTTACAAGGATGTTGGTTTTTGATTATGCTTCAAATGGGACACTTCATGATCACCTACATTGTTGTAAGTCAAGTTTCTTAGCTCGTGTATATGTTTTAAGTGTTTCCTTTTAATCAATGATGCATATAATTAAATGAGATATAGACATATAGTGTAGTGTAAATTTTTACATACATATAATTAAGTGAGATATAGACATATAATTAAATGCTGTTAACAATGCTTAAGAATGAGAAAGTCCTGCAGAAATAGCGTATTTAGTTGAGACTGTTAACAATGCATTGAGGAATTATTTTGGTCCAGATTCTAATTTCCTCTACCAGTTCCTTTATTTTTATAAGTACTAAGCTGTGTTTATATTATAAGCTGTAGTGTCTTCGCCATTGAAGAGGTTTCTGGAGAAGCATAAAAGATTAAGAACAGCCCTGCTTATTGTGGTATTGTTTGCCCCCTCCAGAAACTGAAGCTATGTTTGCAGATCTTGGTCATTTCACTGCTTCTTCATAAGGGTGAGCTTTTAGCTTGACTGAATTTCATGAATCTGTTACAGAATATTAGGATTCTTTTTTGTCTTTGATGTTTGAATATGGTAATAGTCTTATTGGGATGAGCTTGTTTTAGTTGTAATATACAATTAGGAGTATTAGTTATTGTTCTGTACCATCACATTATGACAGACAGCACCACACAATTGCTCACTGTTATCTCTCTTTTCTCTCTTTGATATCTTTTACCCTTTAATTCCAATTTTCAACACCATCAATGTTGACCATAATCGGAAATGCTTATGGTAATTTATTCCCATATGAATATGTAACTCTCTCTCTCTCCACACACACACACATACAAACTCAAGACCATTTGCTTGTTATTTTGTATCTTTCATGGCTAGCCATATTGTCAACATTGGCAGCATTGGCATGTTGTGCTGTGGTGCCAATTGGCTGTTCACTGCTTGAGTGCATTGATACCCCCAATTATGAAACTGGATTGATAGTTCAAACTGATCAAAAGCTAAAATAGATGCTTCATATGCACAATTATTAGCTTGTGAGTGTGAAAGTAATCATATGAGGAAATTAATTAAGTTTGGTTAGTTCCTCTTAGTGTCTCACTATATATATATATATATATATATCGAAGAAATTAAATAAGTTTCTTTATTTTTTTGCTATTATGGACTGGAATTTGAAAGCACCTTCTTGGTATTTGGTGGATGTGGATAAGGCAACCTTACAACAACACAGAGGAGCAATGGAGGAGCAAAACCGATTTGAAGTTTATAGAATGAAAGGGGAGTTTTCTGTTGACTTGAAGCTTGGTCATCATGTGGGGAATTCTGGCACTATATATCTTGTTTAATTGTCTTTTTTTTTTTTACCATTGTAATTAGCATTACAAAATGTTATAGATGTTATATTTTATCCTATGTATATTGTTGGTAGTGAAACTTTGAGATTTATCTTGTTAATGAAATGATATTTATTTTTATATACATCGTATGGTCCATTAATATTGATCATATCACCACGGCTATTATTATGTACGCGTAAAAAAATTTGGAAAAAAATAATAAAAAAAAAACACGAAACTACGTCGGTTTTTTCAAATAACTAACTTAAAATCCAACCATTCAAAGTCGATTTTTTCAAATAACTGACTTAAAATCCTACCATTCAAAGTCGGTTTTTCCAAATAACCGACTTAGATTTTAAGATTTTAAAAAAAAAATTTAAAAAAAAAAATCAAAGTTGGTCCTTATAAAAATCGACGTCGTATACTTGATTTTTTACGTCGTCCTATACAAAGTCGGTTTCGAAACCGACTTCGTAAGCCTCAAATGACCGACGTTGAAAGCATATGTTGTAGTAGTGATCAAAAGAAACAAATCTATGGACAATAAAATCATTAGGACTAGGACAAAATTTAACATTTTCAGGGAGAGGAAGTTGCCAAACCTAGGATTTAGCATCTAAAAGAGGTTGTTACTCTTGGTCCTAGATGAACTCAAGAGGGGGTGAATTAAGTTTTATAAAATGATTCACAATTTAAAATCAAACTCAAAGCAATAATATGGAGATAAGAGATAAAGACAATCAATTTTAACATGGAAAACCCGATTGGAAAAAAAATCACGACGTTCAAATTGGATAATCAATCCAATAGACAACTCAACTATGATAATTTTGTGTACAAGAGTTCCTAGTATCCTAATTTCCTAGCCTACCCTTACACAACAATTGTCTCAGCTGGTATTCTTGTTTCCCAGCAAAAAGCTCTCGTCTCAATTCACCAAGAATAGAGACAGACCGATATCTTTGTTTCCCAGCCAGACTGGTATCCTAGTTTTCTAGTCAGAAGTCGCACGTCTCAATTCACCAAGAACAGAGACAGAACTAGTATCCTAGTTTCTCAATTGCGACCTCTTCCAAAGTCAAGAAGAAGAATACAATTAAAATGGTTAGATTTACGCTTATATTCCTTAAGCAAATATGTACCTTTAAATCCTGATGGAAGTAAATAGGTACCTTTAAATCCTGATGGAGTTGAAGAATCAGACTTGTCAAATGCTTCTATATAATCTCACAACAATTCTCTCAATGATGCAAACATAAACTCTCTCACACTCTAATATTATTTGGAATGGAATGTCTATTCTAAACACAAAAATATGTTTCTATTTATACTAATTTAAGCATATGATTTTAACCAATTTTTTAATGCAATCCTACAAGATATTTTGTAATCTTAAAGATATTTTATTATATTATGCAATGCAATCTTAAAAATATTTTATCCTATTTTTGAATATTAAAAGATATTATATCCTATTTTTTAGTGCAATCTTAAAAAAATATTTTATCTTATCTTATCATGCAATGCAATCTTAAAGATATTCTATTATATTATGCAATACAATGTTAAAAATATTCTATCCTATTTTTGAATGCAATCTTAAAGATGAATATCTTGACAAGATCAATCTTCTAATCTCCTTACATAAAATCTAAAAAATAAATAGAAACAAATCTTCTTAATTCCATGTCATCTTGAATGATATCAATCTTCAGGATTCTTCAAATAATCTTATCAATTATGTTGATCTTCATAAATCCAAAATATCAGTAACTTCAAAATATCAAATCTAAAATATTAGTAACTTCAAAATATCAAATAAGTATTATCAGTCCAATAAATCTAATAATGTGGCATTCATTGTTTGTTATCATCAAAACTTTATAAATATTTTTATTCATAAAGGGTTTAATAAATATCCAACAATTTCCCCCTTTTTGATGATTACAAATAATTAATGTCATGTACTAATTGAATGAATAGATATACTATGAATGCACTATGAATGAATGATATTTAACTTTATCTACTAATGATTTTCAACTATTCCCTAGCCTTGCTAAGCTGTGACTAGAATCAATAACTTACAACAATCTACCATAACATGGCATTCAAACCTTTTTCTCCCTTTTGGCATCATCGAAAATATTAAAATAAACAATCATGATGGAGAGAATGGTTATGAATCTTAGCAGGAATAGGGATACATGGGTAGAACAACATGAATAAAGTTAAAAATGAAGAACAAGAAAGTGATAAAGATGAAAGGCTGCAAAGAAATTAACATTCTACAGCACATGCCTTAACATAGCAATAAATTGTCTTTTCGCTCATATTTAGGATCACTCTATGTTCTTATTCTCCAAGCTTTCCATAAGCTTGTACATCATGACTGTTCTCCACTCTTAGTGTAGAAAAATTTCATAAGCCATCAAATCAATAGGTCTTTATAAGCTTGTAACGTACAAGGTGGATAAGAAACAAACAAAGAATAAGGTGAGATAGGAAACAAATAAGTATAGTATTAATATGCATAGTTTCCTACTTTTCTCTCCACTTAATACTTTCAACATTTTTTTTCACTGTCATTCCCCCTTTTTTTTTTCTTTTTCAACCAGACACCTCATGACACTTGCTTTAGAAGTTATTTTTTTCATTGCCATTCCCCCTTTTTCTTTTTCTTTTTCAACCAGACACCTTATGAAACTTGCTTTAGAAGATGATTTTTCTTTTCTTTTTCTTTCCACTGTCATTCCCCCTTTTTCTTTTTCTTTTCTTCTTTTTATCCTGACACTTCATGACACTTGCTTTAGAAACTATGCATACCTACACTTAAAAGGGATTTTTTAATCAAAACACAAAGGGTTGCATATTGCAATTTATCAATGAAAGTCAAAGTTAAGGCTCAAATAGGGTGCCTAGGGGTATAAAATACTAAAAAGGTTAGCTTGAAAGGCTCAAACAACCAAAGATGGCCTATATCATTTTTAGTAAACTTATGAAACATCTCAAACAATGAGCCTTGAGCTTCAATCATACAAGTTCTAGACTGTCTGCCTCACAGAGAAAACACACATGCACATTATTCCTCACAACATAACAAATTCACTACAATATCAAGGCATGCACTTCATAATTAATAACACAAGAAGGCATACGAAGTGAAAGATGTAATAGAGATAGGTAAATATGGAAGTGAGAGAAACAAAATAGTTCAACAAATATCATGAATGTCCATTCTTTTCTAAACTAGTCAATCAATAGGGAAAATAAATTTTAACATATTAGTTGTGATTTATCAACCCTAGCTCTAGTCTTAATTTTTCAAATCTCTCACGACTTAGGGGTTTAGTGAAAATATCAGCAACCTGATGTTCAGTATCACAGAACTTAAGTTCGATTAAACTAATTTATGCACAATCTCTAAGAAAATGATGTCTGATATGAATATGCTTAGTCCTAGAATGCAACACAGGATCTTTAGAAATGCAAATGTCACTAGTATTATCACAGAAAATAGGTATACAACCTATATTAATACCAAAGTTAGAAAGTTATTACCTGATCCACAATAGTTGTGTGCAACATAAAGCTGCTGCTACATACTCTGCTTCAGCTGTGGATAAAGCCACTGAGTTCTACTTTTTAGATCCCCATGAACCGAGAAATTGCGCCATCCTAGAAGTGTTTTTCCTACCAACTAAGTCACCTGCAAAGTCAGCATCACATCCTTGTCTTCATGAATTCTGTCACTTGTAGCCATAGAAGTGTAATGTGTCCTTGAAGACTCCAATTTATATTTTTGAGAAGTTCTATGAGATACTTCTGCTGATGAATCTAAGTTCCTCCTTTACTTTGAACTATCTGCAGTCCTAAGAAAAAATTCAGCTCACCCATTAAACTCATCTCAAATTCACTACTCATTAGCCCTACAAAATCCTCAACCAAATCATTGTTAGAAGCACCAAAAATAATATCATCAACGATCACAAAAACATATCTCTTACCAGGCCTACTCATGACAGTCATTGGTCCACACAAATCCATAAGAATGAGTTCAAAAGGTCTAGTAGTGCTTAGCATATTCTTGGATTTAAAGGAGGATCTTACCTGCTTACCTCTTGCACATGCATCGCATACCTTATTATTTTGCACTTTTATTGATGGAAGACCATCAACCAGTTCATATGAGTTCAACTTCTTGATGGTATTCAAGGTAGCATGTCCTAACCTTTTATGCCACAACAATGGGTCATTATCTAAAACACTCAAACAAGTGAGAGAAACATTTGACAAACGATTCAAATCAACCTAATAAGTGTTTCTAATTCTTTTACCCTCTAGAATTACCTCATCTGAATCCATTCTAGTTACTAAGCATTTATCAGAAGTAAACTCAACTTTGTTACCTTTATCACAAAATTGAGAAATGCTTAGTAAATCATTTTTAACATAAAACACATTATCTATGGAGTGTGATGGTGACTTACCAACCTTACCTACGCCCATAATTTTCCCTTTGTTATTGTCACCAAAGGTCACACTTCCATCTTCAAAAGGTTTGTGTGAGAGAAATTTTGATTTATCTCCTGTCATGTGCTTGGAACAACCGCTGTCAAGGTACGACGAGTTGTTCCCCCCCACTCCAACCTGCAATCACAAATCAATGATTAGTTTTGGGAACCCAGTCTAGCTTGGGTCCCTTCTTCTTCTCAACAAAGTTAGACAACTCATCTTTTCTAAACCAAACTTGTTTTACTTTTCATGCAAAAATAGAGTTATTCTTAATATATGTGACATTCTTTTCAATAGCTTTTATCTTACTCTTGCATTCAAATTTAAGATGTCCTACCTTGCCACAATGATAACACACCCTTTTCTCATACAAGTCCACATGCTTAATTTTTGTTTTCCAGGTAGATTTCTTACTACCTTTAAAGCCTAACTCATGCCTAGATGTGTTACAATTCTTATTCAACCAGTCAATAGCATTGGGTCTATCTACCTTGGAAGTCCTAAGGGCAGACCCTAGCTTATTTTGGAGGTCCTTATTCTCTTTAGTCAACTTTTCTACCTCACCCTCCAACTTTTCAATTTTTTCTTCCAATAGAGCATCACAAATTGTCACACATTCCTCTTTCTTACACTCTTTCAATTTAACAACCAGAGAAGCATTTTCGTTTTCAAGTTCATAAGCGATATTCTTAAGGCTAGTGATTTCCTCCTCTAGGCTCTCGTTTGTTTTTCTCAATTCTTTATTGGCCTTAGAGAATTTCTTAAGCTCATTCTTTAATTCACCAAAGTCATCAATCAAGTCATTATTATATTCACATATTTTTAAATACTCATTTATTACAAAGTCTAACACTTTCAATAAATGCTTCTTTGTTAACAAATGCATGGAAGATCTCAGCTTAAGAAAATTTACCTCAGTGTCTCCACCTTCAGAGTCAATTCCAGCCATAAAACAGATGTTGGCATTAGCTTCACTATTTTCAGACTCTTCTTCCTCTGAATCAGAATCACATCAAGCAGCTATCATTGCTTTCTTGAACTCTTTCTTTTCATACTTCTTCTGCTCTTTAGCCTTCTCCTTTCTACTTTCTTGCTCTACTTTAGGATAATCCTTAATCCTATGACCTGTTTTGCCACACCTAAAGCAATTATAAGCAGTCTTTGAAGAAGAGTAAGTTTTTGATTTTACCTATTTATTGCTTGAGCTTCCATTATACTTTTGGTTCTTTAAGTATTTTTTGAACTTCCGCACAAGCATTGCAATCTCCTCCTCATCATATGAGTCATCACTCACTTCCTTTGATTGAGCTTTTAAAGCAATGCCTTTATCCTTCAATCTTACATCTTCCTTCCTATGGGACTCCAGTTGCATCTCATATGTCATCAGGGATCCTACCAACTGCTCAAGGTTGAAAGTCTTAAAGTCTTTGGTTTCTTGCAAAGCAGTGACCTTGGGCACCCAGTCCTCTCTAGGGAGACTCCTCAGAATTTTCCTTACTTGCTCCTCAACCTGTATGTCCCTGTCTAAATCATTTAACTCATTTACTATGTTAGTAAAATGAGTTATCATATCCCAAATAGAATCTTTAGGCTTCATAGAGAACAATTCATATTGATGCATAAAGAGATCAATTTTAGACTATTTTACCTCGTTTGTACCCTCATGTGTTACCTCTAGAAGATTCCTCATTTGCTTGAAAGTCTTGCAATCCAACACATGGTTGTATTCTTTGTCCCTAGTCCACAGTGAAGAATTCTCTTGGCCTGAGCATTGTATTCCAACTTCTTCCAATCTTCATCAGTATATTCGTCCTCAAGTTTTAGCACTCTTTCTCTCTTTTCATTCATCTTTGTGATCTGAAAGTCTCCTCTTTCAATCACCTTCCAGACTTGATAGTTCTCTGCTTGAATGAAAATCTTCATTATGTTCTTCCAGTAATTGTAGTATTTTCCCTCGAATAATGGAGTCCTTTGGGTAGAGTACCCTTCTCTTATTGTCTCCATTCGGTTAATCGTAAGATCTACTCTTCAACAGTTACCTGCAAAATAAAGATAACACAGCTCTAATACCAATTGTTGGTCCCAGATGAACTCAAGAGGGAGGGTGAATTGAGTTTTATAAAATAATTCACAATTTAAAATCAAACTCAAAGCAATAATATGAAGATAAGATATAAAGAAGACACAATCAATTTTAACATGAAAAACCCAATTGGGTAAAAAACCACGACGTCCAAATTGGATAATCAATCCAATGGACAACTCCACTATGATAATTTTGTGTACAAGAGTTCCTAGTATCCTAGTTTCCTAGCCTACCCTTACACAGCAATTATCCCAGTTGGTATCCTTGTTTCCCAGCAAAAAGCTCTCGTCTCAATTCACCAATAATAGAGACAGATTAGTATCCTTGTTTCCCAGCCAGACTAGTATCCTAGTTTCCCAGGTGCGACCTCTTCCAAAGTCAAGAAGAAGAATATAATTAAAATGGTTACCTTTATGCTTCTATTCCTTAAGCAAATAGGTACATTTAAATCCTGATGGAGAGTTAAAGAATCAGACTTGTCAAATGCTTCTATATAATATGGAATGCCTTTAGTTAAATATTTTTCTATCATTCTTAGCTTATTTGACTTCTCTTGGACTTTTATTTTCCCATTCTAATTCAGTTTTTGTTTTGGGCAAGTTAGTGGGCTTAATTGCTAATTGTTGCGTATTTTCGGATTTTATGCTCACTTGACGTATCTGCCTTGTACAGGACCTACAGAGCTCTACAGAACTCCGAATTGAGCGTTCTTGTAATCCTTGGAAAGATAAAGAAAAGATCTATAAGTTTTCCAGAAATAAGCCGAGGCCAATTCTGCCATTTGGAGGGTCATTTTAGACTTTGAAGTCAGAACCATTGCACTTGTATTTTAGGCTGCGAGTTTGACTTTTATTGGTGTAAATAGCATAAATAATTAGAATTGATAGGTTGTTCATGGCCCATTCTTTTCTTCAGACTTAGTCACTATATATTAGTGACATTAGGAGGAATTATTACTTTACATTTCATCTTGCAAATACAGTTTTACATTTCTCTTTTTATGTTTTTAGAATCAAAACCCTTTCTCTTATTTTCTCTCAATTGTTATTCCTTGTTCTTCATTGTTCTTCATTTTTGTTTTCCCTTCTTCCATTTTCGTGCAATTATTTCACGGGGCTTTCATTGATGATGATCATGGAAGGCTAAATAATCAATCAATCCAAGGATCCAACCCAAGCAAGAGAAGAATTTGAGTTCTGGTTTAGTATTTCGAATTCTATGTGAATGTTCACTTTCTTCTTCAATTGCTATTCTGTTTTCATGATTATGAATGCGTTTAGGATTGAAAGCAGATTAGCTTATGGATTCATTTCCTAATTTCAAATATAAATCACAGATTAATTGGATGATATTTCAATTAGGGTTGTGGTTTCAATTAATTTAGGGGTTAATTCAATTGAACTGCTTCTAATGAAATTGAATGAACTTTCACAATAGGATAAATTTTTGAGAACGATGATGATTTGAATAGCTTGGTTTGGTGAATTGGATTGATGCTCTTTAATCTATTTTACATTACTTGTTATCAATTTTGTTAGTTTCTACATTGATCTTTAATCGTAGTTTGTGTTTTTGCAATTTTTACTTAGTGCCTGCAAACTGTTTGAGAAAAATCCCCTAAAACTATTAGTAGTGAATTGAAGATAAAACCATATTGATAGTGTCTTTGAGTCGACCTAGGTTAATTCTGTGCTACAGAATTAGCTTAGTTTAATTGTTTTGAAGCCACACGACAAACACTTATCAAAATTGGCGTCGTTGCCGGGGGCATGGTTCATTGTGTGCTAGTTTTAATTCACTGTAATTAGTTCATAGTGGTAGTAATATATATATAAAAAAAGTACATTCACTGCATATTTACATTTTGTTGCACAACCACACTTTGTTACATAATTGCATGATTATTTTGTTCATTATGAAGTGTGGATGATGTAGTTGCATGTGTGCTGTCAAAAAATAGAGCAAAAACAGGGAAAAATAGAGCAAAAAACAGAGGAGTAGTAGGATGAGAATTTGTGTAGTGTAGTTGTTTCTGTAGTGTCATTTTGCTGTCCAAAATTCTTCAGACTTATGCAGTTTTGCTTTATGATTTGTTTTTCAAAGTTTATCCCCCATTTTAAACAAAAGCAACCCCTATAGGGGTTTGGTCTGGGTTAAAATTGACACATTCAACCTCTAAGTAGGAGTTTTAACACTGTTTTAACAATTTGCGCAGGGGCATTCTGGTCATTTCACAGCAAACTATCTCAGAATGGGCTGAAATTTTTTCAGAATGTGGAGAAAATTAATACATCAAGGTGACTTGTGAAGGATGAACCACGGTCAGGAGGGGTCCAAATCGTGAAATTCCTTCATTTAGGCCTTTTTTTATGCGATTTTCTATTTTCATGATTTTTAAAAATCACCAAAAAAAATCATAAAAATCAATCATGATTTTTAGACATTCACTGTTATTTTTCTAGATTTTTTTAAAAAAAATTTAGGGCAGTTTTCCAATTTCTATTTCATTTCAGCATATATAGTGAGTAGTGTCTTGGTAGAGTAGCTGTCTGATATTTCTGTGTTGTCTGTGTTTATTGTTCCTTATGAGATGAATTGTGTATGACTAGGTCCACATCAAGTGAATTACATGCATATGATCCTGAGATAGATAGGACATTTCACAGATTACACAGACATAATATTAGTTTAGATGACTTTGATAGTGTAGTTTGTGTCTTCTGACTTTGATTCTGAATTTACTTCTAATCCTTCTACTTCTGAACATCTTGATACAATGGTTGATAACAACCTAAATCTTAAGGAATTGGCTACACCTGATGTTGTTTACCAACCTTGGTGTATTCAATATCTTGAGACTAAGGTCAGTTATGAGCTAAAATCTGGACTGATCCATTTGCTTCCAAAGTTTCATGGTTGATAAGCGTTTGTCGCGTGGCTTCAAAATAATTAAACTAAGCTAATTCTGTAGCACAGGATTAACCTAGGTCGACTCAGAGACACAATCAATATGCTTCCAACTTCAATTCACTAGTAAATAATGGGGGGATTTTTATCAAACAGTTTGTATGCGCTAAATGAAAATTGCAAAAACACAAACTATGATTAAAGATTAATGCAGAAAATAACAGAATTAATAACAAGTAATGTAAAACAGATTAAAGAGCATCAATCTAATTCACCAAACCAAGCTATTCAAATCATCATCGTTCTCAAAAATTTATCCTACTATGAAAGTTCATTCAATTTCATTAGAAGCAGTTCAATCGAATTAACCCCTAAATTAATTGAAACCACAAACCCTAATTGAAATATCATCTAATTAATCTGTGATTTATATTCGAAATTAGGCAATGAATCCATAACCTAATCCGCTTTTAATTCTAAACGCATTCATAATCATGAAAACAGAATAGCAATTGAAGAAGAAAGTGAACATTCACACAGAATTCGAAATACTAAACCAGAACTCAAATTCTCCTCTTGCTTGGGTTGGACCCTTGGATTGAGTGATGATTTAGCGTTCCATAATGATCACCAAGGAAAGCCCCATGAAGTAAGTGCAGAAAAATGGAAGAATAGCAAAATGGACATGAAGAAGATGAAGAATAATGAAGAACAAATGAGAGAAAATGAAGAACAAGCTTTTGATTCTAAAAACTAAAGAAAAGGAATAATAAACTTGTTTATTGAATTGTAAAAAGTGCTGTCCAAGTTTCACTAAGGTCACTAATATGTAGTGACTAAGTCTGAAGAAAAGAATGGGCCATGAACAAAACCCATCAATTCTAATTATTTGTTATTTACAACCATAAAATCAAATTCGCAGCCTAAAATTACAAGTGCAGAGGTTCCGATTTTGAAGCTTAAAATGACCCTCCAAATGACAGAATTGGCCTCGGGCTATTTCTATCAAACTTGTAGATCTTTTTGTTATCTTTCCAGGGACTCCTACAACACTCCATTCGGAGTTCCGTAGAGCTCTGTAGGTCCTGTACAAGCCAGATACGTCAAGTGAGCTTAAAATCCGAAAATACGCAACAATTAGCAATTAAGCCCACTAACTTGCCTAAGACAAAAACTGAATTAGAATGGGAAAATAAAAGTCCAAGAGAAGTCAAATAAGCTAAGAATGATAGAAAAATATTTAACTAAAGGCACTCCATCAAAATACCCCACACTTAAACATTTGCACTCCTGGGAAAAACTAAAGAAAGACTAAGAGAAAATTTCAAACTAAAGTAAATCAGAAATTTAAAATAAAAGTATGAACAAGGCACACATATTTTTCAATGGATCTTAACAATGCACAAAAGTGAGAAAGATGAAAAATGGAAGAATGATATTAAGGTAACAAACAATCCATGAAAACATGATCACAAAGCACAAAGTGAGAAAGTAGACAAGTTTAGAATTAAGAATGTACCAAGGTGATAGAAATCTCTCAAAGGGCAACACTCAACCTCATATAATGTGTATGGCTTTGTGTTTACACTCAAACACCACATGTAACTAGCACATCCAAGTATTGACAAGACTCTAGTTCATTCAACTTGAAATACACATGCATCAAAAGATCAATAGGACTTTATAGGCTTGTAATGAATGGCTTAGGTAAAGGTGGATAAGAAAAGGATATTTAGGCTAAAACTTAAGAGAAAAGAGGGGCAATGGGGAGCAAGCCAACAAGTTAAAAGAGGGTAGAAACAAAGAATTGAGATTTAAAGGAATTTACAAGGATGAAAATCAACCATAACAACTTTTATTTCATTTTCTTTTTCTTTTTCTTTGCATTTCTTTTTCCTTGTTTATGCATTTTTTTCTTTGAACGTTTTCTTTGCAAACTATTTCTTTTCTTTTCTATTCTTTTCTCATCATCATTTTTTCATTTTTTTTTCAAATCAAAACAAAAGCAAATAAAAATACCCCACACTTGTTCGAAACCCACTCCCAAAACAATTCCAAAGCCCCTTTCCTCCCTAAAGCTAGGATAACATGGTTTTCCATTTTTTTTTAGTTTGTAATGAGCTATATAAGAAAGAAAAGGCTAAAGGCTCAAAAGGGGTGACAATGGATATCAACACAAGGATAGGTTTATTTGGCTAGTGGCTAAAAGAAAGAAGGCCTAAATCATCTCAATCAAAGCATGTGCAACAAGGAATGTCAAAAGAAGCAAGGCAAAACATAGAGTAATCTAGCACAAGGGTGAATTCACACATGAAAGAACATATCCACAAAGGCTCAAAAACTCACAAGGCATAATTCTTTCACACATGATTCATCTTAAATTCTATTCCTCAACCCTACTTATCACTTCAACAATTGCAACAATGATTCACATCAAGCATGAAACCTCTCAATCCAACCAAATTTTTAACATTTCTCACAATTTATGCAAGTTGGAAATTCTATGAAAAACATGAAAAAGTGCCTAAATTCAATAAAAACAGCAACAAAATAGAAACAACAACATAAATAGACAGAAAATAGAAACATATAGATAAACAGAAAACAGAATGTATAAATAGAAACGAAAGCAGAAAACAGAAAACAGACAATAACCAGAAAACAGATTTTTTTGAAATCCTTCACCCCCCCACTTGAAATGCACATTGTCCTCAATGTAAGCATGCAAAGAAATGCAAACAAAGAGACAACAAATAAAAGAAGGGAAAAGGAAACTCCCAAATGTCATTCAAGATGCTTCATCACACAAAATTGGCAAGACCAAGGAAATGTTCGCCACAAGCTCCTCCTCCACTTGAGGGTTTTCATGAAATACTTTGAGTTGGTGACCATTGACCTTGAAGACTTTGCCGGTAACTTCATTTTTAATCTCAACTGCACCATGGGGAAAAACATCTAGATCGAAGTTTACCGGAAATAAGCTTAAGGCGAGAATTAAACAAAAGCACTTTTTACCCACTATGGAACTCCTTTCTAAGAATCCTAGAGTCATGAAATCTCTTCACTCTCTCCTTGTAAATCTTGGAATTCTCATAGGCTTCTAAGCGGATCTCTTCAAGTTCTTGCAACTGAAGCTTCCTTTCCATACCCGCTTCATCAAATGCCATGTTACAACTCTTCACTGCCCAATAAGCACGGTGCTCAATCTCCACCGGTAGGTGGCATGTGTTGCGGATTCGGCAAGTGCACCGATCGTACAAGTAATAAAGTGATAAGAAAGATATCGTTCCCACGAGGATTGTTGACCAATTAAATTATAATTAATATCGATAGGTTGGATGACAAACATTTACGAGAAATTGGTGTTGAGTATATATAACAAATTAAATTAAAACCTAATTATGAACATAAATATTATGGACAGACTATGGAGGGTTGTAATGATATATGTAGTGAAGTAGCTAGGGCAATTCACACTAAATACTTCCTACCTTCTTACATGTATTGTCTACTACATTCATCTATCCCAAGTCACTCAAACATGTATCTTTATACAATAATAGCTAAGCCCTACTCCCGTAGTGATCTTAACCCTTTAACCCAAGTAATTACCCTAATCCCTTAGTGGTAGCTGTTAGGTTAAGCATTAAATGATGCAATAAATGGTTGCAAGCATACACTTCTATCCCTAGTTAATGTAAAGCTTGTCACTTTACCCAAGTCCAAGCACAGAATCCCAATATTCCTATTGTAAACCCTAGCTTTTAGTACCCAACCAGAGTGATCAGTTCCAGATAGATAGAAACATGCATTCAATAAGATAAAGTGAAATAACTTGATATAAATGAAAGATAGCATCCAATACAATCCAAAAGAGGTTACATTCAGTGCTTAGCCCTAACTACAATATGAAACTAGCCAAACCTCATTGTGGGTGGCTGTGTTACAAAAAATGGCATACCTAGCTGAAGTGCAAGGAGAAGAAGATGGAGAAGAACCTCCACTTGAGCCTCCAACTCCCTTAAACCCTAGCTAAGGCACCCAAGCTTTCTAAAATCCTATTTTGTGTTGTTTCCCTCCAAGAAGTTCTGCATTCAATGCTGAGGGTTTAGTATTTATAACCCAACTTGTGAAGTCCCTGTTTTGCCCTTGACAGCTTTAATTACAGAGCTTCTGTCGACCTGTGGCGCTGATGGCGCGAGCCTGGCGCTGATGGCGCCAACTTGCAGAATGAATGGCGCTGATGGCGCCAACTTGGTGCTCATGGCGCCAGATGACAATGATAATGGCGCTCTTGGCGCCATCCTGGCGCTAATGGCGCCAGGTTCCAGAGCTGATGGCGCCCTTGGCGTGGCTTTGGCGCGGATGGCGCTGGCTTCCAGTGTTCTTGGCATGGGTGGCGCCATACATGGCGCTGGTCGCGCCAGATTCTTCTTCACAGCTTGGTTTTCTCTGCTGATTCTTGCCTTAAATTGATACATTTGATTGATTCCCTGGCAATTTCAATATCATTATAATCTCACATAAATTGGGCAATTATCAATGCTTAATGTTCAAATTCTTGCTTCTAAAAGCCTAGGGAACCTTATATGCTAGGTGCATATCAAACAATTCCCAGATTTAGATATTGCTGTCCTCAGCAATAAACAAAGTTTAAGTAGGAAGCATGGATCAATTCTCGAGAACAACATTGAACAAACAATCCTTGAGTTTAAAATGCTACAAATAACTGAACCAATTCAAAACTTCACACAAAGCTTTTCAAATTTATCACACATAATAGTCTAACTTGAATACCCCTCACAGATGCTATAATTCACTCAACACTCTAGTGTTTGGGTATTCACTCTATCCATCACAGCCCTAGCACTACCATAGGCTTGATCTTATTCTCAAGTTCCTACAAAAAAAGAACACAACACATGCATAACTGATCAAAAGGTCTTAAAAAGGTTGTAACTTGGCTTAGTTTACAGGTAGGAGCATTTGGGAAGTGACTAAACAATCATTGAGATTGAACTTACTAAATTTTTGAAATTTTTCTCTTTCTCTTTTCAATCTATTACTTCCTTCAAATTTCTTTTCTTTTCTTCCTTCCTTTTCTTTCAACTTACTAGTTCTTTTCTTTCATTTGTCAACTGGCTTAATTCAATTCCATTCTTTGTTTTTCATCCCTTTTTATTCTTATATTCACCTTGATATTTGTATACTTTTCTTGCAAAACCACAGATCAATTAGTAGTTCAATCCCAACCAAGGTAAGGTAATGAATGTGGTTTGATGTATTTACCAGGTGATTAAACAAAAGAAGGTTTCAGGCTCAAAGGGGTTAGCAAAGGAAATAATTGTAAGGAAGGCTATTTGGCCCAAGCTTGTCGGAACAAAATGCCTTTATCACATCAATCATGCATGCATCAGAGAGAAACCGAGCAAGTTCTAGAGTTCTATTGCTGTGAGGTCGCTCTAGAAGAAATTAACTAATTAAGTCCAAACCTCACAGGCTGTGGTACAAGCTAGACTTATGGTGATGTCAAATCAAACAATGCATTCCATTTCGAATTGAATTCAGCTATACAAGCATTCACACACTCAGTTCAAGTTTCATACAACATCAAGTCATGATTCATATCACCAATGCTTTCCAAAATCAAATTCACAACTAACTGATTGAGCAAATCCAAATCCGGGACAAGCATGCCTTTAGCAAAAATGTCTAATATGTACACCTATGGTTAGGTTAGAATTAGACGCAAAACCAATTGTAGTTACTATATGTATAGCTTCACAAAAAGTATTTGACCAAAAAGTATCTGCCCTACTGTTCATATTTCACCAGAATAAGATGTTTCACCAAAAAGACGCATAATTAACAAAAAGAATCATAAAACTAACGTGTGTTTCCTTGATTAACGTGCCCATATTCCCAGATTTAAACAGTTGTTGTCCCCAGCAAATGACACGCATAAAAACACAAAGCAGATGACACGTTATTAGAGGAAACAACTCATGCATAAACCACATACTCAATCATGGCAGAAATGTGATATGTTCAGGCACGCACTGACGGTGCAACACAATGTGCAAATGTCTAAAGTAGCGGAATGTAAAGTGCATAAAAGGAAAAAGACATTAAAGTAAAGCATAAAGTAAAGAAAGAGAGATGGTGAGGAAGATCAGTGAGGCTGATCCTCATCCATGGTGTCGGGGTCAGCTGCTGCAGGGGATGATGATGGTGAATGCTGCCTCGCTGGTGATGGAAGGGCAAAAGCGAGGGGAGGAGGCTGTGGTGGAGGGCTGTGAGGGTCGACAGAGAAATGCTGGCACAGTGCGGTAATCATCCGTGTCTGGTCGTCCATCTGCTCCTGCATCCTCTGATTGGTGGTGGTCTGGTGCTCTAGCTGCTGCTGGATCCTCATGGTGATGGTGGTCAGCTGGTCTAGCTGCTGCTGCATCCTCCGATAAGTAGCTGAGTCCCTAGGAATGGACTCGCGGTGAGGGGTCTGGCTGGATGCAGCAGGGGTGTCCTGTGGTGGCGGTGATGATGCTGCTGGTGGTGGTGGTGCTGGCTGCTGAGGGAAGATGGGAACCTCAGGCATGGGATCCTCCTCTAGACCTTCGCGAGGTCCGTACCGCAGGCTTCTGGCAGCCATCTCCTCAGGTGTGAGGTCGGAAGCACGAATGAGCTGCTCCTGAAGA
>CM023941.1:20190604-20254511 GCA_013407115.1 Glycine latifolia | reverse complement strand
TTTTGATGCATGTGTATTTCAAGTTGAATGAATTAGAATCTTGTCAATACTTGGATGTGCTAGTTACATGTGGTGTTTGAGTGTAAACACAAAGTCATACACATTATATGAGGTTGAGTGTGCCCTTTGAGAGATTTCTATCACCTTGGTACATTCTTAATTCCAAACTTGACTACTTTCTCACTTTGCACTTTGTGATCATGTTTTCATGGATTGTTTGTTACCGTAATATCATTCTTCCGTCTTTCATCTTTCTCACTTTTGTGCATTGTTATGATTCATTGAAAAATATGTGTGCCTTGTTCATACTTTTCTTTTAAATTTTTGATTTACTTTAGTTTGAAATTTTCTCTTAGTCTTTCTTTTAGTTTTGCCCAGGAGTGAAAATGTTTAAATGTGGGGTATTTTGATGGAGTGTCTTTAGTTAAATATTTTTCGGTCATTCTTATCTTATTTGACTTCTCTTGGACTTTTATTTTCCGATTCTAATTCAGTTTTTGTCTTAGGCAAGTTAGTGGGCTTAATTGCTAATTGTTGCATATTTTTGGATTTTATGCTCACTTGACGTATCTTCCTTGTATAGGACCTATAGATCTCTATAGAACTTCGAATTGAGTTTTCTTGCAATACTTGGAAAGATAACGAAAAGATCTACAAGTTTTCCAGAAATAAGCCGAGGCCAATTCTGCCATTTGGAGGGTCATTTTAAGCTTTGAAGTCAGAACCATTGCACTTGTATTTTGGGCTGCGAGTTGGACTTTTATTGGTGTAAATAGCATATATAATTAGAATTGATGGGTTGTTCATGGCCCATTCTTTTCTTCAGACTTAGTCGCTATATATTAGTGACATTAGGAGGAATTATTACTTTACATTTCATTTTGCAAAAATAGTTTTACATTTCTCTTTTTAAGTTTTTAGAATCAAAACTCTTTCTCTTATTTTCTCTCAATTGTTCTTCCTTGTTCTTCATTGTTCTTCATTTTCATTTTCACTTCTTCCATTTTTGTGCACTTATTTCATGGGGCTTTCATTGATGATGATCATGGAAGGCTAAATAATCAATCAATCCAAGGATCTAACCTAAGCAAGAGAAGAATTTGAGTTCTAGTTTAGTATTTCGAATTATGTGTGAATGTTCACTTTCTTCTTCAATTGCTATTCTGTTTTCATGATTATGAATGCATTTAGGATTGAAAGCGGATTAGGTTATGGATTCATTTCCTAATTTCGAATATAAATCACAGATTAATTGGATGATATTTCAATTAGGGTTGTGGTTTCAATTAATTTAGGGGTTAATTCGATTGAACTGCTTCTAATGAAATTGAATGAACTTTCACAATAGAATAAATTTCTGAGGACGATGATGATTCGAATAGCTTGGTTTGGTGAATTGGATTGATGCTCTTTAATCTGTTTTACATTACTTGTTATCAATTCTGTTAGTTTCTGCATTGATCTTTAATCGTAGTTTGTTTTTGTAATTTTTACTTAGCGCCTGCAAACTGTTCGACAAAAATCTCATTTACTGTTAGTAGTGAATTGAAGATAGAACCATATTGATAGTGTCTTTGAGTCGACCTAGGTTAATTTTGTGCTACAGAATTAGCTTAGTTTAATTGTTTTGAAGTCACACGACAAACGCTTATCAATGATGCACACATAAACTTTTTCAAACTCTAATATTATTTGGAATGGAATGTCTACTCTAAACACAAAAATATGTTTCTATTTATACTAATTTAAGCATATGATTTTAACCAATTTTTGAATGCAATCCTACAAGATATTTTATAATCTTAAAGATATTTTATTATATTATGCAATGCAATCTTAAAAATATTTTATTCTATTTTTGGATATTAAAAGATATTATATCCTATTTTTGAGTGCAATCTTAAAAAAATATTTTATCTTATCATGCAATGCAATCTTAAAGATATTCTATTATATTATGCAATGCAATCTTAAAAATATTTTATCCTATTTTTGAATGCAATATTAAAAAATATTCTATCTTATTTTTGAATGTAATCTTAAAGATGAATATTTTGACAAGATCAATCTTCTAATCTCCTTACATAAAATCTAAAAAATAAATAGAAACAAATCTTCTTAATTTAATTCCATGTTATCTTAAATGATATCAATCTTCAGGATTCTTCAAATAATTTTATCAATTATATTTATCTTCATAAATCCAAAATATCAGTAAACTCAAAATATCAAAAACTTGAAAATATCAAATAATTATCATCGGTGCAATAAATCTAATAATGTGACATTTATTGTTTATTATCATCAAAACTTTATAAACTTTTTTATGCTTAAAGGGTTCAACAAATATACAACAGTTACGAGTAAATCGGACTTGGTGATCCACTTATAGGCAAATTTGGTAGAATAAACACCATCTGCAGAAGCATCCCAGATGATAGCATCATTCATGTTGAGGTTGATAAAAATGCTACTGATAAGACTCTTGACTGTGGTGTTCAAAGGGCACCTTGAGAATGAATATCCTTAACCTCCTATTTAACATAAGATATATTAACATAATCGCAGAGAGGACCTTGAGGACAACATCTATCAAACCAAACAGAAACAAGACCTATCCCAATTCTAAATTTGAACCCAGGTTGAAGGATGGCAGCAACTTTCACAACAGAGGCCCATCTCAGGTTGAACATTACAACGAAGGACAAAACCTGCCTTGAGATATTTCTCTGAAAGCAGTTGAACCCAAAGCTTATTGGGCTCATATAATAAAGACCCGACATGCTTCCTCAACAGGGTGCCATTCATCTCCCTTGATGTTCTAATCCAAAAACCTCCACGAGTTTTTGGCCGAATATGAGAGAAACCCCAAATAAAGGTTCTCGTAATTTTGTCAATTTCATCACGAACTCTATTGGGAAGAAGTGAATTTTGCATAGGGTACACAGGAATAGAGTTAAGCATTGACTTGGTTAGAGTTGTCCTCCCTGCCCTACTTGATCAGTAAATTCAAATTCCAACCAGCCAATCTACTCTTCCTTCTGTCAGTTACATATTCAAAGTCACTGTTCTTAATTCTGCTAGCTAGAAGAGGGAAGCCCAAGTACCTTCCCAAATGCATAGTATGGACAAAACCAATAATGCTAGTGAACTTCTCCTTCTTAACCCGAGAGATATTCCAAGAAGCTAGGAACTTGGATTTTCGAATGTTCACTCTAAGTCCAGAAGCCTTTCAGAAATCATGCAGCACACTTTGGACTAACCTCACTTGAAAAGACTGAGGGGAAAAGGAGGCTTATCTACAAAAAATAAATGAGATATTTTAATCAATAATCTTGAGTTTGATGAATTCAAGTCTTTGATATGTAACTCTATTAAAAATTTAGAAGAAAAATTTAATCATTCAATTCGGCTTGAACAAGATTTTTTTTCAATAAGAAATACATGTATTCTAAAAAATTATTAATTCAAAATGTATAATAGGAAATATATTTACATAAAGTACACACTAAACATTATTTTAAAGACAATATTGCAATTCTCAATAATTAGTTTCACGTGTCACAAAAAATCATCATGAATTTATAATAAAAAATAGCATCTAAATTGATCATCATTTTTTACAAACTATTGCTTTGCAAGAAAAAATTTGGTAGGCCTTTGGTGTATCTGATATTCAATTAGTTTTTCCAAATTATACACTATGTCATATCTGAACTCATGTAGTCAAGACCAACTGTTTGAGCTACACAAACTTATAATGACAAAAGGAACAAAGATCAGACAAGAAAAGCAAGAAGAATATGGGAAGAATACTGATATGAATTAGGAACACAAAATATTTGTTTGATGTGGCTCAAATTCCAGGTTATCAATTCTTTATATAGTGTTTGTAAGAATGACTTTGACAAAGGTTATAAATAGTTTTAGGTTTAAATATTTTTTTATCTCTTAAATTTGAATTAATCTTATTTTTGGTTCCCCAATTTTAAATTTATTTTTTTAGTTTCTCAATTTTTTTAAAAAAACTCTTTTTAGTCCCTCTCCAAAAGAAAACCTATATTAATTAGGGGGTGACTATCATGTTTTTTTTTTTTGGCAATGGACTAAAAAGAGTATATTTTTTAAAATTGGAGAACTGAAAAAACAAATTTAAATTTGGGGAACTAAAAATAAAAGTGATCCAAATTTGAGGGATCAAAATTATATTTATGTCATACTTTTAGTTCTCAAATTAATTTAAATAATAATAATAAAGTCATTTGATTGAAAATATGCAATCATTTAGAACTTTTAAAATAACAAGAAAGATTATAAAAAGGAAAATATTATTAAAAAAGAAAACAAATGATACTTAACTATTTTATTTAGAAAGGAGAAAATATACAATTATCTCCAAGATAAAGACTATAAAAGGACACAAAAAATTCAATTAAAATTAAAATATATAAAATAAAATTTAAATGTCATTATTTCCACAATTAATTACAGCCAATAAAAATAGGAGGTTAATTTCTATGTGTATACTGTTAATCAATCAAAAATTATGATATACAGATATAACTTGTTTTTTGTGTAATTTAAAATTTCCATTGTATAGCAAGTTTGTTTATTGTTATACTAATTATATTACAAATATAACTTATAAGATAATTATTATAAAAATTAATCATACATTACAAAATTTAAATTGAAAAAGAAAAATAATGAAAGTTTTTGTTTCTGGCTTAATTTGGAGAATTGGTCACATTCTTGAAGGAGCTTTGGAGAAGGACTCAACATATAAGTATCAGGTAAGGGGAACTGTATGAAACTAGTCTTGAAGACTTGTGAGTTGTTTTATGTTGATATGATGATTGGTGAACTCTTTTTGAAGAATTTGGCCTTAAAGTGATGTTCTTCATGAAAGTTTGTTGCTTGAATGTTAAAGTATGATTTTTTTTATTTATTTTATGTTTTTGCCTCATTTTGTGTCACAAAATTATATGCTACTGCTATTTTATATGTTTTTATCTTCATTATTAGCTAGAAAAATGTGTTTATATGTTGTGCTATGATGAATTTTTGTTTTGGTACGAGGCTTTGATTATTTGAAGAAAAAAGCCTAGAACTTTGCCAGACACAACTTTTGTCCTTTGGACAATCACTATTAAGTTAAAAAAAAATTGTGTTAAATATGGATTAAGAACCCTAATAATTTAGTTAAAGAAACTTCATAAAAATAGGAACTTTGATGAAAACACTGGCTAAAATAAATTGTTAAATCTTATTACGGTAAGACTGACTTAATAAAACTATAAGTCATTAATAATGAATTAATGAACTTGAAAAGATTGGATTAAAAGCAAAGTAATTAGAATTGGTTTTGAAACCTAAGTTGAAAGTTTGGTTAAATAAATTCACTGCATTTGTATTCCAAACTCAAATAAAGATGTAAAGTCAAATATCACTGACAAACGTGAATAAGAAACATAGACGAGTGTGCAAGAATCAAGCAAATAGTTATTATTTGGGGAATCTTTATATTCCTCGGACAAACTTTGAATCTTCCTAAATTGTTACTTTAATCATGCATGAGCATGCAAGCATCAAGCAACTGAATCTTCTTTGGTCATGCAAAAACCCCAATTAATGTATGATTGAAAATTGAAGCATAAACACTTTTCTTGTTGTAGTCAAGTAGCAGCCTACATGCGTCGTTTGCAAAACTGCTTGGGTTGTTAACGTATTATACTTGTGTGACGTGATTACACCGCCAATATACAAAATACAAATTGCACCAACTCAGAGACACGAAACGACAACTCATGCGTGTTTTGATTGAAAACGAGTGCAGAAAATTGGCAATGGAACCCATCCCCATTTCCTGCATATCCATTTCTGTCTAAAGCAGGTATTGTCTCTATCCATCGTCACCCTGTAATTTTAAAAAATAAAATTAAAAACATAAAAAATTAATTTTTTAAGAAAAAAACGAAACATTTGATTTTATATAAAATAATGTCATCATATATATATCTAAGAAAAAAAGGTTTTATTACCATATGCATATTTGATCCCAAACTTCTAGTCCTATCATCAAATGAACATAAAAATCAATCATGATATTATAATTACTGTAATAAAAATCCAAGGTGAAATGAGTATACACTTCAATTAAAAAAACAAATGATAACATAAAAATTAATTAATATATGTTACATAAAATAAAAATAATTTAATTATTACACATAACAGATACAGATACAAGAGGGACATGTATACCCATCCCGTACCTATTTTTAAAAATTGGATATTTTCCATATTCATTCCCGGTCAAAATGAAAATTCTCCATCAAACTTGGGATGGGAATGGGACGGTACCCGCGAGTATTTGTTTGCCATGCTTAAGTAGGACAGTAGAAATACACAACTCGTTGTATGGAGAAAAAAACGAAAAGGCACAAGTCCGCCATAAGGCAACTTAAAGGTCAAAATGTTGTACTGAACATTGTTAGATTTCTTTACAGCCTTTATACTTGTGATGAAATAAAATTAATTTAATTTTCAGGTTATTAAAAACATCAGGGGTAAAATACAGAACCAGTCAATCATATTTTTGTTCATGTTTTACCAAAGAAAAATAAATCCTCTACAACAAATATTATATTATGTATAAAAAATTACAAGTCATGAATAAAGCCTATAACAATATCGATATCCATGCTTGTGGGGCTTAGCTATCTCCATCCATGACAAACATGTGACTTGAGTTCGAATTCAAGAATAATCAATTGGTAAGTGGTGTAAATTTCTTGTAATGTGCCTCCTAAACTCGGAGCTGCCCAAATTCTAAATCAGGGAAGCCATGTCCTCACCATGAATTTTTATGTTCCAAAAGACATTACAAAAAACCTGGTTTCACTAACTGGTAGTATTCTCTTTGCCCATAGAGTTCCCTGAAACATCAGAGTGCATCGTCATATATATTTTAAAAAACCAACAAAATATGAAGATGGTTACAAGCCTCAAGAAGATTAAAACTTTTATTATCTAGGAGAAAAAAGGAGACAAGCAAAATTGAAATTTAAGAGAAAAAAAAAAGAGGCGCTAAAAAGCGAAAGCCAACTTTTACTACAAAGTGTCTTTCTTCTTCTTGGGCTACATCATATCACCATTGTGGAGAGAGTGCCCCCAGCTGACAATATAAAATTAATTCTTTTTATCAGCAGATGCATATCATGAGGACCGGTAAGCTACTTGTGTAAAAAGACATGCTTGATTCACTCTCAAGCAGAATTGGACCCAGCTAACCAAGCTAAATCAAACTCAAGCCCAGGTTTCTCATCAGTGAAGAAGGAAATAAAGAAATTTAATTTTAAGAGACCATTCTGAAAATTGTGACAAGCAAACATCAACAAAGATTTATGCAAATATTTCCTTAAAAAATGCATTGTTTACAGATCCTATACAGTAGAAAATGGAGTTTCCCTTACATATGTAAGAGATTGGCCTTCTGTACAAGGAATACATATATGTAGTTGTAGAATTATTAGTGATTGTGCAACATGGAAAAGCAAAGATCATTAATATAATCCCAAATAATTTTCCATAAACAAATGGAGCCTTAATAACAAGTAGGAAAAAGGCCAAACGGTAAACTTCATGCAAAATTATGTCTAGTAACAATAAGAGGATTCATCTGTATTCCTAGAAAAGGAAGAAGAAATTTTCAAAGATAAAAAATGAACACATGAGGAATCAATAGGGAGATATAAGGTGGGTTGGATGGTTAACGGAGAAGGGAAGAGGAGAAATGTCACGGGTTTGGTCTCCTCTGCTAACAAAACTGATGAACTAACATTTTCCGATAAAATAAAAAAAATGAGGAATCAATATATATTTGCATTGATTTGATCCAATATACTTTAGTTTTTCTTGAATTAATCCACTATCTTTCATACAGGGTAAGACCCAATAACATAATGCTAGATAGTATAATAGTATAGTGTAAGTTACATATAAACTTTCATACTATTCAATGTTTGATGCACCACATGACTGTGACTGTTGAGTGATGGGTTGGGGCTTAGATGGGATGATGGTGGTGGAAGGATAAGGTTGAGTTGAAATAGAGATTGTTTTGACCAACCTAATATAAAACAATCCTATCAGGTTTTATCACACCTCACGCTTGATAAGTTTATCCTATAACCATATAGGATAACATTGGGTGAAACTGGATAACTTTATCCAATCATATGTCACACCAATAATAGTCGATAAAATTGAGTCATACAGTATAAACTCATACTATAATGCCTTGTACCAAACAGGCCGTGAGAGTTGGAACTTGGAAGACACCAACCAAAGCCTTTTAAGTAACATAAATCAAGCAAACCTACTCTTTGGTAAAACGTTGAACCTATGTCCTACCAATCACAGGAAGAGGTCAATACTTGGGGTTGTAATATGTATTCCACAAAATATACCAATTATTTACATGTGGATGAGTGCGTGTCAATCCTCTTTATTTATATTTTCATATTTAAAATTAAAAAGAGAACGGAAGAATTATCTTTTCTGGGGTGGGGGTAAGTAAAAGATTAAGAGTTTGAAAACTACGTATAATTATCCATTAACCACAGCTTCCTTTTCTTTAGCATAAAATTGTATCTAGGAAGAGACAACCTCATGTTCTTCCAAATTATGTTCTCACTAGATTGATGAAACTACAAGCCTTTCTTTTTGTTTTGAAAATAGGAGAAATTTAGGATACGCATATCACTAGGGTGTCAGAACTGCCCCATGTGCTGAAACTTCCATTTGGCAGGAACTTTGATTGACAAAGCCAGTGATTGGTATACCTTTTGCCTCGACTTTTCAGTTGTTTGTTGATTTAGAAAAGAGGTTTAGGACTCTTGATTTATCTGGTGTGTTTCCTCATAAGTCTGTCTCCCAGTTTGTTAACCATGTTCTAGTACAGAAAAAATCCTTCTTTAAGTATATCCCTTTTAGATGTATAAGGCTTTTTCTAAGAGATTAATCATTTATTCGGACAACAATATTTGATAAGATCAATGTTAATGATATGTTGAAATGTTATTTGTCATAGCCTCATAGGAGACTGTCTCCTGATATATACATGTCATGTGTTCTCGAGTCTAGTAACCACCAATCATCTGTTTCTACTTTGCCCAGCCGCCAGGAACTAGTTATATGGAGGAGGATTTTAAGTGAATCGTGGTAAACCCTTAAGAATTTGGAATTTTTTTTTCCTTTTATTTTTAGCATTTTCAAGGGTTTTTGGCCAAGCAAAGAAGGGTAAATTTTATGGCAAGATGTTATATTCGTCAGCATTTGGTGTCATAGGTTGAACAGAAATGCTTTGTTTTTTAAAAGAAAATTTTGTATAGGTTTGCAATATGACAGGCATATTTTCATAGCCTTTGTGGTTTTAAGCAGTCTCATTGGTCGACCTGCAGTGGGATTGACAATATATTATTTCTTATACTGTTTCCCTTTCCTTATTGTGCAGTTCCTGTAAGGAAGGTTACTTTTCTTCCCTCCTCCATTAGTTCTAAAATATGTCCATTATACAAAAAAAAAATCATGTTTAAAATGAATATACAATTGTAGGGAATACCAGATAAATTTTACACGAACCCTCATTCAACAGATAGTAAATAAGTAATCACTATTATTATTATTTTGGTCACAAAGGTCTAAAATGTCATGTGAAGACAGGAAGGGTGGCCTAAAGTGAAAGCAAAATGGTCAGACTAGGATGCAATCCCAGAATCAAGTAGGGAATATTTTCATTATACAAAAAAATTATTCATGTCTAATACGCATCTATCATTGTAGGGAATGCTAGGTAAATGCTATGCATGCCCCATAATTGGACACAAAGGAAACATTATTGACTATACTATTATTATTTTCTAGGTAACAAAAAAGTTTTAAAGATGCAGGGGAGGACAGGGAGGGAGGCTAAAAGAGAAAGCATGACAGTTATATGATAGGAGTAGAGGCGGGGAAAAGTGTACAATAGGAAGGTGTAATTGGTAAATAACAGTTAGTGCAGCAGTTAGTGCAGGCAGTTATAACTAACTATGGGTGAGAGAGAGTTATAAATAAGGGGTTAGTAGCTGATAGCAGGGAAGGAATTCAGAAAGGGAATAGGAGGGTGGTGAACCTCGAATTCACTTTGTTACTGCTGTAAAGATCATCTCTTTCATCTATCTTTCTGGTCCAGTTCCTATCATTATACCAGGATGCAATCCCATAATCAAGTAATCTCCAAAGGAACTGGGAATATTGATTCTAAAGATATAGCACGTTTAGGAACCTATCATAGAGATTGTGTGCCAAGAGTGAGACATTTCTCTGAATAGCAAAGGCGTAAAGGCTCAACTAGAGATCTTCTCTCAGTTCTTCCTTTTCTAACCTGAGTTTATTTGTTTACAAATGATACAGTGTAAAGTCACTGAAAAGTAATTGGAGTATAACAAAAGAAAAATGTGACCATTGATTACACTGTTCTATAGTCAACACCTAGTATACATTGCAAGCACGAAGGCAAGTGATAAAGAAAAATTAACTTACGCTAGATCAGCCATGGACTCTGATTTGATTACAGCCTTCCCTTCAGGCAGTTCTAGGCAAGAATAATGCATTATCATTTCCTTTAATGTATGCTTGGTGCTTTTTAAATCATTATCCCACAAGATGCACTGATATCAAAAGCACAAATTAGAAACATTAGTAGTTAGTACCATGACATCCAGAAGCTCAACGCCCTCCACCAATATAAGCATGGGAAATAGAACAATAATGAAAAAAAGAAATCTGTCAGGGTTTAGAAACTGCATACTCATAAGATTGTCACCCATCTCTAGGTAAAGAACATAAGGTCATAAAAAGCATTGTAGTTAATGTAGAACCAAAAAAGTACATTACCTTCCTAATATATTCTCTTTTCACAGCTTCATAAGAAACATTGCCTTCAGGCGAAAACATTGAAGCATTCCAGAGTGCCCCTCTGGCAACCATCACTGACGAGGCACCTTATGTCATACCAGTGTCAATTAGAAATTAAATATGAAAAATGAATAGCTACTTAGCTAGTCTACCATTACAGGAAAAAGAAGTAGAAATGATACTGTATATTTGATACAATAGTAATCATCAAGATCAAAAATAAATTCCCATAAAACATGATAACCAATACTTTCTTCTTATATGACATTCAATTCAAATGCTTTGCCTAACTTTCCTAGAATCGGATTTATATGAGCCTCATGAGTTATTTTTGTGGATCCACGAGTGATATCCAGCAAGCAATCTGATATACCCTGGTAAGCACATGAATATTGCGCTTGTAGAGAACTCATTAACAAGGACAAGGATTAGGTTGCAACATAACTAAATACAGACAAGCAACTCAGGTCCCTAAAATTTATGATAAAAATCAACTGCATTCAGCATTTGTTTCACTGCACTGCACACTATATACAATATACTATTCTAACAAAACATAACTGAAATTCAGTTGAAGTCTAGGAGAATTCTTTTCAGCTACCTGTGGCAGATTTAATGCGTTCAAAATCATCATACTCAAAAACATCACCATTTGCTATAACTGGAATAGATAATGCTGACACAACATCAGCGATTTCGTTCCACTTAGCAGGATCTCTGGGCCTATCTGGGACTTTTCTGTAAGTAGATCAACAAGGAAAAAAGTGAGCATGTGTTAATAACCAAAGATTAATATTAGTGATTAAACGAAATTGAACAGAAATAGGAGAAAGAATTATCCTCCTCTAATGGTTTCCCCTTCCCAAAGGATATATCCTTTCACAACCAAGCTAAAGCTCAATTCTCCCGATTGATACAACATAGAATGAGTATCTGCTTCACCTACACCCCATTATTTACTTATCACATTGACCCCCTCTAACTAACTAATATGCTGTCTTAACTTATTTCCCCTTTCTTTCCTCCTAACTAACTATTAACAGCATGTTTTAATGCAACAAAGATAAAAGAATAATCATATTTGTGATCTAATTCTACATTGCTTTTGAAATATGCAAGCTAGTAAATGAAAGTGCTACATTATTTTTTAGTTCTTAAGCATGAAATTTTCAAAAATGATAAATAAACCTAAGTTGCGCATGTGATATTGTTTGTACTCAGTATGTCTCTGGAATCCCAGGCCAGTTTACCTTAAAGAATATGCTTTTGGTTAGAAAACAGGGTGTAAGTCTATGAATGAAAAGCAAGGAATATGGAAAGACTAACATAAAGAGGGTCAACAAAACTGGCATTCCATCAGTTTAGGATTCCAGTCTAGGTCATGGATAGGAAGTGAGAGTAAGTATCCCCACCCTCTATCTTCCATTGTCATTTCTTTTCAATTAAATTGGTAAGGGATGAAGATGTAAGTGAAAGATGGCTAAACTACTTTAACAAACTTTTTAATGGGAATGGCAACAAGAGTGAAGTGGATTTGGAGGACGTTTTTGATTATCTGAATAGAATATTTGTGCGCAGAATTAATACACATGAAGTTAAGGAGGCTTTAAAAAGGATGAAGAATAATAAAGCTTTGGGACCTGATGACGTATCTATTGACGTGTGGAGAGGCTTGGGAGATGTGATAATAAAATGGTTGACTAATCTTTTTAATAGGATTCTTCAAACAAATAAGATATCTGATGCTTGGAGGAAAAGTATGTTTGTGCCTATTTACAAAAACAATGATGATATCCAGAATTGCTCAAACTATAGAGGTACCAAGCTCATGAGTCATACTATGAAGTTGTGAGAGAGAGTTATCGAACATCGCCTAAGGAGAGAGACCAAGGTTTTTATAAATCAATTTGGATTTATGCTAGGAAGATGTACCATGAAAGCTATTTTCTTAATGAGACAATTAATGGAAAGGTATAAGGAAAAGAAGAAAGACTTACATATGGTGTTCATAGATCTTGAGAAAGCATATGATAGAGTCCCAAGAGAAGTCTTATGGTGGGCTCTTGAGAAGACAAAGGTAGCATTAAAGTATGTTAATGCAATCAAAGATATGTATGATGGGACTACCACATGTGTGAAAGCTTGTAATGGAACATCAAGGTATTTTCCTATCACGGTAGGTGTTCGCCAAGGTTCAACTCTTAGTCCTTATCTCTCTGCCTTAGTGATGGATGAACTAATGAAAGATATTCAAGAGGAAGTGTCGTGGTGTATGCTTTTTGCAGATGATATCGTGCTTATTGATGAGACCAAAGATAGTGTTAATAGGAAATTGGAATTGTGGAGAAACACTTCGGAGTCTAAAGGATTCACGATAAGCAAGAGCAAGACGGAGTATATGAAGTGTCAGTTTTCGCAGGTAAGTGGTGGTGATCAAGACACAGTACATCTACTTGGTCAAGAGGTACCCAAGAAAGATGTTTTTAGATACTTGGGATCAATGTTGCAAAAAGGTGGTGAAATTGATGAGGATGTAAATCATAGAATTAGAGCAGAGTAAATGAAATGGCGGAGTGCATCAGGGTTTTTGTGTGACTGCAAAATTCCCCTTTAGCTAAAAGGAAAATTCTATAGGACAGCTGTAAGACCGGCAATGCTATATGGAGCGGAATGCTGACCAGTACATAGGCAACATGAACATAAAATAGGGATAGCAGAAATGAGGTGTTAGGGTGGATGTGTGGATATACGAAGATGGATAAGATAAGAAATGAGGATATTCGACGAAAGGTATCAGTGGTACCGATATTTGAAAAGATGAGGGAGCATAGATTGAGGTGGTTTGGGCACATTATGAAACGGCCACTGGATGCTCCCATAAGAATAAGAGTTTGTTGCCAAAGAGCTCAACACAAAGAGAGGTAGAGGTCGACCGAAACTTACCTGGGGAAAGGTAGTTAAACAAGACCTAATAGAGTGAGATATAGATTGGCGAACTGTATGTCTTAGGACAGAGGGGAGAAAAGCTATAAGTTTGGTGGAGGGTTAAACCCATTATTAGTTCTATGTTCCAGTCGTTCCCTTGTTTCAGTTTTTTTCCTCTTCTTTTCTCCCTTCTTCCTTTCACCCTACTTTTATTTTAGCTTATTTTTTCTCTCTTTTGTCTTTTTTCCACTTTTTTCTTCCCCTCTTCCTTTCTCTTTCTTTGTCTCATTTCCAATTTATCATTGGATTCATCTACCACCGACCCCAATTAACTTGGGTTAAAGGTGCTGTTGATGTTGATGATTGATGTATATGATTTAGGTACTCTATGGTAGTGAATGTTGGGCTTTAAAGGAACAACATGAAAATGAAGTGGGAGTAGCAGAAATGAGAATGTTAGGCTAGATGTGTGGCTACATAAGAAGGACATGATATGAAATGATTGTATATGAGGAGATATTGGTGTAGCATCGATTGAGAAAAAGATGACAAAAAATCAGTTAAGGTGGTTTGATCATGTATAAACAAGGCCAACAGAAGCACTAGTGAGGAGATTAGATTGCATGATTTTTAGTCAATTGAAAACGGGAAAAAGGAGACCATGAAAGACATTGGGGGAAGTTAAGAGGGATCTCATGGTATATAATATCTCAAAATCTAGTATTTAACCGAGCGAATGACATCAAGTGATTCATATAGGCAACCTCACCTAGTAGGAAAAAACTTTGGTGTATAGAACTTAGGACTTATATTATGTACTAAACTCCTACTCCTTATCAAATAAGGGAACAAATACTTGCTAAAAGTTAAGATAAAATTCCCACAAATGAGTTTTTTACCATGGTAAGGTCCTGCTAAGAATACGACAACACTATTATGATGGAAACTGAATTTGGGGCAGTTATGACAGTTAAAAGCAGAGAAAGGGATACCAAGAAAGACCAGGAAGTTGTTAAAAGGATCTCATGGTGAATAATATCACCGAGGATTTGTTTTTTAGTGAAGCCTAGGGGCATCAGACAATCCATGTTGTTGCACTCACCAAGTGGAACAAGGCTTTTGTTGTTTCATGCTCTCCCTGTAACATACTTTGAAGATCCTCTATATGTCATGATAGTTTGTTCTCCATATCCTAATTATTTGAAAATTTTATCTATCGCAATTGGAGTAACATATCATCAAAGTATTATCCAGCTTTGACTGATTTGAAAACAGTTAAATATGTCTCTGTCATGCCTTCTACCAAACATTGTATATCATCCCAGGCACAGATAAAAGAGAAAAGTTGCATAACATAGTCAGTGGACAACAGAAAACAAACACAAATCTTTTATAAGAACCTAAGGGCAATATACTCTATGCAACCATCAATGAGAAGAACTGCCTCATGAAAACAAAACGACAATATTAGTTCACACTAGAGAAACCAAAGGTCCAGGAAAAGGGCAGGACTTGGAGATTTTACCTTCCATGGACGGCAAGAGCAGAAACACCAGTTTTCTCAATTCGCCTGGCTAATTCCACAGTATCATGTGGTGATTTTAGAAGTCGAATCTTACATGTTACTGGTGTGTTCAAATTCCTCCTTAATGTTGTTAAGATCTGGATTTTTAAAGAGGAAGGATTCAGACACATTTCAAAAGCACAATCAGAAAAACAACAGATTATAGGCTTACATCATGAATAAGCTCTGGCTTGGACAACAGAGCAGCACCCATCCCACCACTCACAGAAAATGACTTCGGGCAACCCATGTTAATATCTACTGCAGCAACATCATTACACCTGCAAGCCAAACATATAAACATAGGAAAAGAAAACAAAACATACACTTAAATAAATTACTTGTTCAATGTCAAAAAAGCTACATGTAATGATCCTGCACAGCAACTTTGGTGGACATAAGAAAACACACATCCTTTATCATAGAATTTTATAACCATTCAGTGGATCTATATATTTTGAATGGGAAGAAGAAAATATCTTCCAGCCAATCATGACTATGACTAAGATTGCAACATTTTTAATCTATATATGTAAACAGGTTTTCAGTATATATACTAAGAATAAAAAAGAACATAAAGAGCCAACAACAACAATATCAACAAGCCATAGCTTACTGGGTGAGGTTATTTTCTACATGGCATAACTGACCCCAGTGAGAAACCTACCACATAAAAAATAGTACAGCTAACAATGCACAAATATTTACTTAAAAAAAGTAAAAAGCAAAATCACATATCAACTTCAGTGTTAAAAGGGAAACCAAAATACACAATTAACTTACACTAACTGAGCAGTAGCTAGGGCCCTCACAGCATCTGATGTGCCTATTTGAAATACAACTGTATCCTTTTCTTCATCGCAGGTTCTAAACACAACATTTTTTGTCCCCTTCTCCACAAAATCAGTGGATCCAATGAGTTCTGACAGAGAATTCACAAAATAGGTTTCTTAGTAAACCAAAGCTAAATAAGAAAAACAACAGGTATATATCTTCAAATTCTCCAATCAACCTCTTAGCAATTGATGTCTAACTCTAACCCTCATAATAAATAAATAAATAAATATTTACATTTATCATCAAGAGACAACACAATTTTATTTCATAATGTGAACAAGTGCCACTATTACTAAAACATAAAAGAGGAATACAATGCAACATTAGAATTAAATTCTCCATAATTTATTGAACATTTGTTAATATAAGAGAGTGCAATTGAAGAAGCGAGAAGCGTAGTGGTTGTGTACCGTTGATTTGGCGGTCGCACTTGAGCATCTTGTGGTCAATGATTTCCTCGCCGTAAGTGATATCTGCACCATATTGAGCAGCTAGTAATCTAAATGGGAGAGTGCCCTACCAAACAAAAAGGTTAAAAACACAAAACAGAAGTGAAAATGATTTGAGTGTTGGAAGTAGCAAAAATGGTTGTTTGGTATTGAGAGAACTCAAGGAAGTTGAACTCACAACGCGAACCATAGGGGCGAGAACGAATTTGTTGCGGTACTCCATGTTTGTCGGATGAGTTTGACAATTCCTATGTTCCCACGTTGCCCTGAGCGAGATAGATAAAGAATCAAAGATGCAAAATCTAAGAGTATAAAGGGAATTTTTCTATTGTGGGATAGGGCGGCGATTTGGGTTTAGCCGAGACCCTTTTTTTATTGCCACGGAAAACGCCGGTTATAAGTGCATCTTTGGTTTACAATTGTGATTTTTTTCCAATATACACTCCTTTCAATCAAATATTTTCTAATATACACCTCTTTTTTTTTTTTTCAAAAGGTCCCAAAATGCACATTTTTTTTTGAAAAAAGTCCCAAAATGCACATTTTTTTAGTGAAAATGGGAAGTCTGGGTTTGGAAATCCGACTTCTCACTGTGCGGAATTTTTCTTTTTATGTTTCTTTTCAAAAAAAAAATGTTTTTTAAGTTTGGAAGTCGGAAATTCACCACCCAACTTCCGTACGTGCTTTTTTTTTAGTTTTTAAATGATTTTATTTTTGTAAATTATGATTTTTTATTTTTTATTTTTTTTGTTTAATAATTTAAAAAAAGGAAAAAGTGATGAAAAATAAATAGATTAAAAATAAAAAAAACCTAGACTTGCAAAAAAAATTTAAAAAAAAAAGTGGATATATAATTATCATATATCAATTATATTATATAATAAAATTTAAACAACCAAAAATAACAAAAAAAATTGGACTTATTTAAAAAATGAACTTATTTAATTTTTTTTTGGTTTAAATTATTAATTATTAATGTTAAAATAAATAAAATAAAGGGTAAAGTAATGAAAAAATAAATAGATTAAAAATAAAGTGGATATATAATGGTAAAATAAATAAAAAAAGATAAAAGTGATTAAAAAATTAAATTGATTAAAAATAAAGTGAATATATAATTATCATATCTAAGTTAAAACATTAAAACAAAAAAAATAACAATAATTAGATAGATAAATATAATAATGGAAACATAATAGAATAATAGCAAGTACAAACAATAGTAATTAAAGAGACAAACACAATAAACAGATATTAAAAAATGAAAATAACAAAACGTACTAACAATAACATTTGAAACATGAAAATGAGGAAACTAATCATAATTTGACAGATGTTGTGCAGTGGACATGTCTTCTGCCTATAGTTGGATTATTGGTTTGTTAAAAATAGCTAAAATTTCTATTGAACAGAAACGCTTCCAGTATTGGATTCTGCTAACACCTTTAATACGTCTTCATCGTTTTTCAGTTGTATTATTTCATATTCAATTATTTTTTCTGAATATTTTGAATGACCTGGTTGTCGGAAGAACAATTGTCTGACCACCTGTGATTCGGGAATTCCATAAAGGGGAACCCCTAGGGGCGCAACTTGCTTGATTATATCCTTGAGTGTTTCGATGTTTCATCGGGAAGGAATTTGAAATCTTATTGGATTTGTTCCAGTAAAGGAGTAATCCAAAAAATTGTCTTGTCGTGGTATCTTCCACTTGCCGTTGTAATACAACATTGCATCATGAGTATGAGTGATGATGGATCGAAGTAGGTTCAGTATATCATCGGGTGTTCTGCCGATGATACATAATAATTCTATAGGACCAACACACGGGTGTTTTTCATGGCACATTAACATTGCGCAAACATCATCATCATTTTTTAGTTGCAGAGAATGAAAAAAATATTGCTGACCTGCATCGATGGATGGTTGTCGATAGTAGATTTCATGCATAGATTGGTCATTGGTTAGCTGAAGGGTGTTGTGCATTCTACTCTTTAGTGTTTGGAAAGAACATTCAGTAGAAACTCGCATTGGTATTGGAGTTGGACATTGAAAATAAACACCAGTTTTGCTGTGTATGATTGATCCATTTGGAAAAATGAATGCTAATATCGAGTTAGCAATGTTTGTTTCTCCCAAGAATGCCATAATATGAAGATTGAATTTTGTTTCTAAGGGTATATTGTGTTGAAGTGTGTGGCTGTATTGAGGGAGTTTTGTTTATTTATAGACAACTGAATAATTGTCACGTTGATGTTATCGAATTATGATAAGGTTAGAATTGTGTATTTGGAATAGGTTTGCCAGGTATCCAATGTTGATTGAGCATGTCATTATTCCAACTTTTGCTTTTATCGATAAAGTGCATAGTGTCGTCATTTTAGACTGTGATTTTAGCCTTGTACGTAGTGTAGCAGTCCATTATTGATGTCACAGATTGAATTTAAATTGGCAGTTGTCTATATTGGCAGTTGTCCATTATTTGGAATAGGTTAGTCAGGTATCCAATGTTAATTGAGACATGTCATTATTCCAACTTTTGCTTTTATCAATATAGTGCCTAACATAACCACTTAAACATTGTTTTAAGGGTCAAAAACATGTGTTTTTGATTTTTTGGCCATTTTTTGAGGGCGTTGTTGATGAAACTATTAGACGATATATTTTTTTTGGGTTGTTAGACGTGAAAACTATGAAAAAAATTTGGAATACATTTTTTTAATGTCTTGGAGAAATTTTTAAAAAAATGCCTAACATGACCACTTAAACATTGTTTTAAGGGTTGAAAACATGTTTTTTTGGTTTTTTGGCCATTTTTTGAGGGCATTGTTGTTGAAACTGTTAGACGATATTTTTTTTTGGGTTGATAGACGTGAAATCTATGAAAAAAATTGAAGACGACTTAAACATTGCATAACATGGCATGACCACTTGCACATAATTGTGAAACATATATCAAAAGGGTAGTTAAACAAAGTTGATCACATTACCACAACAACTTATACTTTAATGTCCAAGACGATGACCAGTCCCAGGACGTCGATTACGTCACGGATTTCTTCTCTCATGTATCACTAGTTCTCCGTCATGATGTTGTTGTTGTTGTTCTGTCTCAGGGTTTTCATTTTGGGTTGCTACAACTGAAGAACTTTGTCCTTGCTCTCCAAATGAATTAGGTGCATCGAACTGTTGCAAATAAGCTAAATATGATGTCGCAGAACTTGGTGTATTTAAATTGACAACAAATAAATTGGTCATCCATTCATGGCTCGTTGCACTTACTGACTCGCGAGTCTGGCCAAAAGGTTGATCAATAGGTGATGGAGTACAAAACATTGATTGGGGTGGTGGATCTGGAAATTGTGTTTCTTCAAAGGTTGTCCCTGCAACATTATGGGTAATTGTTGTGCGTGGATTGTTTAGTTGTTGTCCAATCGACAAGAATAGAATAGTGTTTTGCCTATACCATTCCATATACTCCAATGTATGTGTCAATGGCCCTTCAACCGATTCTCCAGTTAAAACATCATTGCGTTTGTTTTTCCAGAAATTAATCCACCCCGCATGATATTCCATCTAGTCACTATAATGATTACCTCGCATGTCAATCTGGTGAAGTCGATCTAGATTAATCGGATCAACAGGGATATCTTGATGTAAACCAAATTGTAGCTTGACCCAATTTGTTTGATGCCATTCCACAACGGAAAAACAAATAATTGCAGTACATGCTGACCAAATGTCCATGTCTCTGTATGCATGTCTTGGTAGGTGCTCTTCAAATCCTCTATATGGGATCCAACAAAACTGGAATATATGTAAACAATGCAACATTACTACTAAATTGTAATATGTGCATATTGATGGTGTCGTTCATGATAGAAACATACCTGATGGCTTTCCATATGATCAATACGAGATCTATACCCGACTAAGTCACCATGAGGTGTGCCCGTATGTTGTTATCTACCACCACTCCATCTGAAATATAAAAATGAAATTAATCCATTATTCATTAAAATGTTATAATGTGCTTCATTCAAATGAAAATATTTGATATCATTATTTGTAATAACCTTTTAGAGAGTGGATAAGTTGTTTCGGACCGTAAGACTCTTGGTGCAATAAAAGGCATGTGATACCAAGCCCATGACTGCAACAGTATGGCACAACCACCCATAACTTTACCAACCTCCGATGATGCCCTACACAGTTCTCTGTACAGGTTTGCTAAACAAGCAGAACCCCAACTATATCTCTTTATGTTGTTGAAATCACGTAATAGGTTCAAATACATTAGATGAACTCTATTTCCAGATTTAAGTGGTATTAGAGCACCACCAATTATGTACATTATGTAAGTTGTACACCTACATTGTAGTTGGTGTATTGTTGGTTCTTCAGGTAATGGTGCGTACAAGATGCTAAGCAACCATGTCAGCTTCACTGTAGCTCCCTTACGTGCATTATCCGGAGGGACTTCTCCCAATAACTCATGGCAACAATCATTCCAATTTAAGAAGCTAGGTCCTGTCACAACACGACCATCTACCCTAATGCCTAGATGCAGTGCAACATCTTCCAGTGTGATTGTGCACTCACCCCATGGCAGGTGAAAGGTGTGTGTTCAGGCCTCCATCTTTCAACCAATGCAGTAATCAATGCAGGATCAATTCTACACTGTTTAATTAGGGCAATATGTTGGAACCCGGTAGAAGATAATAATGGTATAATTTGTGGTTGTGGTTCAGGTATTGTATGGTAATACGAACTGATTAAGTCGTTATTTGTGGTACGTGAACGGTGAACATGTTGATGATGCAATAGAGGTATATGAGCCATGACAACAAGGTTTAATTGTAAAACGGTAATGAGTGAAATAAAATTTGAAGTTGGGTGATGAAAATGTGTAGTTGACATGCACCTCCCATCAATTTATAATATAAATTGCCTCGGGATCCGAAACCATGTTTACACTTTGGTTCATGGTAAGGCCTTGAGATTCCAAAGCATGTTAAGACAAATGTCTAACTGTCATGCATCGAGATTCCAAATCACGTGAACCATGGACCTGTGATTGATGCTATATATATAACCATCATATCAGCACATCTTTTGCATAATTGCATCAAATTACATTGTGCGAAAATAGAGAGAGCAAGTAAAATGAGTGTTGAGCCAATTTGTGCATATGTTTATATCAATGGTGAGGTCATCCACAGTTCTAGTGGAAATGAAATTTTCAGAAGTGACAAAACAAAATCGATACTGCTGAAATCAACAATGACCTTGCCAGACATAATCAGCAGTATACAGTCATCAATTACAGATTATGGTGTTATGCCTATAGTTACTGCACTTTGGTATCGTTGTCCTCTATACCAATCCCATGGATGTGTTAAGTATATGGCAATTCAAATTATTGATGAAGAAGGTGTGTTGTGCATGTTCAATATATTTGAAAAATGACGACTGTAATATGTATGGAACTTAGAGTTGATGTTCAAAACTCGTCGTCACCTTCTCAAGTTAATGACCTAAGATGGGCGGAGATGGAGCACCACCTCAACAATTCCCTGAAATTAGAATGAACAATTTCATGTATTTTGTTTTTGTATTACTTTTATCTTTTTGTTAGTCTTTAAAATGTCTTTGTCGTTGTTTCATGCTTTTTAGCTGTTATTTTCAAATTACTATAATAATATGATCCTGAATGCACTACGCATGCGTCACACTGTTCACTCACATGCATTGGCAATCGACAGCCTATGAGGCTACAGACAGCTTATGAAGTTACAAACAACCTGTTGCCTGTGGTATGCGCATGCGTCACACTGTTCACTCACATGCACCAGCAAAGGCATCAATGTCGATATCAGTAATCCGCGTGGACACAGTGATCGATGTGGTCCACAGTCTATGAGACTACCGAGAGTTTGTTGTCTGTGGTCTACGCATGCGTCACACTATTCACTCACATGCATTGGCAAAGGCATCAATGTCGATGTCAGTAATCCGTGTGGGCACAATGATCGATGGGTCCACAGTCTATGAGACTATTAAGAGTCTGTTGCCTGTGGTCTGCGCATGCGTCACACTGTTCACTCACATGCACCGGCAAAGGCATCAATGCCGATATCAGTAATCCGCGTGGGCACAGTGATCGATGCGGTCCACCGTCTATGAGACTACCGAGAGTCCGTTGCTTGTGGTCCGCGCATGCGTCACACTGTTCACTCACATGCACCAGCAAAGGCATCAATGCCAATGTCAGTAATCCACGTGGGCTCCGTGATTGATGCGGTCCACAGTCTATGAGGCTACAGAGAGTCTGTTGCCTGTGGTCTGTGCATGTGTCACATTGTTCACTCACATGCATCGACAAAGGCATCAATGCCGATGTCAGTAATCCGCGTGGGTATAGTGATTGATGCGATCCACAGTCTATGAGGCTACTGAGAGTCTGTTGCCTGTGGTCTACACATGCATCACACTGTTCACTCACATGTACCGGCAAAGGCATCAATGCCGATGTCAGTAATCCACGTGGGCTCCATGATCGATGCGGTCCACAGTCTATGAGACTACAGACTATAAACCTAGACGTTCCCACCTAATCCTCCCACTTAACTGTCAGACCTAACCGTCCAACCTAGATGTTCCCATCTAATCCTCCCACTTAACTATCACACTTAACCCTCCAACCTAAACGTTCCTACCTAACCCTCCCACCTAACTTTTCAACCCTATATATAATCCCACCAATTAAGAATACATCACACACAACAACATACTCACAATACAAACCTCTATTCCTAACTCTCATACTCTTCCCACTCACATCCCCAAAACACCACCCATGGCTCCACGTAAAGAAATAGCATTTATCATTCATCATCATGGTCAGATATTTGACAACCTTGTTGAAGGATGAACGTACGCATGCGCAAGCCCAATATTTCTATACGTAAGTAGGTCTATTACGTTAACACAACTTATTCAAAAAATTACCCAACGTCTCGTTACTCGAGCAACTGAAACAGTTGTTCAGTTGTTATATTGTGTCCCTGTTTCATTGTATCCTGTCGAAACACATTATATTTCAGCACAATTACACAACAATGATGATCTTAGAGGCACCGTGGAAACACTTGTCCATAATCCACAATTGGGTTCTGCCTAATTGTATGCTGTTACTGAGCGTATTTCTCAACCACAACCACCTTCATACACAGACCTTGAAACACAAGACGCCTTTGACATTTACACTTCATACACATAACTACTATCCCAAAATGATTCTTTTTCTTATGCCCAACAAACCTCCTTTCACCAACAATACTATCATCCATCACCCCCATCACAACAACCACAAACACAAACATCAAACCCAAATGAAGATCCCATCACTAATGAAGATCCCATCATACGATTTCACGAAGAAAACATGGATGATTTTGGTGAGCATGAGGATCAAGAGTTGTTTGATCACAACAATGATCAAAGCGATGACGAGGGTTTTGTCGTACCAATGTCACCTCCGTTGCAATATCACCAACCAAGGTGTCCAGCGGAGTTGAACCTCGACCACCTACCACAATACACTGATCACCACCATTTCGTTCAACAACAAGACCGTGTGCAACCACCAACTGGTGCACTCGAGGTTGGCATGACCTTCGATGAAAAAGCACAATGTATTCGAGCAGTCAAAGAATACAACGTCAGAAATCATTTTGACTGCAAAACAATATATTCTAACCAGAGAAGGCTAAACCTCGTGTGTAAATCACATGAGAATGGTTGCACGTGGAGCTTAGGCGCATCCAATTCAAAGAAGCATAACAAATGGATTATCAAAAGTATCAGAGGTCAACACACTTGTGTCGCACCAATGCTCACACAAGATCATAGGCAACTTGACAAACACGTGATAGCGCAAATCATCCAACCCATTGTCAAAACAAACCCAACAGTCTCCATCAAAACATTGATTGCAGAGATCAAAACGTTTATGAATTATACTCCGTCCAACAAAAAGACATGGTTAGCAAAGCAAATAGCATTGGAGATGATTCATGGAAATTGGGAACAATCATATGCCAATTTGCCAAAACTTTTGGGAGCTTTACAATCTTGTATTTCTGGGACTGTTGTCGTTGCTCAAACAAAATCCATGTTTGAAGAGGGAGAAATGATACCTGGAAAAAAATGTTTAAACGTGTCTTTTGGTCTTTCGGTCGTGCATTAATGGGTTTGCACATTGCAAACCCATCGTACAAGTAGATGGTACATGGATTTACGAGAAGTATACAGGCACATTATTAATAGCTATAGCACAAGACGGTGCTAACCATATCTTCCCGATTGCCTACGCCATTGTAGAAGGGGAGACAACTTCAGTGTGAGGATTCTTCCTAAAGAATTTGAGAAGGCATGTTACTCCTCAAAGTAACATTTCTCTCATTTCAGATAGGCACGCTGCGATTATAAGTGCCTACAACAATTATGGGTTGGCGACACATCTCATTTCTTCTATCTGCACCACATTGCACAAAATTTCCTTTGTGGTAACCTCAACTGCAAACATCTGAAGAAATCACTCATGCGAGCTGGTGAGAATATTTAATATTTTTTCCACTAAAATATATTTTATTTAATATTTCATTACGTATTAAATTTATTGAATATTTACAGGGTACGCATACACAGAGAAAATGCACTGGTGGCATCTTGGGGATATCCGTGCGAACAAACCAAATGCAGCTGAATGGCTTGATCGGCTACAAAAAAAAGATTAGGTACAATGCTTCGATGAGGGAAAACGTTGGGGACATATGACCACAAATTTGTCTGAGTCGATTAATTCCATGTTCAAAAGCACAAGATATTTGCTAGTGTCATCTTTGGTTGAGGAGACGTATTTCAAGACCGCAAAGCTTTTTACAATTAGAGGCCGACAAACCTAAGCAATGATCAACTCCCGCTCATAGTATTCTGAAGTCGTCTCTGAGGCAATGAATAAAAATCAACTGGAATCAAATACGAACATTGTTAATGAATTCAACAGACATAATCACACATTTCTTGTAATAGAGACCCAAGCCCCACTTGAAACACCTAGACCACCTGGAAGATTTAGGGTCATGTTACGATCCCAAAATTGTGATTGTGGTGAATATCAGGCTAAACACTTACCGTGTTCTCACGTCATGGCTGCCTGTAAATCTGTCAATGTCGATCACATGAATTATGTGCCACTGCTATTTATTTTGTAAAACATATTGAACATCTACGACAACTCATTTGGTTTACTACCACACGAATCAATGTGGCAAGAATATGAAGGAGATCAGTGGGGTCCTGATCCAAGGAAAAGAAGAAGTGCAAAGGGTCGTCCGGTATCAAATCGCATTCCCACCGAAATGGACGAAGAAATTGAACGGGATACCAGGAAAAAATGTGGAATTTGCCGACAACAAGGACATAACAAAACAAATTGTCCTAACATACCTTCATAGTATTGTTTTTCGAAAAATATTATTCTTTATGTATTTTATTTATGATGTCATTTTGTATGTTCCATTTTTTTTGTTGTTATTTTTGGTTGTTTAAATTTTATCATATAATATAATTGATATATGATAATTATATATCCACTTTATTTTTAATTTTTTTTACAAGTCTGGGTTTTTTTATTTTTAATCTTTTTATTTTTCATCACTTTTCCCTTTTTTAAATTATTAAACAAAAAAATCATAATTTACAAAAAAAAAATCATTAAAAAAAAAAAGCACGTACGGAAGTCGGGTGGTGAATTCCCGACTTCCAAACTTAAAAAACATTTTTTTTTGTAAAAAAACATAAACATAATAAATAAATAAATAATTCCCGCACAGTGAGAAGTCGGGTTTCCAAACCCAGACTTCCCACTTTCACTAAAAAGAGGTGCATTTTGGGACTTTTTTCAAAAAAGGGTGTATATTGGGAAATATTTGATGGAAATGGGTGTATATTGGGAAAAAACCTACAATTGTTGGTAGCAAAAGTACTTTTGCAAGAGTATTTGCACAATTCCGTTTGCTTTTAGTTATGGGGCTTTGGATTTTGTTTTGGAATTCGTGCTCAACTAGTTGGATGATAAAATTTAGTTGGAAATTGATTTTTTTATGACTAAAATATATTTATTTTACATCCATTGATAAATTAGGAAATTTTGCATTGAGTCTTTTATGAAAAAAAATCATTGTAGGTCCTTGATAGATTAATTTTCTTTTCTCATTAGTTTAGATTTGTTAAATGTTAATGTGCTCATTTAAATTTTTAAGATGTTATTTCTAGTAGTTTAAAAAACATCAATACCAAGCTAAAAAATTGACTTACAATATATCATAATTTAAAAACTACTAGAATTATTTTCTTAAAAAGAAAATCATATTCGATGAATAGAACACATGCTCAATTTAAATAAAATAGATATGATTGAATGGTTAGGTTTCCTTCTACTTTTTATGCTCAATTTAAATAAAATAGATATGATTGAATGCTTAGGTTTCCTTCTTTTTTTTTTTCCTAATCTGACCTAAAACCCTAAATGCTCCACCTTCTCCCCTTAATTTGATTGCTCCACGCCTACACCCTAAACGTGTTCAAATTTCTTAATCGGATTGGTCCTTAGATTTCCTAAAGGCTTTAAGGGAGTCATATGAGGTGAAAATCACATGTATGGTTATGTAATAGAGATGGTAACAGTAATGTCATCAGTAACTAGGATTATCTAATAGCTTAAATATAGTTCATATAGTTGATGCACAATCAAAATATGATTTATTGATTGCTTAGATGATCCCCAAGGTTTGAATTCAATACAAATTTCCTAATTTAGCCACTCCACCCTAAACATGTTCATGGTTGCACAATCTTACAATGACAACTTTGTCTCCTACGCCTACATCGACGGTGTGTGACTATCAAGTTGCCATCGAACATCTTCGAGTCTATTAAGTCTGGTCGACTAATTTTTTATTAAGGTCTGGACGACCATTCATATGTACCTTAGATTTTGATGATCAACAATGAGTATAAATGATTGATAAGTTAATGAATTTATGACAAGTGGACAGGACCAATGTTATTAAAGGACTTAACAATTATCTACATCATCCACACTCAAAGAGGGAAAAGCTTTGTTACTTATTAACTAGCGTCCAACGCGCTAAAACTAAGAGTGTTCATTCAATATATTAATCAGTGTTATATGTTGAGTATAATTAACACTCGCGTTCAACACAATTCGAAAAGGCTGTGATAATCGGAAAAGGAAGTATATGTATTATATTTTGTGAATTTTTAGTTTGTCTCTCTTTATTTGAACTGTTAACATTTGAATTTAAGGAAATGATAGAACATAAGAGAATAGAAGGTCTTTACAAAATATTCCTCATAGGTTGCTTTCATCAAGTACAAGAAGCACATGCACTTGTCTATACTTCTACACATATCCTCACATATCAGGGAATGCCATGTAGCCTCATATCTCATTATGAGACAACAATTATTTCAAGGATTCAACACTAATCCCGTTATGTTTCCTTCACTAAAGTATATAAAAGGCATATTCTACCCAAAAAGAAAGATGACTAAATTATTACAAAAAAATGAGAATAACTTCAAAGCAAAACTTTGCAGAAATCACTGGACGATTCATTTAAGATTTCATTGTTTATCCTTTGCTAAGAAAAGTTATCTTGTATTTGAGCTATAATGTTTATCCACTCATTGAGTGTTATTGAATACTTGTATTAATTCAAACTATTGTTTATGAAAGCCAGAAGTGGCTTAGTGTTAAAAAATACATGGGTTTTCTTAGATTCAAGGGGAGTCTAAGACAGTGTCAGATGTAACATCCTCAAATTTTTATCTTGAGCCTATATTTAGGTTTGAATTAATTGTGAATGATGATAGTTTGATACAAGAAGGATATGATAGAATTTTATATCTCCCTTTGTACTTAACCAAACGAGGTATTTGACCACTCATTTTAAAGCTTAGGATGTCCTATTTGTTGTCCTAAAATAGGGACCAAACTGAGTAGTGAATTGTGCTCAGAATTTAATTGAACACAAGCTGTCCAAAATTGTCCACACCTAAAACAACTATTGCCACCTGTTTTTAAAAATTTATATCTCTCTTATTTCTTACTCAAATTAGGCTTATGATGTATCGAATTAAAGATCTAGATGTTAACTCTAACATATCAAAAATTTAACCAAAAATGGATTTTTTACTGCTTGCAATCGCGAAAACACTAAGAGATGTTATTGTCCCAATTTGAGCCTGCTGGCAGCTTTGGAGTTTAGTTTTTAAAAATACTATATCTAGAGTTTTAGAACTCCAACTGAGGCATGTGTTACCTTGTTAGAAAGCTTAGGAAGTCTAGTTTAAGATACTGAAAGATGAGAATTTAATGACTTGTAGATTATTACAGATTATAGGAAGAACCGAATCATATATGGTGAGATTTTTTTAGAAAAACATGTATGTTGTACGTGAAAGCTATGTAACTTGGAAGCAAAAGATAATTTTCAGATAACCAATCAGAATTTTATTTCTTGAAGACTCCAAAGTTCAAGTGTTGCAGCCAAAGGAATATTGTTTTAATTGAAGTATGCATGGGTACGTGAATCAATAGCAATGAAAGTGGTCTACAAGAGTCAATGAGTACTCAATGAATAAAGAGAATAAGACAAAATTAAAACCAAGCTTCTTGAGCCAACCTTTTAAGGTGGCAATCAACGTGGATATCAAGCATTAAATGAAGGAATCTTGCTTTAAATAATAAAATCTAGTTTTCAGCCGTGTATGTGTAAATTCTAGGCACCAAGCAAATGCAATCAATTTACTTAACAAACTCCACATGCACTTAAGCCATAAATGAAGGAATAATTGTAATAATTGGATAAGAAAAATATAGAATAATATCTTTAAAATAGTTACCTTATAACTGAACTAATACTAACTAAGTTAAAATCTAACTAATTCACTTAATACCTAACTAACTAACTTAGTATAAATAGCTTGGGTTACCACAAAGTGTTGCACGTACAAACATCCAAGCTCACTCTCACGGCCCATTTACTTTTCACCTTGCTCCTTGCTTTCATTTTTCACTTTCTCGCTTACTTGTAACCATAGCCCACTCCTATAGTATCCTATACATCCATTTTCTTCTTTTCTTTCACATAAATCATCCTAAGACTTCTTCCCTTGAAGACTTAAAGAAGTATAGCCACTTACATGGACATTTGCAACCCAAATTACTTGAGATAGGCTAGGCTTCAATCTTTAATTAAAGGTTTATCTGGACTAATCTTTATGTGCAATGGTGTAGATTTATGGCTGACCCTAGTAGGTTGAATTTTCAAATCATTAAAAGGCATTTTATGATGTGGTTATGTTGATTTAAGAATAGGATAGGTTGATGATTGAAATGTTGAAATATTAGTAAGGTTTGGACTTGATTTTGATGATCTTTGGACTTGATTTGGATGAGATTTGGATTGTTTGCTTATATATGTTGGAATTGTTTTAAATTAATTTTAAGAAGTAGAGACTGAATGGAAGGTGGATGAAAGGTTTAATTACTCAAATTGTTTAGTTTTGATAATTAAGTATTAGGGTGGTAAGTTGAAAAGAACATAAGATATAGGTTAAGTTATAATCTTTTATTGTGAATGTTTAAAGGAATTAGAAATTATTTGGAAGGTATATTATGGTTTACTAGCTAGATTACTAACATGTTATCTGTAACTTGAGGTTATTATGTTGCCAAGCACAAGTTGGCATGATTTTGATTGAATAAGGTGTGGTAGCCTAACCATACATTTGGTACATATGATGTTTGTGATGGAATTTTTCCATGAGGTTGTATATTTTGCTCATGGATTGTATTATGGATATTATGTGATGATATATATATTGATTCATGTTTCCGAGTCTAGTACGAGATTTGTGAAACAGAATTCGATACTACATCTAGTATGAGATGTAGAGATCAGGTGTGAAAACATGGAATTGATCATGCATTATTTGCGTAAGACGGCCGCAGCGTACTACATTTAGTACTAGGTGTAGCTACATACAGTAAGATATGTAGAGACCATGTGTACTTTGGAATTTCATCATGCATATTGTTTGAATGGTTATTTATTGATGTTATTGGAGTTATTTGATGAATTACTAATGTACTAACCTATTTGATGGTTTAGTTTTGCCTACTGAGAAATTTTATTTCTCACTAGATTTGTTTCATTTTTTTATATATAGATGGCCTCCGTGATAATCTTCCTTGATGCCATAAACTGGTTGTGGTACAGAGATGAAGAGAGAAATTGTTATATTCTTACCATGCACCCTGTTATCCAAATTTATGTATATTTAGGAACTATGGTGAAGTATGGTGAATCTTGTGTTTGTATGACAAGAAGTGATGTAATCAAGAAATCAGTCTTGTTTAATAAACAAGAATTTCACCTATAAAATTTATTCGTACTTACAATTTTTACTAGTATACACTTCTTACAAATAAACACTAACAAAAAATTATCTATAAATACATTAGATCATTACACCAGAAGTGGTATTTAGAATACTTGTATTGCCTGGAGTGATATGACAAAATACTTGTTTTGTAATCAAGTTTAAATTAATAGAACCCTTTACTATTGTGTAAAGGATAACGGGAAATAACTCAATTTGAGTGAACTAGTATAAACCAAGTGTTTCTACTTCTCCCCTTAATGGCTTACTAAGCCTTCTCTTAACACTTTCTATAATGCTTTTCATACCAAGTATTTGCTTAAAAAAATGTTTTAAAAACTTTATCTTACATAGTCACTGGATGATCAAACTTGGTTTTATTAAAATTCTTTTTCTTTTCAATAGACGACTTACTATACATATACATATCTGTCTATATTTGTGATACATTTTGTTTTTAAAAAAAATTATTAACTTTGATTAACATTATTCAACCTCCTTCTAGTGTGATTGTTGTTATTTTAGAGTCGACGGTGACAAGGCTCAATAGTGACTTTACAAAACTTTTCCCCCAACGCATCTCTTTATCTTTTCTTATTTAAAATACTTTGTGGCTCTACCAAATTGTATCTATGTTGTTGGCATTAGCCACTGTTGTGGTGGAGGCGATGTGTGAGAAAGTGTGTTGTGTTTGTTTTTGTTTTTGTTTTTATCATTGTATATAGTGAAACAAATTGAATCATTGTATCCGGATGTAAGTAGATCTTGAGATTTTGATGAGGAAATGCATAACATAGTGAAGTAGTTATTTATTGATTCGTTTATTTGGAATTTAACTTACTGAATCTATAATGTACAAAAGTATTTTAATAAATGTAAAACTAGATATAATATGGATTAGAACAACTCGTTATGAATTAAAAAACAAAAGCGTTTGAAACTAAAATAAACAATATTAGTCTTAAAATAAATAAAGTGTACTAAGGAGCAGTTGTCTATTGTCTACCATCAAAGATAGTAAGAAAACATTGAAAGTTATGTTATGAAATGTTAAGCGGGATTGGTTGTGTTAGAACCAAAGACATTGGGTGATGTCTGAATCCTCAAAAATCTCATTGTCTTGATGATAACAAATGTGTTAAAATCTTGATGGACTATTGGATTTCATCGAGATACACATGAACTACATCGTCCAATCTTCATTTGATATTGAAATCTTATCCTTAGTCTTATATGTTAACCAGAGCTTGATTTTATAAAAGAACCAAACAATGTCCAAAGCGTAGTAACTAAACAAGTGCCCAAACAATTGTGAAAATCAACATATCATATATGGTGTTCCTTTAAATGTCCAAAATAGAGATAAATAACTTAAACACATAGGCATGAGATGCCTCAGCTGCCTATTATTTTCTGTGAGATTTTTTATGTGTGGGGTATTGATTTTATGGGTCCATTTCCTGTTTCTCATGGTTTCTTATATATTCTGCTTGCTATTGGTTATGTTTCCTGATGGGTTGAAGCTAAAGCCACTCGAACTAATGATTCCAAAGTTGTTGTGGATTTTGTGAGATCCAACATTTTTTACAGGTTTAGTGTTCCTAGAGTCATTATCAATGACCAGGGGAGTGATTGAGTGTTTTTAGTTTAATATTTTTCTATTCTTCTTAGCTTATTTGACTTCTTTTGGACTTTTATTTTCTCATTCTAACTCAGTTTTTGTCTTAGGCAAACAAGTGGGCTTAATTGATAATTGTTGCTTATTTTCAGATTTTTTTTGCTTACTTGACCCATCTTCCTTGTGTAGGACCTAAAGAGTTCTACAGAACTCCAAATGACACATAAGAGTCCCTGGAGAGATAAGGAAAAGATCTACAATTTTGTTAAAGATAAGTCAAGGCCGTTTTTGTCATTTTGAGGGTCATTTTAGGCTTGGAAGTCAGAACCCCTGCATTCGAGTTTTGGGCTGTGAATTGGTGTAATTAGTAATTAGTTAGATTAGATGAGCCTAATCATGGCTCATCCTTTCCTACTGACTCAGTCACTATATTTTAGTGCAATTAGTTAGTGAAGAGACACACTTCATTTGAGCACAAACAGAATTTTGTAGTTTCTTTTAGAAGTTTTCAGAATTAAAAAGTTCTCTCTTTTTCTCTCAATTGTTCTTTAATTTTCTTTTTCCTTTCATCTCTGTTCTTTTATTTTTCTCATACAAATTTCATGGCTCTTACATTGATGATTATCATGGAAGGCTAAATAATCAATCAATCTATGGATCCAGTCCAAACAAAGAGAATTTGAGTTCTGGTTTGGTATTCTAATTTCTATGTGAATGTGTTCATCTTCTTCTTCAATCCTCTTTTCGATTTTCATGATTATGAATATGTTTAGCATTGAAAATGAATTAGGTTATAGATTTATTTCCTAATTTTGAATTTTAATCATAGATTGTTTGGATGAGAATTTGATCCGATTTGTGATTTCAATTGATTTAGGAGTTAATTCGATTGAAATGCTTCTAATGATATTGAATGAACCTTCATAATATGATCATTATATGAGAGCTATGATAATTTTTATTTCTTGGTTTGGTGAATTGGATTGATATTCTTAAATCTGTTTTACAACACCTTATATCAATTCTGTTAGTTTCTGCATTTTTCTTCAATTCTTGTTTGTGTCTCTGCAATTTTTATTCATTTCCTACAAATTGTTCTATTAAAATCCTCCTATTGTTTATTCGTGAATTAAAGTTGGAACCAAATTGATCGTGTCTCTGAGTCGACCTAGGTTAATCCTGTGCTACAAAATTAGCGTAGTTTAATTATTTTATAGCGATTTGACAGTCGTTATCAGGGTGCCATTTCTATAAATAGGTCATTGACATCCTTGCTTCATAAGTATGGGGTAGTGCATAGAGTTGCTACAGCTTATCATCCCCAAACTCTAATGGGAAAGCAGAGGTTTTTAACAGAGAGATCAAACAAGTGTTACAGAAGGTAGTGCAACCCAACAGGAAGGATTGAAGCAAGCTACTTGAAGATGCTTTATGGGCTCACAGGACTGCTTACCGAACACCTTTGGGGATGTCTCCTTATAGGGTGGTTTTCGGAAAGGCATGCCACCTTTCGATGGAGATTGGGCACCGTGCTTATTGGACGGTGAAGAGTTGTAACATGACATTTGATGAAGCAGGTATGGAAAAGAAGCTTCAATTGCAAGAATTTGAAGAGATCCGCTTAGAAGCCTACGAGAACTCCAAAATTTACAAGGAGAAAGTGAAGAGATTTCATGACTCTAGGATTCTTAGGAAGGAGTTCCATATTGGCCAAAAAGTGTTCTTGTTTAACTCTCGCCTTAAGCTTATTTCCGGTAAACTTCGATCTAGATGGAATTGACCTTTTATTATTACTAATGTTTTTCCCCATGGTGCAGTTGAGATTAAAAATGAAGTTATCGGAAAGGTCTTCAAAGTGAATGGTCACCAACTCAAGCTATTTCATGAGAGCCTGCAAGTGGAGGAGGAGTTTGTGGCGGACCTCTCATTGGTCTCGCCAATTTTATGTGATGATGTGCCTTGAATGACATTTGGAGAGTTTCCTTTTCCCTTCTTTTATTTGTTATCTCTTTGTTTGCATTTCATTGCATGCTCACATTGAGGACAATGTGCATTTCAAGTGTGGGGTGAAGGATTACAAAAACTATTTTCTGTTTTCTATTTTCTATTTTCTGTTTGTTTTTGTCTATTTCTGTTTCTATATTCTGTTTTAGTCTATTTTTTTTGTTGTTGTTTCTGTTATTATTTTGCTGTATTTGTTTTGTTTTGTTGTTATTTGGTTTTTACATTTAGAAAATAAAATTAGAATTTTTGCTCTTTTTCATGTTTTTCATAGGATTTCTAACTTGTATAAATTGTGAGAAATGTACTGATTTTTGTTGGATTGAAAGGTTTCACGCTTGATGTGAATCATTGTTGCAATTGTTGAAGTGATAAGTAGGCTTGAGAAATATAATTTAAGATGGATCATGTGTGATAGAATTATGCCTTATGAGTTTTTGGGCCTTTGTGGATGAATCTAATTATTTCATTCATGTTCTTTCATGTGTGATTTCACCCTTGTGCTAGATTACTCTATGTTTTGCCTTGCCTCTTTTGGCATTCCTTTTTGCACATGCTTTGATTGAGATGATTTAGGCCTTCTTTCTTTTATCTACTAACCAAATAAACCTATCCTTGCATTGATATCCATTGCCATCCTTTTTTAGCCTTTAATCTTTTCTTTCTTGTGTAGCTCATAACAAACTAAAAAATGAAAAATCATGTTATCCTAACTTTAAGGAGAAAAGAGGTCTTGGAATTGTTTTGGGAGTGAGTTTCAAACAAGTGTGGGGTATTTTTATTTGTTTTGATTTGGGAAGAAAAGAAAAGAAAGAGTTTAAAAAGCAAAAGTTAAAAAAAATGTATAAACAAAGAAAAAGAAGTACAAGCAAAGAAAAAGAGAAAAAAAATGCAATAGAAGTTATGGTTCATTTTCATCCTTATAAGTTCTTTTTATTTTAATTTCATTGTTCTCCACCTTGTTTCTTTGTTTCTACCTGATGGAGGTTCATGGCAAGCTAAAGGTCTAGAAGGAAAGCTTGAAGCACTTCCTTTGGTGAGCTTTAAAGGACCAATGACAAGAGCTAGGACTCAAGCACTTCAAGACCACATTCAAGCTAACTTGGGCAAGCATGAGGATGCACATCAACTCAAGGATGACAAGAGCTGAATTTTGATGTCTCAAGTCCAATTCAATTCAATAAATTCCAGCACTTGTTAGAAGAAATTCAATACAAACACTTGTAAATCGATTTTCCACTGTTTTAATCGATTATTTTGGACTTGTAATCGATTACCAGCGTGTCAGCTTCAAACAGAACAAGAACCTACTGCTTTAATCGATTATTTCATTTATGTAATCGATTAAAACAAAGCTTGACTGTTTTAATCAATTACAGAGGTCATTTAATCGATTACATAAGCCTGAAAATGGTAAACAACTCTGTTTTAATCGATTACAAGTGCGAATTAATCGATTATTTTAGTCTGAAACTACAACTGCACATGTTTGGGAAGCCAAGAGTCACTTTGGCAAAGCTTGCACTTCAAGCTTAATTTAGGCTTCATTTCAATTTGCATTTTCCTTACATTTAGTGACATTTAGCTTATAATTTTGTGGCCTATATAAGGTGCCAAAACTGAATGTAACTAACTTTGGTTCATTAATACAATTTCTGAAAATTGTTGTGAGAGTTTCTCTCTTGTTCTTGTTCAAGAACTTCTTGAGTCTTATCAATGACTTCCCAATGCTATTATGGTGATTCTTCCTAGACTTATTGGAGAGCTTCTCCATGGTGTCTTCACCTTCATCCATATCTTTTCTTCCATCTTCCATTTTCTGCAATTTAAACTTCTAAAACAACCCCAATTTCAAGGAGTGCTAGAAGCTTGTGTGTTCTTGATGTTTGCTTGAAGATTGGGTTCTATTACAAGGAAGATTTGGGAAAACTTAATGGCTATGTGTTCAGCTGTTACTTCACTACCCTTCTTTTTACTTGTTGGCTTACTCCCCATTGCCCCTCTTTTCTCTTAGTTTTAGCCTAATTATCATTCTCTTATTCACCCTTTACCTGAGCCATACATTACAAACCAATAAAGTCCTTTTGATCTTTTGATGCATGTGTATTTAAAAGTTGAATGAATTAGAGTCTTGTTAAAATTTGGATGTGCTATTTGAGAGATTTCTATCACCTTGCTTCATTCTTAATTTTAACTTGACTACTTTTTCACTTTGCACTTTGTGATCATGTGTTCATGGATTGTTTGTTACCTTAATATCATTCTTTCATTTTTCATCTTTTTCACTTTTGTGCATTGTTAGGATCCATTGAAAAATGTGTGTGCCTTGTTCATACCTTTCTTTTAGTTTGTGGTTTACTTTAGTTTGAATTTTTCTCTTAGTCTTTCTTTTAGTTTTGCCCAGGAGTGCAAAAGTTTAAGTGTAGGGTATTTTGATTGAGTGTTTTTAGTTTGATATATTTTCTTGTTCTTCTTAGCTTATTTGACTTCTCTTGGACTTTTATTTCCTCACTTTAACTCAGTTTTTGTCTTAGGCAAACAAATGGGCTTAATTGATAATTGTTGCTTATTTTTAGATTTTTTGCTTACTTGACCTATCTTTCTTGTGCAGGACCTAGAGAGTTCTACAGAACTCCAAATGGCACATATGAGTAGTCCCTAGAAAGATAAGGAAAACATCTATAATTTTGTTAGTGATAAGTCGAGGCAAATTCTGTCATTTTGAGCTTCATTTTTGGCTTGGAAGTCAAAACCTCTGCACTTGAGTTTTTGGCTGCAAATTGGTGTAATTAGTAATTAGTTAGCTTAGATGGGCCTAATCATTGCCCATCCTCTCCTACTAACTAAGACACTATATGTTAGTGCAATTAGTTAGTTAGAGGACACACTTCATTTTAGCACAAACAGAATTTGTAATTTCTTTTAGAAGTTTCCAGAATTAAAATTTCTCTCAACTGTCCTTCATTGTTCTTGAGTTTTCTTCTTCATTTCATTTCTGTTCTTCTATTTTCTTGCACTAATTCTATGGCTCTTCCACTGATGATGATCATGGAAGGCTAAACAATCAATCAATCCAAGGATCCAGTCCAAGCAAGGAGAATTTGAGTTCTGGTTTGGTATTTCAATTTCTATGTGACTGTTCATCTTCTTCTTCAATCCTCTATTTGATTTTCATGATTATAAATGTGTTTAGGATTGAAAATGAATTAGGTTATGGATTCATTTCTTAATTTTGAATTTTAATCATAGATTGTTTGGATGATATTTCAATTAGATTTGTGGTTTCAATTGATTTAGGAGTTAATTCGATTGAACTGCTTCTAATGAAATTGAATGAACCTTCATAATATGATCATTATATGAGAACTATGATAATTTGTATTGCTTGGTTTGGTGAATTGGATTGATATTCTTGAATCTGTTTTACAACACCTCTTATCAATTTTGTTAGTTTCTGCATTTTTCTTCAATTCTTGTTTATGCGACATCAGTTATCAATCAGGGAACCCAATTATGGAGATGTATACATGTCCCTGTTGTGTGCTGGTTTTCAAGAAAAACTGTTTTAAACTAATGGGATGCGATATATTTGTTACTGATGAATGAAATTGTGAATGATGTTGTTGCTGTAATGATTAGATTTTTGGGGAAAAGTCTTAATTATAGATGAGACTTTGCCCAAAATTTTATAATTTATTCTCCTATTTAATTCTTTATTAAATTTTAAATAGGCATAAAAGTTTGTTTTGTATATTATAGTCATCTTCTTTAATTTAGAATTTTTAAAAAATATCAGTCCCGTGGTATTATGGATTGTGAATAAATGAGATTTGTGTTGTCTGAAGACTTGGGGAATGTGAATCCCAGGCATGTGTTATATGTATATATGTGGAATGCGATTACTTGTGATGTTGATAATATTGAAATGAGATTATGTTGATGATTATATTAATATGAGATGATGTTGATGTTGATGATGACATTGATGAGAGATGATGTTGATGTTGATGATGTCATCGTGATTGATGTATGTTGTGTATGTACATGGGTGTGCAGTGACCTTGTAGATATCCTTGGGAGGGAAGATGATTGGTTTAAGAATTTTAAGCATCCCTAGAGACGAAAAGAGATTGGTGGCAGTAAGCACCTGTGGTTTTTCTAAGGATAAAAATGCAGGTATTAGGGGGCATGTTACTCGGTTTGGAACTCCCTTGTGACTCTGGCTGATCACCATGGAAGGGAGTGGTCTGTGTACGATAGGGTGACCTCGACAAGCTACTACATCATTTTCCTAAGTGAGATTGTCATATGGGAACGCTTAGGCTATTTCCTGATGAATGGTACCATATCGCATTTGAGAGTTGAGTCAGGTGCATGCATCATTCTGAGCATAATTGATTTGAATTGTGGAAAAAGTTGATGACTAGTTTGTTGAGTGTATGCTGAACTGATTGATTACTAAGAATGATTATGGTTATTATTATTGTTCCTTGCAAATCATTGTCATTTGGTGTTTGTTGATCTTATATAATAAACTCACCCTTGCAATTTTCTACTATGTGGTTGGTATCTGTGATGATTGCGAACCTTCATTCGTGGGAGCAAATGAGCAAGAGTATGTGATTTTGGAAGGAAATCCTTTTGTTGGAGCCGCCAAGCCAACATGATAATGTTGGAATTTATTTTGGGAAAGAGTTGTGTTTTGTTATCAACTCTTTCTTAGTTGGTTCCTTGTTTCTCTTTAATCGGTAATAATTGCTAAGCATACGTAAAGTTACATGTAAATTACTTAGCAATTATCCATTCTTTTCTTCTTTTAATGATTCTTTTTGTGATTAAAATATAGGAATTAGCTGCTTCTGAGCTTTTATCCAGTAGATGCTTAAACTAGTTGATTTATGAAGTGTTGATTACATTTATTTGTAGAAATTACTGCAACAGAATGGAACATAGAATTTCAAGTCTGGAGCTGCTCACCCAGCACGCCACAAGCTCGCTCAGCGAGAAAATAGCAACTCGCCCAGCGTGACCAGGCAACGCTTTTAGGCAATTTTGGAGGGAATTTAAGGGGATAATTTAGAAAGGAAAAAAGGAACACTCTCTTGGAAGCTTGGAAGCTCTGCTAGGGCAAGAGGAGACATCCTCCTACACCATTGGGCTTTCTCTTCACACCTTTCCTTCCCATTCCATCTCACTCCATTTCCCCTTCCTCCATTGTTGTAAGCTCCTCATGGAAATGAGGAGCTAAAACCCCCATTGTTGGGAGTTCACTAACCAAACACTTTGATGTAAAGTTCTAACTATCTATTCAATATTATTAGCGCATTATTGTTATTTCTTTGGGCTTTATTTATGCTTGTGGTTTGATCACCCATTTGTATGCTTTAATTTAGGTTTTAACTCATTGGAAAATTGTTATTGCTTTGAGAATCAAGAAATACTTTTAAACAATATCATGTCTAAGAATAGAATGGTTTTGTTTAGCCTAGGTTACATTGTCATTTCTAAACTTAATGCAAATCGACTAATGTAGCTCTTGAGGGATCAAAGGTGAAATTAGGTGTTTAGGTCTAGCACTTGGAGAATTAAGGTTAGATATCTTAGTAAATGAAGGTAATCGCATTTAATAATGAATAGAGAAAAACCCTTTTTAGTGCATCAAAGTAGTTTAGTTAACGAACTCCCAACACTCGTCATCTCATAATTCCTTTATCCGCATCATTCTGAGTGTTTTGTTCTCTTTCTCTTGTGATTAGTGTAATGACCCGCCTCATCGTTGTTGTATCATACTCTTAATCATGCTTTTAATCATGATTTATAATTGAAAATCCCTTTAAGTTGATTATATAAAAAGAAATAGTAGTAAATTTTTCGCGTAAGCATAATTAATAACACGAATCAAAATACGAATATTCAATGATGTAATACATCCGTAATACTTATATATATAAGAACATAATTTGGTGATGATTGCAAATTACTATGTCGGAAGTGTACAAAATTTTTTTTCAAAAGAAACAAAGGATTAAATAATAAGAGTGAGTTGTCACAGTACAACTCTTGTCCGGGATCTAGTCTAATGTCATCCCGACAACAAAGCACGTCTATAAGTCGAGATCTAATCTAACATTACCCCAGCTACTTGGCGGCTTCATCCAAAAGAAAGTATCTCCCAAACTGCCTGCTACTGCCCGTCTGCTCACACGAACACGGTTCGTGATCATCACAGGTACCAAAACCACATGGCACAAGAAAGCAAAGGTGAGTTCATCATGCAAAATAACAATAGATAACATCAGTTAAGAAAAGACAATTTGGTCATCGCAATATTACAACAATATCCAAGCATCACGTAATCAATTATGGACAACCTGTCCAAAAACATTTCACAATCCATCTTATAATGACTAGTCATGATGCATGCTCCTGACTTTTCTCTCAGCATGTAATGTGGTACCATCCTGGAAATAGGCCATCTCAGTGGTTCAAATGATAGTTGCATCTATGTCGACGTCACTCTGTCGTGCACAGGACTCACCCCCCCATGGTGATCAGCCAAAATGGGTGTCATAAGGATCTCCCTCAAGACATTGTAACACCTCAGATTTTAAAGTGTGCTGAGCTGGACGTTTTGTGTGTGTGTAATGCTTGATTATTTGGTTTATTTGGTAATTATTGTTTGGTGTTGTTCTACCTTGGTATACGTGCTTGATGGATGATTAGACATAAGTCAACATTGCTGTTCTGTGGTTGCTGGCCGTGGACGTGCCTTGTCAGCCGTGTTTATAAGCAGCAGAGTGAGTAGTAGAGGGTGTTTTTCCCTTTCTTCTTCCTTGAGCTTTTCTCCCTTTTCTCTCCTTCCTCTCTTCTCTCTCTAAGTTTTCCCAGAAACCGCCCTTCCTCAACCCCTCTGTGTTACCTTCAGCCCTCGAAGACCACCATATCTTCCACGAACCCCCTTACGATAAGAGGAACCTCGTGACCAGAGCAGAGGTCAGCAAACATCCTTCTTAAGGTTCGAAAGAAAATGGACACGCTCACGAAGACGGTGTTTCAGCATCGCTTACCTATACGACGAACTCCTGGTTAGGTAAGGGGAGTTTATTATGTTTGATAACGGCTTTAGATGCCATGGTTGGGGGCCAGGGAGTCCAACCATGACAATAACTGCATGTCCCTGGTGTGTGTTGTTTTCCAGAAAAGCTATGCATTTTTAATGAATGGGACGTGATATGCTTTATGTTTGTTGGTTGGTGTTTTGTGTTGATGCTTGATGGTGTTCTTATGGGGGAGTTGATGTTATAAGAACTCCCGTGCATGTGTGTGAAGTTGGCATTTTGATGCTGAAAACTCCCAAGTCACTTTGTAGTAGTGTTCGTGGAGGTGCCGGGTACTGAGATGGGTATGCCGAGCTGAGTTTTTTAGGTAGCATGCATGTGTGTATGCAGGACTATGACTCTTAGTCCCTGTTGGTGGACGTCTACATACCGGGTTCTTACCCAGAGTCATTTCCTTAGAGCTGCTAGGGCTTGTTTCCTTTTCTTTAGATATATCGGGTTCCTTACCCAGGGTGGTACTTTAGAGCTGTTGAGCTCAAATTACTTCGAGAGAGCCATCAGTTTCCCTAACTCGGATGAGCTCGTGCCTTCTCGGGAAAAGAGCCATCGGGTTGCCTAACTCGGATGAGCTCGTGCCTTTTCGGGAAGAGAGCCACCGGGTCTTCTACTCAATTAAGCTCATCTCCTTTCCTTAGAGCTATCAGGTTTCTCACCTCGGGATGGGCTATTCTCTTTAGAATCGATAAGTTCAAGCCTTTTCTTTGGGAACCACCGGGTTTCTTACTCAGTAGAGCTCGTACCTTTACTTTGTGAGCTACCGGGTTTACCTTGTGTAGGTTGATGATGTTAATAAAATCCTGAGTCTTGCAAGCGCTATCTATTATAATCGATTGCATAGTGCTGAGTTCGTACTTGGCATTTTATAGAAATCCAAGGACCCCTTGCCCACCTTTGACTGACCTTTATCTCCCTTGTCCAACCTTGACCGACTCCTTTCGACCTCGTCCGCTCTTGCTCACCTTTGTCTTCCATTGACCAACCTTTACCGACCTTGTCCGATCTTTACCGAATCTCATCCGACCTTGTTCGGATTCTTACCTCAAAGTTGTTATAACTAAGTGCTAACCCGGACACCTAATACTTCACACCGGCTCACTTGTTTGTGGTGTTGTGAATGACGTGTAAGAAACGTATGTGATTATATGTTGATAATAGTTGAGATCGGCCTATGTGATGGCTTAAGATAATGATGTATGCATCGATACCATAGGGGGTGTATGACGAGTATCCTATCCAGGACGAGTTGTTCCTGACTGGGTCATACATTGATGGTGCCTATGGGTGTCTAGTGTGAGTAGATTTGCATTGATACCATGGGGGGTACATGGCAGTATCCTAGCCAGGACAAGTTGTTCCCGGGCTGGGCCATGCATTGATGGTGCCCATAGTTATCTAAATGCGGGTGGATATACATAGATACCCATGGGGGTGTATGACGAGTATCCTATCCAGGAGGAGTTGTTCCTGACTGGGTCATACATTGATGGTGCCGTGGTGGTAGGCTATGTATAGACACGTGAGATGCCAGGACCGGGTGGTTAACCTTGCAAGGACCACGGTCAGTGCATCGATGAGGATGAGTTGTTCTTGACTGGGTCATGCATTGATGGTGCCCATGGGACATACAACATTTGCATGACGGAAATAAGATGATTGGTTGTAGGGTACCGGGCTACTGGGGGGCCACGTCTGTTAGGAACTCCTTCTAACACTCGGATGCTGATCACTGCCTGGAGGGAGCGACCTGTGCATGACAAAGTGACCCTGACAAGCTACTGCATCATTAAGACCACAGGGATGAACTATTTTCGGGATGGTACCACATTGCATGCTGAGAGTTGAGTCAGGAGCATGCATCATGCTAGATATTATAAGCTGACTTATGGAATGTTGTTGAATGACTGTCATGTTGGGTGTGTGATGAATTGCTTGGACATTATGGTGATATTGTGATGTTTGGATTGCCTTCCCTAACTGATGTTATTTATTGTTCGTTGTTTAACATGATGAACCCACCCTTGCTTTGTTGTGCCAGGTGGTTTGGTACCTGTGATGATCGCGAACCCGGTTCGTGTGAGCAGACAGACAACAGTATGTGACCGGGAAGATGACCCTTTTGGTTGGAGCCACCGAGGTGTCGGGATGACAATGGATCAGACCCCGATCAAAAACTTTGTCTTTTTGAGAATTACCTTTTGTTGTGTAGTTCTGTGTTTCTCTTGAAAGGTGTTGCGTACTCGGCAATTGCACCAATCGTTTCAAGTAATAAAATGATAAGTAAGATATCGTTCCCACGAGGATTGAAGAACTAAATTTACTTGTAATTTATTATCTTTAAATTGGAAGAGAAATAATATAATTGAAGAGAATATGATTGTGATTTGGAGTTAGGAAATTATAACAATTGAATTAAAATTGAAGAAAATTCAAAGCAATGTATATTGAAGATTATGTAGTAATAAGAAATAATTGTAGTTAGAGCGCTTCCACTTTTGATCCCTACCAGTTATATTTGAATTAATTATTGATTTCAATAACTATAATTGTTTAGAGAATGTATTTTTCATAAATAGCTAAATCCTAATTCCTCAGTAATTTAACCCTTTAACCAACTCAACCCTAATTCATTAGTGATTTCTTATTAAGTTAAGCATTAAATAATACATCAATTATTCTGCAATCCTACATCCCTATCCCTAGGTAATGTAAAAACTGTTATTCTATCGCTTTCAGAAATTAGAATTTCAATATCCTTATTGTAAATCCTAACCCTTAGTACCTTAGCAGATTGATCAATTCTATTAAGGAAATTTCAAGTAAAGAACAAGATAGAATAAAACAATTATAATCATTAATTTCAATATTAATTCAATACAGAGGAGTTCACATCAGTTGGCTCTAACCACAATAATAGAGGAATTAGCCAGACATAATTATGTCTGACTTTAATACAATGATTGGAAGGTACATAAAAAGAATACTAATGAAGAAGAGTGTGCAAACCCTTCAATCTTGGCCTATTCTTAATCTTCCTTCCTCCTCTTCTTGATCTTTTCCAATCCTCTTTTTCTTTGTTTTTGCCTCTGTGTTCAGTGTGTTAGCCCCCCTTCTTTTGTTCTCTTACATTCCTATTTATATCTAGGTTATAAAAGCCCTAATATCTTTTATTTTTATGTTATCTTTAAGCTAATTCATAATTCCTATGTCATCGGTGCGACTGGCGCGACTCGCGTGAGTTGCTTCAAGTGTGGTGCGAATAGCGCGAAACTGGCAGGACTCGCATGAGCTTCCAGAAAACATAAGCTTCTTTATTTTTCTTCTTTTCTTCCTTTTTTGTCTCCTCATATAAAAAATGCACAGAATTAGTGATAAAAATAATAATAATGAAACTTATACCTATTCTAGCATTTATTTGATATTTCTACTTAATTTATTAATGATTTTATCCTAAAAACTACTATATGCTAGCAACATATCAAAAGGCTTACACACTTTAGTCATGAACAGTTGTATCTACCATTAAAAACTACGTTTTGTATGTGTGCGTATATATATATACTTGAGATGTTTTGTACGTATCTTATTTATGTATTTATTTGATAATGATGGATATTGTGTGCTCACGAAAAATTTACTACTATTTTCGTAATCCAAAGAAAAGCTAAGGGGTTTTTATCTAAAACATGTTAATAACGTGATTAAGAGTTAGTGATACAATAACGATGTGACGAGTCGTTACAAACGTGGCCCCCCAGTACCTCTGTACTCTACAGTCAATCATCCTATTTTCGTCATGCAAATGAAGTATGTTACATGGGCTCCATCAATGTATGACCCAGCCAGGGGGATACTCTCTTTCGGCTAGGATCTGTCATATACATCCATGTACATACATATGTCACATGGGCTCTATCAATGCATGGCCCGACCAGGAACATTCTCTTCTCGGCTAGGATCTGCCATACACCCCCAGGTACATATACGCTGACCCATTTACATGCTTACTAATGCACTGATCGTGGTCCTCATAAGGTTAACCACTCGGTCCCGGCATCTCACATCTATACATAGAATATCACCACAGCACCATCAATGTATGGCCCAGCTCGGGATCAACTCGTCTTGGCTAGGATACTACCATACACCCCCGTGGGTATTTATGTATATCCAACGACATTCAGACCACCATGCGCACCATCAATGTATCGCCCAGCCTGGGAACAACTCGTCCTGGCTAGGATAATGCCATACACCCTCAATTCCGCTTCATGCGCTGCTATATATAGGCGAAGCTACTAAGGCAAGTTGCCAACACGCGTGAACGGACAACTACCATAGCCACCATAGTTGCCAACTTGCGTGTACGGACAACTATCTTAGCCAACAAAATTTGACTTACATCCCTCAAGCACAAATACCAATACAAAACACTTAACAGCAATTTGCAAGAATTATATTAAACAATTAAGCAACATAAAATATCTATCAACTTGTAAATTTTCAGGGTGTTACAACTAGTACGCTTAATTTACATTTAAAGTATAGTCACTTCTATGCAAACATATATTAGTCCTGAGTACAAGCGAAGTCCTTGTGGAAATCGACATTTGGACTTACCGGATCTTTATTACTCGACAAATTGGTGCATTTGCCGTCTATTTATCAATCGGGCATGTAATCTCAAGCTTAGATATATGTAAAAACTGAATCATGTTCTGACATGTGACTGATATGTAATGGTTTAATATATATTTATATATATATATATATATATATATATATGTGTGTGTGTGTGTGTGTGTGTGTGTGTATTATCACGAGAAATTTACCTGCATTTTCATAATCAAACTAATAGAGTTTTTATTTAAAATTTGAAAATTATATGTTTAGTAGTAGTGATATCGTAGTGACGAGACGGGTCATTACACTTTTGCAGTTCCAATCAGGTCCTCCACTTGATGAAATGTCAATTGCTTGCATTCTACATGATTTGTTTCATGCACTTGATTACCTACATGATGAAGGAAAAATTTATAAAGACATTAAAGGTATCAAGAGGGACATTCTCTCCATTGTTTTTCTTATGCTTTGTAACAGCTTTCCCCCTCCCATAATTAGAAATTTTGTAATGATGGACTTCTATTTTTTATTAGCTCTATCATTCACAGGATTTCCATATCAATTTTGCAGCTACAAACATTTTATAATCATGGACTGAGCCAAGGCATTGTGATTGACATCAAGCCCAATAATACTATCATTTTTACCATGGAAAGAACTATGTACAACCCGAAGTAATGTCACCTCCAAATACATTATCAAAAGTGAAGGTAATTTCCTTTGCATTTGTTATTAATTGACCAAATGTATTTAGTGATAAATTTGTTGAAATTATAGGGGAGACACTCAAAATAATGATATTTGTATTATGATGTGATACAAGACACTAATCCAATTGTCCTATTTATACTAATACTATAGTCCTAATCCTAATTATATGAGAACAATTTTTTTTACTTTATTTTAGCATAAAGCTTATGGACTTATGGTTTCTATCTTATTGTGAAAATTTTCCAGGCCTTGGAGAAAAATAGGTATGAGCAGTCCCTTGAACATACTAGCCAGTTCATTGAAAGGTTGGAGAAAGAGCTTGAAGAGTATCATCAGTACGTTGCAAAGTTTAAAAAAGGGAAAGAGGATACTGCCAAAGATGTTGTTAGTTTTGTTGTTGTATTAATATTAAAAAAAATTGTCTATACGATGCTTATATCAACAATTCAATATTTTATTTATATATTTGTTTTCTGGGTATAATTTTTATGTCAAGCTTGGTACTTTTCTTTACCTATGCTGGAAAGATATGGATTACCCTTGCATTCTTTAATTTTACGTTAATTTTTCAAAAATGCTACTTTCTGGGTTGGTTCTAAAAAAACTGACTTAGAAAGTGACTTTCTAAGACAATTTTCCAAAAATTCGTCTTAGAAAACACAGTTTTTTATAAATCCGACTTAGAAAGTCACTTTTTATATAATTTTTTTGAAAATCGTACTAGAAAGTCACTTTCTAAGTCGGTTTTTCTGATAATCGTCTTCAAATTCTTAACTTATTTTTACATTTTAAAAAGAAAAAAATACATTCTAAGACGGTTTTTTGAATAACCATCTTAGAAATATCAATTTTTAATATTTTTAAAATAAAAAAAAAATTCCAAGACGATTTTGAAGAGAACCGACGTAAAAATTGAGATTCTTATACAGTTTAACACTTTCCACGATGGTGGCTTCAAAGACGATTTTTGAACCGTCGTGGAATGTGCTACACAACCAGCGTGAAAAATGCTTTTTCTAGTAGTGTTATGATGTAACTATCCAATTGTACCCTTCTCCTTATTCTTAATGAAATTTTTCATTGTTTTATGTTAAGTAATTTTCTTCCTTATCTTTATCGTTTATTTGGAACTGACCATTCAAATACTTAATTGATTACATAGTAATGATCATCTGCATGTAATTGATAAGTCTGGGTAAAGAATGTTTTATTCCAAATTGCATTATTAAACTATTTGAGTAATCTTCAGTAGATTAGTTAATCTTTAATTGATTATCTCTAGAATTGATTATATCATTTGACTTTATTGATAGACCTATAATCATTGGGGTATTGATTTAGGAGAAAAAACATTCATCATATGAGGATGTCACACTAAATGTGTTAGCGTTCAATAATGATATCTGGTAAACCCGTGCAAAATAACCAGTTACACAAAATTTGTCCATAATTGCAACAACCCAAATCCATTTTAAATTCAAATTAATGGATTGGATGTTTATCCTAATCACATTCTATAACTTTTTAATTGATATGTGTTATTGTTCAAGACCTGCAACTAAGTTACAAAACCCAAAAAACATAACAATACAACAACAAGCATACAATAACTAATAACATAAAAGAGTTTGAATCAAACAAAGATAAGAGGTAGAAGATGAGCACAAACAATTACGTGGTTCATTCACAAAGGACCTACATCCATGGGAAGAAAGCAAAAAATGATCTACTATGGTACAAGAGTTACAAAGATCTCTTTGTACAAAATAGAATCTTGCTTGATCCCTTCACTGTTTAGGTAACAACATCAAGGATCACCAAGTTTTACTCTAAATCTCTTATAGACTACAATTTTCCTCTTATTGTAGTTACATGAATCGAGACCTCAATGCTACTTCTCTGTACCATAAAGAAAAATCTCCTATGTTTATATTGCACTCAAGAAAAAAAAACAAGCTATTAAAGGTAAACAACCAAAATAGAAAAACTTAAAAACAGATACTTGTTGACCACCACTAACTTATCAAAAAATTATTTCTAACTAACTTGACAGCTTGTAAATTGATATTAGGAATACATCTTCATTATGGAACTAGTTCTTTCCTTATTTCAATTACAAGCAAATGTGTCAATCCACCACCTTATTCATGTATCGGATTAATGTTGACTATTTTAAAATTTAAATCAGTTGTCCATCGATGGCCTTGATTTTTTCAATAAATAATTAACAATTATTTTGTCTCATTACATTTTTCATTTTTAAATATTTTATTTTTAATTATTCGATTTTAGAAAATGCGAGCATGAAGAAATAGTGATCAGCCCTTCGGTGAAATTATGAATGTAAATGGTATATGTGTGTGTTTGTGTGTGATTTACTTGATAAATAATTTGTTTACTTAATTAGTACTTATGTATTACGGATTGCTCTCCATTTCATGATGCCCACTCTTTGATTCTTTCTTCGTTGCACATCTCTCTTCTGCCGCCTTCTCTTGTCATCGGCTACATCTCTGGTAGTAGTGAGGTGGAGCAAACCACTACCAAGGACATAATAGTCATTTTGATTCATTATTTAGACTTTGGGGTGCACCAAGAAAATAAAGAGGTGCGTTAAGTAATTGCCCAAATGATTATCAAAAACAATAAAAAAAGGAAATTTAAGTAAACAATAAACAAAATTTTAAATGCTGAAATTTAAATGGAAAAAGTAACAAAGACTATTAAGACAAATTTTAAAATAGCAAGACACAAATAAATATCAAATAAACAAAGAACTAAACAACATAACCTATTAAAAAATTTCAACATAAAATCAATTAACAATAAATTCATTGTGGCTCTAATGAAGAAACCTCTCATCATCTTTTACTCACATGCCGTGGACACTTGAGCTTTGGAATTGGGTTGGAACTCTGATCCAATGTACTTTAGATACTTCATCCCCGCTTGCTATTTTGCAGGCTTGTAAACAAGGTGCAAGTAAAGAAGTGCAAGATGTTATTACAAGCATAATTTAAAATGTGGTGTAGTTTATTTGGATCAGTCACAACCATTCAAGATTTAATAATGGACCTATCTCTAAGTCCAGCATCAAGAGCAAGATCATTAATTTAGTGGCTTTGACGGGTAACTATTCCAAAGGGACAATGAATAATTCAATCAATGAGTTCTCCATTCTTAAGAGTTTTAGAGTCTCTATTCATCCAAGGAAAGCACATTAAACCTGTGATTTGGCATCCTCCCTTCTGTGGCTGGACTAAATGCAACTCGGATGGAGCTGCTCGAGGAACACGGGGTACTGCTTCTTGTGGAGGCATTTTCATGGATTATAGAGGTATATTATGGGGTGTTTTTCCTTGCACCTTGGAGTTACTACTACATTTTGTGCTGAACTTATTGGAGCTATGAACGCTGTTGAAATAGCTTATCTCGTGGATGGAACCATTTGTGCTTGGAATGCGATTCTAGTTTAGTGGTTTTTGAGTTTAATCAGGATGTTGTTCCTTGGCAATTAAGCACTCGTTGGAGGAATTGCGTTCACCTAATCAAATCCATGAATTTTGTGGTTTCTCATGTGTACTGTGAAGGCAATGCTTCTGCAGATAAATTAGCGTAGTATGGGCTAAATACTGTGGGTTTTAGCTGGTGGGATCTTATTCCTTTTTTTCCTTCTTGGGAATGTTTTTACTCATGATAGATGTTGTCTTTCTAATTATATGGGTTTCGTGATTCACTTTTCATTTTTGTAATCTTCGTTTTGTACTTTTTTTATATTTTAATAATATTTGGCATGCTGGAGGTGATTCATAGTTGCTTTAGTTTGCTCTTTGGTTGTTAAAAATTAACAATAAATAAATGAGAATAGAAGCTTAAATGATAACAATAAATAATATTAGTAATAGGAAAAATGAAATAAGCCTAACATGATAAATAAATGAATAATAAAACTTGTTAAAGTAAATAGCAAGAATTTAAAGGAAATTAAACAACACGAGACATAAATATGTGCCTAAACTAAAAATTAAACAACACGAGACATAAAGCATTATCCTTATCTTTATATATATATAAGAAGTAGGTGAGGACATTATTGGAAATATTTTTTTTTAAATAATTAATGAGTCATTGAATGGAAAAAAATTGAATTAAAAAATGGACTGCATTAAATTAGTTTAAGAGGATGTATCTTAATATTTAACCTTTGCAATTAATGATTTTAATCAATAAAAGAAAATAACATATTAATTTTATAATTAAAATAATATTATTATTTGAATGAGCAGTTTTAATATACCTTTACATATATCTCATGAAAAATGATATTAATTAAAATATTAATTTTATAAATATGTGACTAAATTTAAAAGAATTCATAATTAAAAATACATTTATTTTGGTACACAATAAGATAATTTATTGATACTCTTAAAAAGGAATTAAATTTAGATAGCCAATAATTTGGCTCTAATTAATTTTGAAATAAATATATTTATTCACAAATTAAATTTGTAAGTTATACAAAAAATTGTAACAATCAAATCATCATTACAAATAAGTATGAAAAGTTAAATTGTAGAATATGATAAAAAATTAAACTTGTTTACCGTGATACAACATTTTTCAATAAGATGTTATGTCTTTTTCCTTTCCGCGCTTACTGTCTTTCATTGTCAACTTTCATCTAGTAAGGAATACAAAAAAACTTTTTTATTTAATTTTCGGTTATAAAAAGTAACATATATATAGAGAGAGTTGATGGTATGTTCAATGTTGCATCACTAAAAATTCTATTTGTCTTACACTCAAATCTTCTTCGTGGTACATTTCTTTCCTTTCATGATCATTGCTTATAGTTCTTTTTTTTACTATGTTCTCAAATTTAATAGCATTTAGAATATTTCTTATTTGATTTTTATTTCTTTGTACGCAAAGGATTTTTACCCTCAAACACCTCTTTTATGTTCAGTTTCCTTTGTTATATGCATATTGTTCCATAATTATTTGATTTGTTGTTCTGATCATTTCAATAATGAGTTTGTTTAATAATTTTTAGTATCGTGAACGTTTGGTTAGTTTTTATTTTATTTTCTTTCTCATTTTGTTATCTTTGTATTGTCTCATGTTGTGTGAATGTTTATTCACATTGTCATTTATAGGTATAATGCTAGCTTTCACGTGAAGTATTTAAATCAAATTGTACACAAGATGTTGTGGGAGTATGAAATTCAGTATATCATCTTTTGAGGAATAAAAAAAAATTGAAGCACAAAAATATAATTTTGTCTCTCCAATTTATATTTATTGATATGCTATTTTTTTAATATTTTATTTAGAATCTTTTTTATTAATATTTCATTTTATATTTTTTACTGATTAACAACCTTTCTTGATGTTTGCTTCACTTTTTTTAAGAAAATAATAATTAAAATAGAATATTAAAAATAAATATATTTAAAAATTATTAATCATAAACACACAAATCCAAATATAAGTTAACATAATATCCAAAATAAACAAAAACAAAGATTCAAATTTAAATAATTATATATTCATATAAAGTATTATGTTTATGCTCTGTTTTAATATATACATTTTATATAGGTACTGCATCATTCTTATTACTTAGAAAATAAATAATAAGTTTCAATAGGGTAATATTACTTAAGACAACATATATTAAATTAAAATTTTAATTAATCATTTTCTTAATTTTAAATTAAATTTGACAATTTTATTTATACAAAAATATATTAAAAAATAAAATACAAATGTAAAAACTGTATAATTTAATTAAACCCACGTGCTGCATGGATTTAAAAAAATAATAATGAAGAATTAAATTTCTCATACCAATGAAATTTAATATATATTTTTGATATTTTTGAAATTATAACAATTTTGATATTTTGTTTAAAGACTTTATCATCTTGATCAAAATTTTAACTTTACAATAATTGTCGATTTAATTAAATTAAATTAAATATTAATAAATGATTAAAAGACTCAAAAAAATTTTAGTATATGATTTATGTACATACTTAAAAATGATTTTATGAAAATATTTTAAATAAATTTCTATTTTTTACAAATTTTGTGATATAGTTTAAATGTTATAGTAATTTGATTTAATTTTATTCAAATCTTAAATGCTATTATAGATACTTAAAATAAGACTTTTTAATTATGTAAACTATGTTTTTATGTTTCATTTTTATTCAAATATTAAAAAAATACATAATAATAATAATAATAATAATAATAATAATAATAATAATAATAATAATAATAAATACTAATAATAATATAATTTTATTTTTTCTTATGATAATTAGTTTTTAAAAAATCTATTTAATTTTAATTATTTCCATTTATTTTAATTTTAAATGTTATACATATACAAATATATAAATATTGTAAAATAAACATGCTATATTATATATATTTTTGTTTTTATTGAATATATTATATTATACTTATTTTCAACTTAATATAATTAGTTAATTAAAATACTTTTCAACGAGTAATAATAATAATAATAATAATATTTTTTTGACAGTATATAAAACATGAGTAATTAAAATTTGAGAGACCTACAATGAATGCTTAATTATACGTTTTGTTTTCAAATGTTACATTTTATTTTCAAACATTAATAAGTAGACAATTAATGTTAATAATTTTCTTTTCATATACCACAATTTCTCACTATAAATAGACAAAAAAAATCATTGAATAGTTTATGATTATGCTTTTTCTTTTCATCCAAACGATTTTAAAATATAAAGAACACAATAACAACTGTAGGAGCATTTTTTAAAGGAAAAAATTGGACTAAATTTTACTTATATGTAACTCCTGCATCTGTGAGTATTTTGTGTATAACAATTTTTTTTTTAATTTTATTACTTTGATCTGTTGAGATATATTTCTTGTTTGTTCTAACTATTAATTTATTTTTTGTTGTTGAAGGAGTATGCTCCACTTCCTAAGCATTTTTATCAACCATTGAAAAGTGACATGAAAACTTACAAATTAATAGAACTTTATGTGATTTGGGTGCTAGCATTAATCATATGCCTTATTTTATCTATAAGAAGTTGGGGTTACAAAAACCGCAACTCATTAACATTTCTCATTTGCTAGTAGACAAGACTCTTACTTATCCGCGAGGAATAATGGAAAATTTGTCGGTTAAGTTGGAAAATTCATTTTTCTAGCTAATTTTGTGATTCTGGACATGGAGGGGGAATGAAGAAGTCCTAATTATTTTAGGAAAACCCTTCCTTTACACAAGAGGGGTTTTGATTGATCTCTGACAAGGGAAGATAATTTTGGAGGTTGGGTGATGAGGAGGAAGTGTTTAAAGTGTTTGATCCGGCAATTAATTCATCTTCCTCCCCTACATGTAATTTTTTGCAAGCCACCAATAAGATGAAGACTACTATGGCTAAGCCTCACCCAAGTGTGGGGAAGGAAGACCCTCCAAGGAAGAAAGTCATTCCAAAATACCTTGGAAGGAGTAAGAAAAAGGGAGATAACATCACCATTCAAGCTTTTGCCTATGGAGTGGATGATTATTCTATAGGATCAGTGCAAAAAGGGAAATCACCTTGTTTGAGGGTAGTTGATTTTCTTCCATTTTCATCTGTTAGGCTCAAATCATTAAACAAGCACTTCTCAGGAGACAACCTGATTTATGTTACAATTTATCCTTATCCCAGTATTTTATTTTTCTATTTTGTTTTAGTACATTATCTATTTTCAGTGCATTTTCCCTTTTTATGCATTTTCATTTTTAATTTAGATGCATTGCGGACACTGCACCATATATGTGTGGGGAGGGGTATCATTACTTCCCCAACTTTGAGCTCTCTATGATATATGTGATCTTTTGCATTGTTCTTGTTCTAATACTATGAAAATCTCTTGGGTTTAGAATTTAGTGTTTTCAGTTATTCCCTTGATAAAAAAAAAATTGTGTGTATTGGGGTAGTTTGAAGTTTTCTTCAAGAAGGAACATTAGCATGCATGATTGTAAACTATTCTTAGAGCTACCCTTATATATTTGACTATTTAGCTTTTATTATTTTAGTGTGGATGAATTTGTTAGATTCAAGTGTTAGAAGAATCAGAAGACAAGTATTGTTTTGATATTTGTTTCATGCCCACTCATGTGATGATGACATTTGTAATTTTTCCTTTTGGTTAAGCTTGTTTCATTAAGGTTAAAATCTAATAATCCTTTGCAGTCATAAAAGAAATCAGACATACATGCATTCACTCTTAGGTTTAGAATCATATTAGTATATGCAATTGATTAGAAATACATTGATAAGTCTAAACTAGCATTAAAAATGTTTTCTTACTGATGTAATCGATTACACAAGTCATATAATCGATTACATAAGGTATCAGCATAATCCTGTTTAGCCTATGAACTGGTTTAATCGATTACCAAATAATCGTAATCGATTAAATGTGCTATAGAGTAATATGAATACTTCTGGCGTAATCGATTAAAACACGTTATAATCGATTATCTATGCTTGTGACTAAAACTTGTACTTCTGGCGTAATCGATTAAAACACATTATAATCGATTATCTATGCTTGTGACTAAAACTTGTATTTATGGCGTAATCGATTACATGATCAAATAATCGATTACTTTGTTCGTTCAAGATTTTCAGAAATATCATGAACAACTTAATCGATTAATTAGACGGAATAATCGATTACACATGTTAAAATAATCGATTACATAAACGAAATAATCGATTACAGTCTGTTAAATCTGTTTTTTTATAAATAGGCAAGCAGTGTCTCAGAAAACCAGAGATTGATTTCGAGAGCTTTCATTCATACAACAGTTTTTGTAATCTCTAAGTGCTTCAAAGAGTTAGAAGAATCATTTTGATAGTGTTGTTCATAAGAGTTAGAATCATCATGCTTGCTTAAGGGAAGGAGTTATTTTGTGATCATTCATGCATTGAGCTGTGTCAAGATCAATCAAGAAAGCATATCATTCATCACCTCAGGTTATAAATTTCGTGTATATCCTTTTTGCTGCAAAGGAATATAAGGTGATATCCTTCTTGAACATCAAGTTTTGTTCTTTGTAATTTTCTTCTTTTGTTTTCTGGAATTTGTGTTGAATCTTTCCATGTAACAGTTGGGTTTCTTTAAAGCATTACTAGAAAGGGTTTTCTAGTGGGTAGAACTGAGTAGTGTTCTCAGGTTCTAGGTCTTTTGATAAATCTAGGGAATAGATTTAGAGTTTTGCCTAGGGTGGGTAAAAGATACCTTGTTGATTGCTTGTAAAGAATTAAAATCTGTTAGTGGAACTCTAATCTGGTTTGGATTAGAAGGTAAACTGGATGTAGCCTCAGTGGTTGGAGGTGAACCAGTATAAAATTGTGTGCAGTTATGTTTTGAGATACATTTCATTAATTGCTTGAGATATTATTTTGTGTATCAATTCAAACTTTGATTCAACACATGAGTTAATTGATTGGAGAAGAAAATTGTTTACTAAATTTGTTTTTGATTTAAGATACGATCCAAGTTAATTCTTCCGCTGAGTTTTGTTTTCCAAGAAAAGTTTAAAAAGGTTTAAAAACCAATTCACCCCCCCTCTTGGTTTATTGGATTAGGTATTCATTGTATTTTTAGAATTGATCCTTTCATTAGCATTATTCTATTCTCTATTTTGACATGCATATCCTTGAATAAATTCTGAATTTTCTGAAAAGATGATACTCTAATAGCCTTTTCTTGAGACCTGTGAATTATTTTGATTAGTTTTTCTCTTAGTTGACCACTTTGAGCTAAATGATTATTCTTTGTTGATCCGTAAATTACATTGTGTGAATATTATTGAAGTGAGGAAAAAGGGGAACTAACATACATTACAGGTTGTGTCAGTAAATAAAACCCAAGTCCTTCTCTCAAGTGAAATAAAAGACAAAAATGGGTTGATGAAAAAAAAATAAAGAAAAAAAAGTAGAAAAGAAAAAATAATAAAAAAAATGAGAAGAGGAAGAAAGAAATTGTACCCCAAGGCAAATAAAAAGAGAGAAGGAAAAATGGATCAAAAGTTAAGTGAAAAAGAATGGTGCAAAAACAGGTAAAAGTTCTCCTAATTTCTGAGTGTTTTCATATGATTGAGTGGAACCTTTTGTTAACCTATTTCTTTAAGTATCTACCTAACATTACATGTTTGGCCATATTACAACCTAACTTATCTCACTTATTTACAATTTTTGAATTTATTTGAGTTGAATTGATTGATTTACAGAGTTGTGGACTCGCTCATTGAATTGTGGTCTTGAGTGTAATTGTTAGTCTATATAACATTGTAAAGATTAAGAGATGGTGAGTAGAGTGAACTAAAATCTATTTAAGAGTATTTGCATGTTAACTATAATCCTAATGGATTCCCGAGTTAATTTTTTATACCTCATTATGTGAGTTTTTACTTGTTACATGAGTTCTGACTTAGGAGAATTTGTTTTGATTGGGAACTACAATAATTGCTTAAGGATAAGGAATGCATGAGGGAGGTTGATAAACCACTTTCTAAGTGGTATTTTGTGTAAGTTTTTTGCCACTTTGCATGAATTTTCTTGGCAGCACTCACGTATGGACACTCGTTTTGTATTTCAAAAGTACAACAACTCAATTGAGTGAAAGAGTTGGAAATTACACAATTTTATGGAGATTTGAAGACCCTGCATAGCACAACCACAATAAAGTAATAAGAGCCCTCCAAAATAGTGTCCCTTTTGACCATGGTCATGGTGCACCTTTTCGTGCAGATATCTTTAGGAAGCTATATATAGGTCTCTAGGCTTTGTAAAATTCATTCTGAGTTTATCTTTATTTTTATTCTTATTTTTTTACAAATTTGAGAGAACCTTGAGGGCTTTTGAGAGTTGAAGAGCGTGGACAATGTAACAACCCGCCACGTCGCTACTGTATCACTAACTCTTAATCACTCCATAAACATGTTTTAACAGAAGATCTCTTTAATTTGATTATGAAAATGGTAGTAAATTTTTCGCGAGCACATAATGATCATAATCATAAACAAGACATATGCGAAACATCCCAATTGCATAAATATACACAATAAAAATGTGGTTTAGCTGTAAGTACAATTATCCATGTCTAAAATGTACAAGTGTTTTACAGGGAAGCAAGAAATTAATCATCAAGGTGTAATTAGCAAAACACTAAGGTATATCCATCAAAACAAGGGGTGTGATTAGCAAAATATAACTCCTGCTCGGGATCTAGTCCATCGACATCCCGGCTACTCGGTGGCTCCAACCAAAAGTGGTCATCTTCCCGGCCACCTACTATTGTCCTTCTGCTCACACGAACACGGTCACAATCATCACAGGTACCAAACCACCTGATACAACAAAGCAAATGTGAGTTCATTATGTAAAATAACAAGAAAAAGATAACATCAGTTAAGGAAAACAATCCAAGCGTCACATTATCATCACAAAATCCAGGTGTATCAATGCGCAACCAACATGAATAGGCATCCAGGGACATTCCACAAGTCAAATCATAATGCCTAGCATGATGCATGCTCCTGACTCAACTCTCAGCATGCAATGTGGTACCATCCTGAAAATAGGTCATCCCTGTGGTCAGATGATGCAGTAGCTTGTTAGGGTCACTCTGTCGTGCACAGGAAGCACCCCCCCATGGTGATTAGCCAAATAGGTGTCAGAAGGAGTTCCCAACAGACGTGGCCCCCCAGTACCCCGGTACCCTACACCCAATCATCAATCCTATTTCCGTTATGCGAATGTTGTATGTCTCTCATGGGCACCATCTGTAACACCCCAGATTTTTAAGTTGCTAATCTAGACGTTTATGTGTGATTAATTGCATGTTCTATTGTATGTTTTGTATGATTATTACTATTTGAGTGCCCTTGCCTTGGTAGGCATGTTAGTGGTTGATAGTTGTCCGTGTTAACCGTTGGTTACTGCATTTGCACGAAGGGTAAACCTGCCCTGTCAGTCGAGTACTTAAGGGTAGTAGTGTGCAATGGAAGCGTGCTCTTCCTTCTTCTACCTTTGCATTTTCTCTGTTCTCTCTCTTGAAAACTCACCCAAAAAACCTCTCATTCTCGACCCCTCTGTGTTACTTTTAACCCGTGAAAACCACCACTGAATCCAGACGTCGAGACGGACCTCGTGACCGAAACGGAAGCTTAGGACAAACCATTGTAAAGCTCGTGAACGAACCTCTAGTTAGGTAAGGGGAGCTTACCATGTCTGATAATAGTTTCAGGTAGCATGCTTGAGGACTAGAGAGTTCGACCAGGGCGATGGTTGCATGTCCCATGATTGTGTTGTTTTCCAGAAAGTTGTGTCTTTGAATGAACGGAATGGGTTATGCTCTATGTTTGCTGATTAGTGTTTTGTGTTGGTATTTAATGATGTTCTGGTGTGGTTTTTGATGGTATTCTAGGAAAGGGGGAGTTGATGTTGCAAGAACTCCCCTTGCATGTGTGTGGAGTGGGCATTTTGATGCTGAAAAGTTCCCAAGACACTTCGCAGAAGTGTTTATGAAGGTACTGAGTACTGGGTAGGGTTTAGTCGAGTTATATATATATGTGCTTGTGATGTCGGCTGCCGAGATGAGTTTAGTCGAGTTATATATATATATGTGCTTGTGATGTCGGCTGCCGAGATGGGTTTAATCGAGTTATATATATGTGTGTGTGTGTGTGTGTGTGTGTGTGTGTGTGTGCTTGTGATGTCGGCCGCTGAGATGGGTTGACCGAGTTGTATATATATGTGCTTGTGATGTCGGTTGTCGAGATGGGTTGACCGAGTTATATATATATGTGCTTGTGATGTCGGCTGCCAAGATGGGTTGGCCGAGTTGTAAATATATGTGCTTGTGATGTCGGCTACCAAGATGGATTGGCCGAGTTATATATATGTAGTGTTTGTGGATGACGTGTGTGAATTACGTTGATGTCAGCCTATGTGATGGCTTGAGATGTTTTGTACCTTGATAGAGTTATGGTGAGAGGCTATGTATTAGACACGTGAGATACCGGGACTGAGTGGTGAACCTTGCAAGGGCCACGATCAGTGCATCAGTGAGCCCGTGTTGGGGCGGCCCTTGTTTGGGGCAGTATGTATGTAACATGGGAGGGTATGGAGATCCTAGCCAGGAGAAAATGTTCCTGTGCCGGGCCATACATTGATGGTGCCCATGAGAGACATACTTGTTTGTTGCCCTCGTTCGGGGCAGTATGTATGTAACATGGGAGGGTATGGAGATCCTAGCCAGGACGGGATGTTCCTTTGTGATAAATGCCCTATTTCAATTAAATTCATGTTTCAATAAAGGCACTTATCTTTTGATTTCAGTAAACTTGGCTTATAAACTTGCCCTAAACCTAGATAAATAGTCTCTAGTACTTAAATACATGTTGTTTCTCATATTTTGGAAGATTAATCCAATCATGTTTTGTATTTTGATAGGTTCTGAGGCTTCTGAAAAAGCAAAGCAAGCAAAAAGGGCTTAACAAGCAAACTTAGGGAGGTGTAACAAGCAAAACAAGCCCAAAACCCATCCAAGCCCAAAGCTTTCTTCAAGGCTAAGCTTTGGACTCACCTAGGCGATCAATTCCAGTGTATTTGGATCCCCCAGGTGAGCTCAAGTTCCAAGAAGATAAGGGATAACTCGCCCAGGCGAGTAAACATAGGCAAAAACACTCGCCTGGGCGAGTGAAGCTGGCAAGAGGGACAAAGCTATAAATAGGCCACAAATATGAGAGGAAGGGATGCAATTTTCATTTCTTTTGCTTCCTAAAGCTTGTTCTTTAGTTTAGGAGCTTAAATACTAGTATTAGGTAGGTTAGAAAAGTGAGAGAAGTGAGAATTACTGTGGAAACTCTGCCGAAAAGAAGTGGTGATGGGGCCCTTCATTAATTCTTCCTTTAAGGAGGTTCTCTCCACAATGAGTAACTAGCTTCTCTGAGGATTGGATGTAATCTTCTATCCCTATGTATCTCTTTTAATATTTATCTATGCATTAATCTTTTCTATTCCTTGTTGGTAATTTCATTATATGCTTAATGCTTGATTCTACTTGATCACTAGTTTCATGAATTAAAATCCTAAGCTTGACTGGAAAGTGCCCTTAGGGTTTAAACTGAATGATTTTACTCATTACGTTATGTTGCTAGGAATAGGGCATACCGTTTTGATTGCATAAAGCACGCGATTATAATTCTTAATGTTGGGTTATTTACTTCATATGCAAGGGATCGATATTCGGTAGATATCCTTAGTATTCTCGAATGCGATGGATCGATTCGGGGTGAAATACCGTGTGCATCAATAAGGATAGATAATGATTTATGCATGGTAATATTAATTGGATATAAAAGGATATGAATGATGAAACCCAATCCCACTTTCCCATAAATATATTTCATTTTACGAATTTAGTAATTTTCCGTTACTTTCTTAAGCAAATGAAATTCCGCTCATCCTACTTGTACATAACTATTAAAATGTTGAATTCTATTTGGATTAACTAAGAAGCTCAAGTCCCTGTGGAGACGATCTTATAAATTTTGTAACTTACAACGACAAATCGGTGCACTTTTCAAGATTCTGTATCACTGTGCCAACCCATACGTTGATGGCGCCCATGAGAGACATACTTTATTTGCATGACAGAAATAGGATGATTGACTGTAATAGTACGAGAAGTACTGGGGGGCCACGTCTGTAGGGAGATCCTTATGACACCCGTTTGGCTGATCACCATGGGGGGGTGAGTCCTGTGCACGACAGAGTGACCCCGACGTCAACTACAACTATCATTTGGATCATGGATTTGGCCTATTTTCTGGATGGTACCACATTGCATGTTGAGAGTTGAGACAGGAGCATGCATTATGCTAGATATTTTTAAGTCGACTTATGGAGTGTTCCTGGATGCTTAGTTATGTTAGTTACGTGTTGATATATCTAGACTTAGTGGTGACGCTTGGATTGTTTTTCCTTGATTGATATTACTTTTTTGCCTGTTATTTTATATGTTGGACTCACCCTTGCTTTGTTGTGCCATGTGGTCAGGTACCTGTGATGATCGCGAACCTGGTTCGTGTGAGCAGATGGACAGCAGTAGGTGAATCGGGAAGAAGACAACTTTTTTAGTTGGAGCCGTCGAGTTGTCGGGATGTCGATGTGATGGATCCCGGGCAAGGGTTATGTCTTGCTCATTACACCCTTGTTTTTGATAGTCACACACGTGTTTTGCTAGTTGCACCCCTGATGTTTAATTCCTTACTTCATTTGTAAAACACTTGTACGTTTTAAACATGGATAATTATATTTACAATTAAAACACATTTCGTATATACAGATATATATATGCAATTTGAATGTTTTATACGTGCCTTGTCTATGTTTATAATCGTCATGTGATCGCGAAAAATTTACCACAGTTTTCATTAAATAATAAAAAGGGGTGTTCTTTTTATCAAAAACTACGTTGATGTTGTGGTTAAGAGTTAGAGATACAATAGCGACGTGGCGGGTCGTTACACTATTAACGTATGGCCCGGCACAGAAATAACCCTGTCCTGGCTAGGATCTCCATACCCTCCCATGTACATACATACCGCCCCAAATGGGGGCCGCCCTAACACGGGCTCATCGATGCACTGACCGTGGTCCTTGCAAGGTTCACCACCCGGTCCCAGCATCTCACGTGTCTATACATAGCATATCACCACAGCTACATCAACGTATGGCCCGCCCTGGGAACAACTCGTCCTGGCTAGGATACTGCCATACACCCCCGTGGGTATCTACGTATATCCATCTGCATTCAGATTACCAAGGGCTCCATCAATGTATTGCCCGGCCTGGGAACAACTCGTCCTAGCTAGGATACTGCCATACACCCCGATGGAGTGCCTTTAGTTAAATATTTTTCTATCATTCTTAGCTTATTTGACTTCTCTTGGACTTTTATTTTCCCATTCTAATTCAGTTTTTCTCTTAGGCAAGTTAGTGGGCTTAATTGCTAATTGTCGCGTATTTTCAGATTTTATGCTCACTTGACGTATCTGCCTTGTGCAGGACCTACAAAGCTCTACGAAACTCTAAATTGAGCGTTCTTGTAGTCCTTGGAAAGATAACAAAAATATCTACAAGTTTGCTAGAAATAAGCTGAGGCCAATTATGCCATTTGGAGGGTAATTTTAGGCTTTGAAGTTAGAACCACTGCTCTTGTATTTTGGGCTGCGAGTTGGACTTTTATTGGTGTAAATAGCATAAATAATTAGAATTGATGGGTCGTTCATGGCCCATTCTTTTCTTCAGACTTAGTCACTATATATTAGTAACATTAGAAGAAATTATTACATTACATTTCATTTTGCAAAAACAGTTTTATATTTCTCTTTTTAAGTTTTTAGAATCAAAACCCTTTCTCTTATTTTCTCTCAATTGTTCTTCCTTGTTCTTCATTTTTGTTTTCCCTTCTTCCATTTTCGTGT
>CM023941.1:20164909-20190594 GCA_013407115.1 Glycine latifolia | reverse complement strand
ACTTATTTCATGGGGCTTTCATTGATGATGATCATGGAAGGCTAAATAATCAATCAATCCAAGGATCCAACCCAAGCAAGAGAAGAATTTGAGCTCTGGTTTAGTATTTCGAATTCTGTGTGAATGTTCACTTTCTTCTTCAATTGCTATTCTGTTTTCATGATTATGAATGCATTTAGGATTGATAGCGGATTAGGTTATGGATTCATTTCCTAATTTCGAATATAAATCACAGATTAATTGGATGATATTTCAATTAGGGTTGTGGTTTCAATTAATTTAGGGGTTAATTCGATTGAACTGTTTCTAATGAAATTGAATGAACTTTCATAATAGGATAAATTTCTGAGAACGATGATGATTCAAATAGATTGGTTTGGTGAATTGGATTGATGCTCTTTAATTCACTTTACATTACTTGTTATCAATTCTGTTAGTTTCTGCATTGGTCTTTAATCGTAGTTTGTGTTTTTGCAATTTTCATTTAGCGCATGCAAACTGTTTGATAAAAATCCCCCTTTTATTTACTAGTGAATTTAAGTTGGAACCATATTGATTATGTCTCCGAGTCGACCTAGGTTAATCCTGTGCTACAGAATTAGCGTAGTTTAATTGTTTTGAAGCGATACGACAAACGCTTATCAAAACTGGCGTCGTTGCCGAGACACGGTTCATTGTGTGCTAACCAGTTTTGTCATGGCACACCTACCGGAGGTCATTTTAGTCCTCAGAGGACCGCTAGGAGGGTATTAGACTGTGGATTCTTTTGGCCCACCTTGTTTAGAGATGCTCATCACTTTACCACCACTTGTGAGCAGTGTCAGAGAGCAGGAGGAACCATTACACATAGACATGAGATGCCTCAGCAACCCATTATTTTTTGTGAGATTTTTTATGTCTGGGGTATTGATTTTATGGGTCCATTTCCTATTTCTCATGGTTTTTCATATATTTTGCTTGCTGTTGATTATGTTTCTAGATGGGTTGAGGCTAAGGCCACCAGAACTAATGATTCTAAAGTTGTTGTGGATTTTGTGAGATCCAACATTTTCTGCAGGTTTGGTGTGCCTAGAGCCATTATCAATGACTAGGGGAGCCATTTTTGTAACCAGTCATTGGCATCCTTGCTTCAAAAGTATGAGGTTATGCATAAAGTTGCTACAACTTATCATCCCCAAACTAATGGGCAAGCAAAGGTTTATAATAGAGAGATCAAGCAAGTGTTACAGAAGGTGGTGCAACCAAACAGGAAGGATTGGAGTAAGCTACTTGAGGATGCTTTATGGGCTCACAGGACCGCTTACTAGACACCTTTGGGGATGTCTCCCTATAGGGTGGTTTTTGGTAAGGCATGCCACCTACCGGTGGAGATTGAGCACCGTGCTTATTGGGCGGTGAAGAGTTGTAACATGGCATTTGATGAAGCGGGTATGGAAAGGAAGGAAGCTTTAGTTGCAAGAACTTGAAGAGATCCGCTTAGAAGCCTATGAGAATTCCAAGATTTACAAAGAGAGAGTGAAGAGATTTCATGACTCTAGGATTCTTAGAAAGGAGTTCCATAGTGGCCAAAAAGTGCTTTTGTTTAATTCTCGCCTTAAGCTTATTTCCGGTAAACTTCGATCTAGATGGGATGGACCTTTTGTTATTACTAATGTTTTTTCCCATGGTGCAATTGAGATTAAAAATGAAGTTACCGGCAAAGTCTTCAAGGTCAATGGTCACCAACTCAAAGTATTTCATGAGAGCCTTCAGGCGGAGGAGGATCTTGTGGCGGACATCTCTTTGGTCTTGCCAATTTTGTGTGATGAAGCATCTTGAATAACATTTCGGGAGTTTCTTTTTTCCTTCTTTTATTTGTTGTCTCTTTGTTTGCATTTCTTTGCATGCTTACATTGAGGACAATGTGCATTTCAAGTGGAGGGGTGAAGGATTCCAAAATCTATTTTGTGGTTATTGTCTGTTTTCTGTTTTCTGCTTACATTTCTATTTATACATTCTGTTTTGTGTTTATCTGTCTGTTTAGTTTTTGAGTCTGTATATTTCTATTTTCTGTCTGTTTATTTTGCTGTTTCTGTTTATGTTGCTATTTTTATTGAATTTAGGCACTTTTTCATGTTTTTCATAGGATTTCTAACTTGCATAAATTGTGAGAAATGTTAAAAATTTGGTTGGATTGAGAGGTTTCATGCTTGATGTGAATCATTGTTGCAATTGTTGAAGTGATAAGTAGGTTTGAGAAATAGAATTTAAGATGAATCATGTGTGATAGAATTATGCCTTGTGAGTTTTTGAGCCTTTGTGGATATGTTCTTTCATGTGTGAATTCACCCTTGTGCTAGATTACTCTATGTTTTGCCTTGCTTCTTTTTGACATTCCTTGTTACACATGCTTTGATTGAGATGATTTAGGCCTTCTTTCTTTTAGCCACTAGCCAAATAAACCTATCCTTGTGTTGATATCCATTGTCACCCTTTTTGAGCCTTTAGCCTTTTCTTTCTTATATAACTCATTGCAAACTAAAAAGAATGGAAAACCATGTTATCCTAGCTTTAAGGAGGAAAGGGGCTTTGGAATTGTTTTGGGAGTAGGTTTCAAACAAGTGTGGGGTATTTTTATTTGCTTTTGTTTTGATTTGAAAAAAAATGATGATGAGAAAAGAATAGAAAAGAAAAGAAATAGTTTACAAAGCAAGCGTTCAAAGAGAGAGAAAAAAATGCATAAACAAGGAAAAAGAAAAGCAAAGAAAAAGAAAAAGAAAATGCAATAAAAGTTGTTATGGTTGATTTTCATCCTTGTAACTTCCTTTAAATCTCATTTCTTTGTTTCTACCCCTCTTTTAACTTGTTGGCTTGCTCCCCATTGCCCCTCTTTTCTCTTAGTTTTAGCCTAAATATCCTTTTCTTATCCACCTTTACCTAAGTCATTCATTACAAGCCTATAAAGTCCTTTTGATCTTTTGATGCATGTGTATTTCAAGTTGAATGAATTAGTGTCTTGTCAATACTTGGATGTGCTAGTTACATGTGGTGTTTGAGTGTAAACACAAAGCCATACACATTATATGAGGTTGGGTGTTGCCCTTTGAGATATTTCTATCACCTTGCTACATTCTTAATTCTAAACTTGACTACTTTCTCACTTTTCACTTTGTGATCATGTTTTCATGGATTGTTTGTTACCGTAATATCATTCTTCCATCTTTTATCTTTCTCAATTTTGTGCATTGTTACGATTCATTGAAAAATATGTGTGCCTTGTTGATGCTTTTCTTTTTAATTTTTTGTTTACTTTAGTTTGAAATTTTCTCTTAGTCTTTCTTTTAGTTTTGCCCAGGAGTGCAAATGTTTAAGTGTGGGGTATTTTGATGGAGTGCCTTTAGTTAAATATTTTTCTATCATTCTTAGCTTATTTGACTTCTCTTGGACTTTTATTTTCCCATTCTAATTCAGTCTTTGTCTTAGGCAAGTTAGTGGGCTTAATTGTTAATTGTTGCGTATTTTTGGATTTTATGCTCACTTGACGTATCTGTCTTGTACAAGACCTACAGAGCTCTACATAACTCCGAATTGAGCATTCTTGTAGTCCTTGGAAAGATAACAAAAAGATCTACAAGTTTGGCAGAAATAACCCGAGGCCAACTCTGCCATTTGGAGGGTCATTTTAGGCTATGAAATCAAAATCACTGCACTTGTATTTTGGGCTACGAGTTAAACTTTTATTGGTGTAAATAGCATAAATAATTAGAATTGATGGGTTGTTCATGGCCCATTCTTTTCTTCAGACTTAGTCACTATATATTAGTGACATTAGGAGGAATTGAGACATTACATTTCATTTTGCAAAAACAGTTTTACATTTTTCTTTTTAAGTTTTTAGAATCAAAACTCTTTCTCTTATTTTCTCTCAACTGTTCTTCCTTGTTCTTCATTTTCGTTTTCCCTTCTTCCATTTTCATGCACTTATTTCATGGGGCTTTCATTGATGATGATCATGGAAGGCTAAATAATCAATCAATCCAAGGATCCAACCCAAGCAAGAGAAGAATTTGAGTTCTGGTTTGGTATTTCGAATTCTGTGTGAATGTTCACTTTCTTCTTCAATTGCTATTCTGTTTTCATGATTATGAATGCGTTTAGGATTGAAAGCAGATTAGGTTATGGATTCATTTCCTAATTTTAAATATAAATCACATATTAATTGGATGATATTTCAATTAGGGTTGTGGTTTCAATTAATTTAGGGGTTAATTCGATTGAATTGCTTCTAATGAAATTGAATGAACTTTCACAATAGGATAAATTTCTGAGAACAATGATGATTCGAATAGCTTGGTTTGGTGAATTGGATTGATGCTCTTTAATCTGTTTTACATTACTTGTTATCAATTCTGTTAGTTTCTGCATTGATCTTTAATCGTAGTTTGTGTTTTTGCAATTTTTACTTCGCGCCTGCAAACTATTCGACAAAAGTCCCCTTTACTATTAGTAGTGAATTGAAGATAGAACCATATTGATAGTGTCTTTGAGTCGACCTAGGTTAATCTTGTGCTACAGAATTAGCGTAGTTTAATTGTTTTGAAGAGACACGACAAGCGCTTATCAAAGATCCACAAGGATCAACTTGGACAACAAAAATTCTGGAAGATTGAAAACTAATATTTGACCAAGCTAGAATCCATGGTTGAGTAAGTTTGCACTCAAAATAGAAATGTTGCTTTTTGTATATTTAGGCCTAACTCATGAATATATTATGATTCCCCCTCTCTTTATCATCATCATATATCAATTACAAGTTTTGTATTGTTTTATTGAGAGGAGAAAGGCTCTTAAGTGTTCATGTGTTCTTCATCCATTTCCTACCTTTCCACTTGTAATCTCCATGAATGGCTAATTTCCATTGTTGTATGGGGTGGATGTAGCCAATTCTGAACTTGCATGTATCTTTGGATATAAATGATATATATGTTTCACATATTATGTTCTTTGTTAGCATTTTGTGTCTTTTTGTAATGCATGTTATGAATTAGCCACCACCTATGGCACGATTTTGGCATGTAAATGATGTTGGAAAACACTTTTATTATCTTGAATTGAACATAATGTCCATAAGGCTTGGTGTCTAGGAATGGAATTGAGTTTCTTAGTAATCCTTTTGTCACAAATCTTAAAGCTAGTGCTTTTGTTAAGTTTTTTAGGGATCTTGACTTAGGGGAGGTATCTAAGGCTTTTCTACCAAAGGAATTAGGATTTAGAAAATTTTTATTGACTGATTTTAACAATAGAGTGTGAATGAGGTATGTATGGCATGCTAATGCATGAAGAGAGTGAGGAATAGGTGAAATCTACCCCTACAATAACTTCTACCATATGTGTAACATCTTTATGAAAGTGTTTCTATTTTTAAAATTGCATAAAAGCATCTACTTTCCTGTTTTAATTTCTTGATTTGAGTGTTACTCCACAATACCACCTTAAAGTTCATGTTTTTAGTGCTTTCTTGTGGTGTTCTTAAGTCTAAGTTAATATTACGCTGCATTACTTATATTGCATGAGTCACTTGGGAAAATGATATATGGAATTATCCATTGTATTGCTTATCCGGCTTGTGCACTTGCCAAAATATCCCTAACAAGTTTACTGGCACCATTGTCGGGGACTCATGTCCCAATATAAGGCAACATAGCATTCATATTATCATAGGCTTTATTATGTACTTTATTTTGTTGTGTTTTTAACTTTTAGTTTTCTTTCTTGTGCTAAGTTGTTGTTGAATGTTCTATTTTCCTTGTTTATGCACACTAGGAGCTCAATTGAGCCTTTGTTTTTTGATCTTGTGATTGAAAGGATTGCAAAATTGAACAAGAGTTGGACAAGGAGAAGTAAGGTCACAAACAAATTTGCTAGCCAAGAGACACATTCACCTATTTCTCCTAATCTTCCATTGCCTTCTATTTTGGAAGAAGAAGGACTAAAAATGGCTAAAGAAGAACCTAACCAGCCACCAAGGAGAGAAATGCAGGATTACTTGGCCAACACTGGGCCAAGGTACTTTGACACAAAAAACCAGATGTGTTGGCAACTAATTTTGAAATGAGTGCTTCTCTTATTCATTTGGTCTATCAAAACAAGTTCCATGGTCATGATCATGAAGATTCATATGCACATTGACAACCCTTTTTCACATTACAACACTATGAAGATCCACCAAGTGGATGATGAATTTATTCATGTAAGCCTTTTTTCTTTCTCACTTGAAGGAAAAACTAAGCATTGGTATGAAACTATTCCACCAAATTTGTCTTAGGATGAACTCTGTGACAAGTTCCTGAAGCAGATTCTTTCCTCAATCAAAGATACATGGTCTAGATAATGTCTTAGGGAGACAATAATTTCAACATTCACTTAGTCAGCGGATGAGCCACTATGTGAGGCTTGGGAGAGTTTCAATATCTTATTGGGACAATGTCTAGCACATGGCCTAGATAATGCAGTAAAAATCAACATTTTCCTAGCAGGATTGAGACCTCTGACCAAGCTAATGCTTTATTCTTTAGCTAGAAGCAAGATCATGTACAAAACTCCCAAGGAAGCCAAGGAGATTGTTGAGAATATGGATTCCAATGACAATGAAGTGACTCATGACAGAACACCTGTGGCTGTGCAAAAAAGAAGAGTCCTTGAGTTGAATTCTCAAGACACACTCATAGCTCAAAATCAGTTGATCACTCAAAGGCTTAATGTACTAGCCAAGAAAATTGAGAAAATTCCTTAACTTTAGTGATGTATGGCTGCACCATAGCCATTAAATGTTCCCAAATCTTCCTTGCATTGAAACTCAAACTTCAAGCTTTTCTTAAGAACAAAAACTGAAGCACTTTCATGTGGGAACCTTGGATATTTAGGAGTTTTTAATTCAGCAATTGAAGGTGGAAGAAGGTAAGGGATGAAGGTGGATGGCACCATGGAAAAACTTTCCAATAAGCCTAGGAAGAATCGCCACAATAGCTTGAAGCCATTGATAAGAAACAAGAGGTTCTTGCACAAGAACAAAGACAAAACTTCTCTAACAAATTTCTTATTTGCATTCAAAATTATCAAAAGGTTTCTACAAACATTTTTGGTACCCTTATATACACGAAATTGCTGAGCCTAAATGCACATGAAACCCACATTAAATGTAGTGCAAATTAAGAAGCTACATGAGCTTGTAATGCAAACTTCCCTAAGCTCCTTTTAGCTGTCCTAATTGGTGTAAGGTGCAGTATATTAAGGCTTAAGGTGCAACCAACACTTCACACACAAGTGCACTTACAAAGCTTTACACTAATGCACTAAAAACCTTTTTATTACAACTAATTTTGCCACTAACAAATGATGGAATTTATTGAATTAAATTCACCTTTAGAATACAAAATCCAGCCCTTGTTGTCCTTGAGTTGGTGTGCCTCTTCATGCTTGTCCAAGTTAGCTTGGATGTGGTCCTCAAGTGCTTGAGTCCTAGCTCTTGTCATTGGTCCTTTCAAGCTCACAAAAGGAAGTGCTTCAAGCTCTCCTTCTAGACCTTTAGCTTGTAATGGACCTCCATCATTTAGAGTGTGTAAGCTACTCAACAAGTTTTCAATTGTGCTCCCTGTGGAGATTGTCACCCTACCGATCAATGAAACATGTTGAATGGGTCAAAAGGAGAAGCATATTATATGGGGAATCAAAACCACCAGAGTAATTACAACAACAATTTTTACCTTCCCTTCAATCAAGGTTGAAGGAACAATAATTATGGCTAGAAGGAAGAGACTAAACCCTCTAACAAACCTCTTTACCAAAACATTAACCAACAACACCAACCTTTACATCAAGATAGAACCACTAAGTTAAAAGAGACCCTCAACCAGTTTGTATAAGTCTCCCTTACCCACCAAAATATGCCTCAGTTAAAAACCTTGAAGTCCAAATGGGCCAATTTACTAAGGAGTTAATAGATCTTAAAAGCGGAGCCTTCTCGGCCAATACACCAACCAACCCAAAGAGCAATGCAAGGTAGTTACTACTAGGAGTAGTACTCTTGTAAGGAATTTGAGTGGAGAGAAAACTGAGAAAGACGAAATTGTAGAAGTTTTGAGTGAGGAAGATGAGATTGAGATGATAGAAAAACCAGTGAGTGGTAAAAAGAAAGAGATAATTTGTGAGACAAGTGAACATAAGAGTGTAGCGGAGGGAATTGAGCCAGAGAAAGCCAAAAACCAAATTGTAAAAGAAGAGAAGAAAGTTTCCAAACCTATTCCCCCTCAAATTGCTTTATCCTTGTGTGCCATCTAGGAAAACCAAAGAGAGGCAATCTGCATATTTCCTTGAAATTTTCAAGAGGCGGCAAATCAACATCCTTTTCTTAGAAGCTCTTGAGCAAATGCCAAGTTATGCAAAGTTCATGAAAGAACTCCTCAACAAAAAGAATAAATACATAGAGGAACAATTAAATTGGAAGTTGGATACAATGCCATAATCCAAAAGACAATTCCTTCAAGCACAAAGTTCCAAGAAGCTTTACCATTCCATGCTCAATTGGGAATCTATCCATGGGAAAACCATTGCTGGATTTAGGACCAAGCATTAATCTTATGCCCCTCTAAATGCTTAGCAAGGTAAGAGATGTAGAAGTTAAACCCACAAGGATGACCCTTAGCTTCTTGATAGATCAATCAAACTCCAATATGGAGTTGTGGAATATGTGCTAGTGAAGATGGATAAATTTATATTCTGAGCTGATTTTGTAATTATGGATATAGGAGAGGATGTTGAAGTTGCCCTTATTCTTGGAAGACCATTCATGAGGAAAACTCATGCTCTAATTGACATGAGTGAATGGAAGCTCAAGTTGAGAGTACAAAATGAAGATATGAACTTCAATGTGTTTGAAACCAAGGATGGAACCATGACATTTTTTTAAGGGGGACAAAAATTTTACATATAATAAAGAGAATCAACTATGACTAATTTTTAGTCTAAATAATTTTATAAAATTTAGTTTAATAAAGAAATAAAAAATTATATATCTTATGAAAGTAAATATGACAATTAATCATAATATTAGCTTTTTTCTTTTATAAAAGGTCATTTTTAACTTTACGAGTTTGTGATAAATTTCTAAAGTTTGTAGCATAAAGTAGTTGAGCTAGATTACAATCATTGACTTTTTTAAAGAAGAAAGAGTTCTTTATGTAACATCCCAAAAATTTAAATATGTTAATTAAGAGATAAAAAGAGATATTATAAAAAAAAATGCTTGAAGGAGAATGATCATATTACTCTTTTTCTTAATGTAAGAATTACCATAGTACCCTTGAAGTTAAAATTACAAAAATGTCCTTGAAGTGGAAATTACAATAATACCCCTGAGTGAGTGGCAAATTACCAAAATACCCTTGAATATTTTGCCTTAGATATTTTTGTGGAAATTTTAAAAATTACAAAAATGCCCCTGAGATAACAAATTACCAAATTACCCTTATAAACAAATAAATATTACAGGAAAACTAGGAGTACCTAGACTGACCGAAAATTTATGATTAGTATCTAAAACTATCACATGAGGAACACCTATGATCGTAGTGTGATATAAGAAGGAAATAATAGAATTTTATATCTCCCTCTGTAATTAACCAAATGAGGTGTTTGACAACTCATTTTAAAGCTTAGTATGTTCTCTATGTTATTCTAAATTATAGGACCAAACTGAGCAATGAAATTATGCCCAAACTTTAATTAAACACAAGTTGTCCAATACTGTGCATACTCAAAAACGGTTTCTGCCACCCGTATTGAAAAATTTATTTCTCTCTTATTTCTTATTCAAATTAGGTGTATGATGTATGGAATTAAAGATCTGGATGTCAAATATAATATATAAAAATTTCAGCTAAATCTAGAATTTGTACTGCCTGCGGTAACAAGAATACTAAGAGATGTCATTGTCCTAAGTTGAATTCGCTGGCAGCTTTGGAAGTCTAAATTAAAAATGCTATATCTTGAGTTTTATAACTCCAAATAAGGCATATGATATCTTGTTAGAAAGCTTAGGAAGTCTAGTTTAACATAGTAGAAGATGAGAATTTTTGGACTGGTAGATTGGTACAGAATATAGAAAGAACGAACCATGTGTGGTAAAAGAATTTTCTAGCTATTTGAAAGAAAAATCTAATATTGGCAACTTGTAGCTCCTAAAACTTTGGCACAAAGGCTAGAAGCTTCAGCCAACAATTAGCCCAATCATAATTGGACTCATAAAAGGTCCCTTTCCACGTGCACATGGAACATTAAATAAGGGAATCTTGCACCAAAACAATAAGCCAAAAGAAAAACCGTGAAGGTGTAGTTGCTGTAATTTTTTAAGGCTGAAAGGAAAAAGATACAATATGGCCTTGTGTGTATGTGGAATTACAAGAGCGAAGTAAATAAACTCAGTAGCCCAGCCATGTTCCACGTATGAGAAGCCAGCTGTCCCAAGTCAATGGATTAAAGAATCTTGACCAAGAAAAATCAAGTCAAGATACGGCTTAAGTCATAATATCTTCTAAGGTAATGATTACCTAGTTAAATTCTAACTAAACTAAATCCTAATTTAGTTATAACCCAACTAAATCACTTAAAACACAACTGAATAAATGAGTATAAATAGCTAGGGATGTGGAAAAAGTTGCACGTAGGAGCTAGCATCCAAAGCCAAGGCCAATTTCAATTTTCCTTGTATCTTGCTTTCATTTACTTGCTTTCTATTTGCTTCCTACAAACCGTGGCTTGTCTCTACTACCCTACACATCAATTTTCTTTTTCAAGACCTCCCTTCTTAGAGGATTTTCCCAAGGAAGACAGCCTTACTTCACTCCATTTCAAAAATCAAACTCACTTGAGGTAGGCTAGGCTTCAATCTCTAGTTAAGCATTTGTTTGGATTAACCTATATGCTTAAATGTACAGATTTATGGCTATTATTTAGGCTGGAATTTCATGTCATTTGAAGGTTATTTTATGATGTGAAAATGTTGATTTAAACCATAGGATAGGTGATGATTTATAGGCTGAAATATTAGTGATGTTTGGAAGTATATTTGGTGATGTTTAGAAGTGATTTTGATGATATTTGGGATGTTTGTTCATATTTTTATTATGGGACTGCTTTGTATTAATTTTTAGAAGTAGAGGTTGAATGGTGTGTAGTTAAATGGTTCAAATACTAGAGTGGTTCAATTTTGAGGATGAAGTAGTAAGGTGGTCGGTGAAAGGATATTAAGATGCATGCTAGGTTATGATCTTTTCTTGTGAAGGTTTAAAGGAATTAGAAATTATTTGGAAGATATATTATGGTTTATTAGTTAGAATACTAACATGATTTGTCTGTAGCTTGAGGATAATAAACTATCATGCCTAAGTTGGTATGATTTAGCTTGAATAACGCATGGTAGTTTAACCATACTTTTGGTACGTATGATGTTATGATGGAAATATTTTCCATGAGGTTATATGTATTTACTCATAGATTTTATTATTGATGAAAATGATGGATTTTGATGTGATGATATGTTGATTCATGTTTCCAAGTCCAGTACGAGATTTGTGAAACATAATCTGAGACTACATCCAGTACAAGATGTAGAGACCAGGTGCAAATACATGAAATGACATGCATGACTAGCATAAGACATTTGTAGCATTTCTACATCCAGTACGAGGTGTAGCTACATACAATACGATATGTAGAGGCCATGTGCACCCTGGGAAAATTCATTTCATGCATACATGTAGTTGCATAATTATTTATTGTATGGATTCATTTATATTGATAAGTTACTAACGTACTAACGTGTTTGGTGATTTAGTTTTGTCTATTGAGAAATTTTATTTCTCACTAGATTTGTTTCATTTTTTTTAGATGGCAATAATGGTAAGTTTCCTTGATGCCCTGGATTGGTGATGGTGTAGGAATGAAGATATGAACTAGGCTGGTGTATGAAAAATCTTGTACTTGTTTAATAATGACTTTTGTAACAAGGACTGCGGCTACATATAATATATATTAGTTAACAACTTCTATAATTTATACATTTTAGAATTTTTACTAATATACGCTTCTTAAAATTAAACCATAATAAAAATATAACATCTAGAATAATTTTAGGTCGTTACACTTTAAATTGCCACACTTCAACTACATTAAAAGAACTAATTTATTATATTTAAAATTAATTTATCTACCAAATTTCAATTATATATTATAAATTCTTAGTCAACAATAAATAAAATTATATGTAAAATAAATTAAAAAACAAAGCAAGACAAAGTTATTGCCTAAGTATATATATAATGATGAAAGAAAATTAAAAACAAAAAACCATTGCAAATTGGAAAATTCTATAAACGCATGTCTATGAAAGTTTACTGACACTATACAACTTTTTGTAAACATAAAACTATATAAGTAAGGGCTGTAATATTACCATATATGTTCATAAGATTAGGGGTGATTACCCCTATTTTGCTATACATAGTTTCATCACTGTTTGAAACCAAGCATCAATCCAATAACGATAATCCATGCTTTAGGGTGGACATTCTAGACAAAGTTTGTTCCACTTCTAAGAAGTAGCTAAATCGTGCCACTTCATGTTTCAAAAGAAAGTCAAAGCCTACCATGATAAGAGACTTGTTAAAAGGAACTTAAAGCCTAATCAAAAAATTATGAATTCAAGGCTTAAATTGTTCCCTAGCAAGTTGAAATCCAAATGGTCTGGACCTTTTGTCATCAAGGAGGTGAAGCCATATGGTGCTATCATTTTGGAGGACCCCTCAACAGGAAAAAATTGTACTGTCAATGGTGAAAGACTTAATTTATACTTAGGAGGTGAAATTGAAAGGATCACCATCATTCTACATTTTAGTGATCCTTGAAGATCACACAATGTCAAGCTAATGACATTAAAAGAGCATTATTTGGGAGGCAACCTAGTTTTCTTTCCCTTTTCAATTACTACATTTTAGTGTTTGGATTGTTGAAGTTAGTTAAATTCTATTGGGTTGCTTGTTAGTGAAGTTTTCTATGATTTGATTTCGTTTTGTGTTGTTAATGGTTAAATTTTGTGAAAATTCTATTTTAGTGTTGTCAATACATGTTTCTATGATTGGATAGATCCCATTTGTTCGTGTTGTAATTATAATTTGATTCCATTATGCATTATGTCCAAGTCTGTCCAAAGTGCATAACAGATTGCGTATCAATTAGTTTTGAATAGAGCCACTAATGTCCGCTCTAAGCCAAACATCACTAATTTGGTTCTCTACCAAAAATGTGTTTTTTGCTAAGCCACTGTTGATGGCCAAGCCAAAACCCAATTTTGAGTTTCCTCAAATATTTTCAAATTTCTCTCTCATTGAAACTCTTTCTCTTCCCAATAACATTCCAACCTCATTTCCTATCACAATTTCATATATTCCTCATTTCTTTTAATATTCCCTTATCCCTACACCACTATTCCACCTATGACAATCAATGTGTCTTTTCCCTACACTTTACATTTATCCTATGCTGCCACCACTTAGTCCACTTATCTTTTTACTTTTCAATTCCCATTATTCGTCTTCTATTCTTCATTTATTTATTCCATCTCAGAGAATCAAAGAGAAAGTGACCCAACTTTTCTTCCCTACTCCAAGTCACGAGCATCATCACCATCACCACCATCACATCCTCGAATACAACTTCCCTTTGTCCATACGTGAGCCTTTCGACTCTCACTTTATCTTTTCACCATTTTTGTTCATAAGAGTCTAGGGTTTGTTTCATTGTGTGTTTGAGTTTCACAAAGGGATACCATGGTTGTCATTATTGAGATTTTGATCTTCATAATTCACATACTAAGATTTTTGGTGTTTTGCATGTTTACAAATATTGCATATTCTTGTGATCCCTTGTTCTTTGGACATGCAAAAATGGTCTATGGATATGTTGTTTTTGCATAATGGTTTTGACTTTGCATGTTGGGGGGAGGGGGGGTACACACATGGGCCTAATGTTTCCTTTTTTTGTTTATGTTTAACATTGTGAAAATCAAACCCTTTTTGCTTTGCACATGCTTTGAATTTGTATAAATTGTTGTGGATTGATGTGGTTTTTCTTTTTGATTTTATAACACTTGTTATCCATATATCTATGCTTATCTGAATATTCTAATAAGCTTATGTATATGTTCCTTCTCAAGGACTACTTTTAGGTCCATGTGCTTGTGCTATTGTTTAATGAATTTCAGTTTTTGGATGAGGGAAGCAAATGAGATTATACAAGTTGTTTTATTTCTTCAAAAGGAAAACCTTTGTCTTTTTCCCTTCTTTATCTATTTATGAGTTTTAGAGATGCTACCACTGTGTTTAAAGTCTGTGTAATCACTAACACACACTTGAAGTAATGTTTATTGAATGTGAAAACTTCACTTGTAGTAGCTTTTAGCCTAGTCAAATTTTCTAGCCAAGCAAAAAATACGGCAGATGCATGTGCCTCAATTCTATCACAACAAGTGTTGGTAATCACATATAGAGACATCTTTGTGGCGATCTTGGTCCCTAATCGTGGTCTCTATTATTGTGTTTATTTTGGTTCATGTTGTTACTTGATGTTCTTCTCTTGTTAATTCAAATCTTCTTTCTTTTCTTGTATTTGATTTTTGTCAAATCTATTAAATGCAATTGTGTTAGTGATTTTCAACATGGCACCCCACAAGAAAAAACAATTTGCTAGCACTTGTACCACCTCCAACAAGAAGCCAAGAGTGACAAGGAGAGGTGCAACTTCTTAGGCCTCTCATACTACTCATGAGGATGATGAAGTCCAGGAGATTCCTCCACCATCACCATAACCACCAATGAAACCATCACCTCAACCACAAACACATACACCTAAAACCACCACCACTGCCACCAAGTCTCCTTCCAAGGGCTTCCAAAAGGGAAGATTCTTGGCCCCTTCTAACCAAGAAAGGTTTAAAAACAATGTTGACTGAGGCCTCATCAAGAAGATAGAAGTGAGACTACTGATTGTAGAGTTCCAAGATGAGATTTCCAAGAGGAGATGGTCCAAGCATACTAAGTTTCCTCTCAAAATAAATGAAGAGGTGGTGCATAGTTCAATGCAAACACATAACTAAGGCAAGCCAAACTTAAATTAACCCAAACAATAGACCCATCCTTCATGCCACACATAAAACCACCCTTATCTCATAATCAAATAAAAAACTAAGGGCAACTTAAACAAAAAGAGTCGTAGATCTGGTGGTGAAGAACGAGAAGTCGACACCTCTCTACCCGAAACTCCTTTTCCCCTCTTGCTCCACCTCCACCTTCTCCCACTGAAACTCCCTCTCTTGCCAAGGTACTAGTGGCACATGTTCTGGAATTTTATGGAGACATCACATGTAACGCCTTGGAATTTTAAGTTGCTAAGCTGGACGTTTATGTGTGTATTATGTTGATTAATTATATGTTTTATTTCATTAATTGCTATTTGAATGATTGTGCCTTGGTAAGCGTGCTGATGGTTGATAGCTGTCATTGTTGACTTGCGGTTGTTGTATTTTCCCGAAAGACAAACCTACTCTGTTAGTTGGGTACTTAAGCACATGGGCGTGCAGTGGAAGTGTGTTTTTCTCCTCTTCTTTTCCTTTGCATTTTCTCTCCTTTTCTTCTCCCTAAGCTTACCCATACGCTGTGTCATCTTCTATTCACCATCGCTGCCACGACATCTCGACGCCAAGAAGGACCTCGTGGCTGGAACAGAAGCTTAGGACAACACGTCGTGAAGCTCATGAACGAACTCCTGGTTAGGTAAGGGGAGTTCATTATGTTTGATAATAGTTTCAGGTAACATGGTTGAGGACCAGGGAGTCCAACCATGGCGATGATGCATGTTCATGTGTGTGTTATTTTCCAAAAAGTTGTGCCTTTGAATGAATGGAACAGGTTACGCTTTATGTTTGTTGATTGGTGTTTTGTGTTAATGTTTAATGATGTTCTGGTGTGGTGTTTGATGGTATTCTAGAAGGGGAGAGTTGATGTTGTAAGAACTCCCCGTGCATGTGTGTGAGGTTGGCATTTTGATGCTGCAAAGTCCCCAAGACACTTTGCAGAAGTGTTCCTGAAGGTGCTGAGTACCAGGAAGGGGTGGCCGAGTTATATACATGTGTCAAACCTTTGTTTGTGATGTCGGCTACCGGGGAAGGTTGGCCGAGTTGCATATATGTGCCAAACCCCTGTATTTTGATGTCGGCTACCGGGATGGGTAGGCCGAGTTAAGTGGTTTACATAGCATGCATGTGTGCATGCAGAACGTGATAGTCCTTATTGGCGGACGTCGGCATACCGAGTTCCTTATGTAACGACCCGGATTATAAGTTGCTAATCTGGACGTTTATGTGTTTGTTGTGGTGATTAAATTACATGTGTTATGTTGATTTATTAATTGTTTTAATTATAACTTGTTGTTTGAGTGCTTTTGTCTTGGTATACGTGCTTGATGGGTATTGGACGTAAGTCAACTCTACTGTGCTATGGTTGCCGGCCGTGCACGTTAAGTGGACGTGCTGTGTCAGCATTGTTTATAAGCAGCAGGTCGAAACAGCAACAGGTTTACTCTTCCTTCTTCTACCTTTGCGTTTTCTCTATTTTCTCTCTAAAACTCACCCAGAAACCTCTCATTCCCAACCCCTTCTTTGTTATCTTCAACATACAAGAACCACCGTAGCTGTTGCGGAATCCCGACACCAAGGAGAACTTCATGGTTAGAGCAAAAGTAGGGAATGAACCATCGTGAAGCGTGGACAAACTCCTGGTTAGGTAAGGGGAGTTTATCGTGTTTCTTAACAGCTTTAGGTACCACAATTTGGGAGCCAGGGAGTCCAGCCGTAATGATAACTGCATGTTCCTGGTGTGTGCTACGTTTTTTTATGAATGGGATTTGGTATGCCTTAAATTTGTTGAGTGTTTTTTTGTGTTAATGTTTGGTGTTCTTGTGGGGAGTAGATGTTTTATTAACTCCCCATGCATGTGGGTGAAGTTGACATTTTGATGCTGAAGAGTTTCTAAGGCACCTGTGGAAGTGTTCGTGAAGGTGATGGGTACCGAGATGGGTTGGCCAGGTTACACATAGACATAAATCCCTTGTTTGATTTCGACTACCAAGATGGGCAGGTCGAGTTAGATATACATGTCAAACTCTCGCATTTTGATGTCAGCTATCGGGATGGGTAGGCCGAGTTGAGTGGGTTACGTGGCATGCATGCATGCAGGACGTAACTCAATAGACTGGGTTCCATACACGTGTCTTCTTTAGAAGCCCATCCTTCCCTTTCCTTAGAGAGGCCGGGTTCTTTACCCGGGGTGGGCTGTTTCTTTTAGAATTACCAAGTCCAAATCCCTTTTTCCTTGAGAACTGTCGGGTTCCTTACTCGGTAGAGTTTGTTTGCTCTTGGGAAATGAGCTACCGGGTTCCCTTACACCCTTGTGTAGGTTGGTGAAATACAAACCCAGGGTCTTACAAATGCTTATGCAATCGATTACAGCACTTATGCAATCAGTTACATGGTGTAGAACCCGTCCTTAGAACTTTACAAGAAACCTAAGGGCCCCTTGACCGCATTTGCAAATCCTTATAAAATCCAACTGACCTCGATCGAGTTCTTCTGACCTCACCCGTTTTGCTACCCTTGTTTTCTTTCACCCAAACTTTACCCCTCTGACCGACCCCTACCAACCTTATCCGAGTTCTACCGGCCTTCACCGACCTTGTCTGCCTTCGTCCGACGTTGTTCGGATTCTTACCTTGAGATAGTATGTCTAAGTGCCAGCCCGAACGCCTCGTACTTCGCACTGGTTCACTTGGTTGTACGTGTTTGTGGATGACATATGTGATTATGTTGGTGGCATTTGAACTCGGCCTACGTGATGGCTTGAGATGAGGAATGCATTTGGATATACATAAATACCCACGGGGGTGTATGGCGTTATCCTAACCAGGTCGGGTTGAGCCTGGTTCTGGGTCATACATTGATGGTGTCGTGGTGATATTCTATGTATAACCGTGAGATGCCGGGACTAGGTGGTGCTAAACCTTGTGAGGACCACGGTCAGTGCATCGATGGGCCTTTTTGTGGGCGGTAGGTTACATAGGGGGTGTATGGTGTTATCCTAGCCAGGTCGGGTTGAGCCTGGTTCTGGGTCATACTTTGATGGTGCCTATGTAACATACGACATTTGTATGGCCGAAATGGGGTTGATGATTGGCTGGGGGGCCACGTCTGTTGGGAACTCCTTCTGACACCTATTGGTTGATCACCATGGGGGGAGGTGATTCCTGTGCACGACAGAGTGACCCTGACAAGCTACTGCATCATTTGACCACAGGGATGACCCATTTTCGGGATGGTACCACATTGCATGATGATAATTGAATCAGGAGCGTGCATCATGCTAGATAGTATTAGTTGATTTATGAGATGTTTGTGGATGTCTGTGTATGTTAGTGTTTGGTGGATGCTTGGAATATTGGTATTGATATACTGATGATTGTGTTGCTTCTTGATCGGGTTGTGTCCCTTTTCTGTTGGATTTATTGTTGTTATTTAACATGATGAACTTACATTTGCTTTGTTGTACCTTGTGGTTTGGTACCTGTGATGATCACGAACCGGGTTCGTGTGAGCAGATGGGCAGCAGTAGGTGCTTTTGGGGGAAGACCAGGTTGTTTGGAGCCGCCGTGTTTTGCCGGGATGTCAATGGACTTAATCCCAAGCAGGAGTTACATTTTGCTAGATGCACCCCTTATTTTAATGGATGCACTCCTTGTTTTGCTAATCACACCCGTGACTTCTATTTCTCTTTTAATTCTTTTTTCATTGTAAAACACTTGATGTATATTCTTTTTGAGACATAATCTTTGTACTTGTAATTAAATTATGTTTTGTAAGTGCGTACATATATTTGAAATGTTCTATGAGTACCTTGATCTACGTGTATATTCTATGATGATGGTCGTTCTATGCTCGCGACAAATTTATCACTATTTTCACAAGCAACCAAAGGGGTGTTCTTTTTATTAAAATGAATTTATGTCATGGTTATGAGTTAGTAATACAGTAGCGATGTGGCGAGTCGTTGCACCTTACTCGTGATGATACCTTAGAACTGTTGAGCCCAAGTTGCTTCGAGTGAACTACTGAGTCCCCTAACTGGAATAAGCTCGTGCCTTCTTGGGAAAAAAGTCATTGAGTTCCCTAACTCGGATGAGCTCGTGCTTCCTCGGGAAGAGAGCCACTGGTTCCTTCACTCTGTTAGGCGATTCTCTTTAAAATTGTTAAGTTCAAGCCCTTGAATCCTTGACCGCCTTTGTCTGACTTCGATCGATCTCTTCCGACCTCGTCCGCTCTTGTCCAACCTTTACCCTTTTTTACCGACTTTTGCCGACCTTGATCGATCTTATCCACCTTCGTCCGACCTTGTACGGATTCTTATCTCGGGTTCATATAGTTAGGTGCCAACCCGGACACCCAATGCTTCACACTTTTTCACTTGTTTGTAGTGTTCGTGAATAATGTATGTGATTACGTTGAGGTCAACCTATCTGATGGCTTGAGATGTTTTGTACCTTGATGGAGCCATGGTGAGAGGCTCTGTATAGACACGTGAGATGCCGGGACTGAGTGGTGAACTTTGCAAGGACCATGGTCAGTGCATCAGTGGGCCCTCGTTTGGGGCGGTATGTATGTACATGGGAGGTGTATGGAGATCCTAGCCTGGACGGGTTGTTCCTGTGCCGGGCCATACGTTGATGGTGCCCATGAGAGACATACAACATTTACAGCCCGTGTTGGGGTGGCCCTCATTTGGGGCGATATGTATGTACATGGGAGGTGTATGGAAATCCTAGCCAGGACGGGTTGTTCCTTTGCTGGGCCATACGTTGATGGTGCCCATGAGAGACATATTTCATTTGCATCAAGGAAATAGGATGATTGACTGTAATAGTATGAGAAGTACTAGGGGGCCACGTCTGTAGGGAGATCCATATGACACCCATTTGGCTGATCATCATAGGGGGTGAGTCCTGTGCACGACAGAGTGACCCCGACGTCAACTATAGCTATCATTTGGACCATGGATTTGGCCTATTTTCAGGATGGTACCACATTGCATTGCTGAGGGTTGAGTCAGGAGCATGCATCATGCTAGGCATTTTAAGTCGACTTATGGAATGTTCCTAGATACGTGTTCATGTTGGTTGCCCGTTGATATATCTGGACTTTGTGGTGATTTTGTGACGTTTGGATTGTCTTCCTTAACTGATGTTATCTTTGTTTGTTATTTTATATGATGAACCCACCCTTGCTTTGTTGTGCCATGTGGTTTGGTACCTGTGATGATCGCGAACCTGGTTTGTGTGACCAGATGAACAGTAGTGAGTGACTGGGAAGATGACAACTTTTGGTTGGAGCCGCCAAGTTGCCGAGATGTCAATGTGATAGATCCTGGGCAGAAGTTATGTTTTGCTAATTACACCTCTTGTTTTGATAGTCACACCCCATTGTGATGCTAGTTGCACCCCAGACGTTTAATTTCTTATTTCATTTGTAAAACACTTGATATGTTTTGGACATAGTCTTTTGTACCTGTAATTAAATAATGGTGTGTGTGTGTGTGTGTGTGTGTGTGTGTGTGTGTGTGTGTATATATACTTGAGACGTCTTATGCGTACCTTTAATTGTGTGTATTTTCTATGATGAAGGTCACCATATGCTCGCGAAAAAAATTACCACCGTTTTCAAAATCAAATAAAGGAGGGTTCTTTTTATTAAAATGCATTAATACCATGGTTAAGAGTTAGTGATACAGTAGCGACGTGGTGGGTCGTTACATTAGTGGTATCAGAGCATGTCGGACCTTCCGGCCAGTGAGTTGTGAGCTTGCTATGTTTCTCTATGCATGATTATGCTGATTGATGAAGTGACTAGTTGTGTTGTGCTAGATGATGTTTGTTCGTGTTTGAGCTTGTGTATAGTATGGTTTGGTGTTTATTGGTGTGTATTCCTTCCAGGTTTTCACTTCTTGTTATCTACAGTAAGTGATGGGCGATAGGAATGATCACGCGATAGTTGATGCTCTCCAAGCCTTAGCCCAGGCGTTGGGGAATCAGAATAGGGGAGAAGCCTCTTGAGCTATGGAATACCATGGATTGGACCACTTCCAGCGTAACAATCCTCCTTCATTCCACGGAGGGTATAACCTGGATGGCACTCAGAAATGGGTTCGGGAGATTGAGAAGATGTTTCGGGTTATGGCATGCCCCGAGGAATAGAAGGTCACTTTCAACACTTATACTCTAGCAGAGGAGGCTGAGTATTGGTGGGACAACACCCACCAATGCATGGAGGCGGAAGGCCGGGTTGTGATGTGGGAAACCTTCAAGGAGGCATTCCTGGAGAAGTACTTCCCTGAGGATGTGAAGAACAAGAAAAAGATGGAGTTCCTCGAGCTTAAACAAGGGAACCGGACTGTAGCCGAGTATGCGGATAAGTTCGAGGAGTTGGTAAGGTACTTCCCTCACTACCAGGGACGGGAGGATGAAAGCTCTAAGTGTGTGAAGTTCTTGAATGGCTTGCGACCAGAGGTGAAGCAAGTCATGAACTACCAAGGAGTCTGCCAGTTCTTGGCCTTGGTAAACATGTGCAGGATATGGGATGAGGGTTCCAGAGACAGGGCTGCCTACTACCGGAATACGGGCCATGTAAAAGACAAGAAGATCGAGCATCAAAACCACGGGAAGCCTTACACCATCCCTCATAAGCCGCATGATCAACGCCCCAACCATCAAAGGGCTGCTACTGCGGGATTTCCAAGTGGTAGTAGTAGACCCGCTACCTTTCCAACCCGGAACACGTGCTTCAAGTGTGGTAAGCTCGGGCATATCGCTTCTGAGTGCGAGCAAAGAGACCCGATTTGCTTTAACTATAAGGAGAAGGGTAATCTCCAAAGGGATTGCCCATACCCCAAGAGAGAGTGGAATGGTGGAGGCTAGCAGAGCCAACCCTGACAATCGAGGACCATGGGAAGAGTCTTCACTCTTAGTGGTGCCGAAGCCTCGAACTCCTTAGATCTAATCCAAGGTAAATGTTTCATAAATGGGATTCCTTAACTCGTGGTTTTTGATTCCAGTGCGGCCCATTCTTTCATATCCCGATTGTGTGTAGAACCACTTAAACTTTTTGTGTCTTCTTTAAATAATGAGCTTGTGGTTGAGACCCCGGCTAGTGGGTCTGTGTTTACTTCCGAGGTATGTTTGGACTGTCTTGTGGAAATTTTTGATCGAAAATTCTGGGTTGATCTGGTTTGTTTGCCTCTTATCCAGATCGACGTTATTTTGTGTATAGACTGGTTATCTTCCAACCAGGTCTTGTTGAACTGCTATGATAACACGGTCGTGTTTGGCAACTTGGATGTGAGAGGAAAATGGGTGTTCATCTCGGCCAACCGGGTTATGTCATCTTTGAAAGAAAATGCTCAAGTATACATTGTAAAATATAGGAACACTTCACACTTAACCAAGAGGGGGGGTGAATTGGTTAGACTTGGTAAATTAAAATTTCCTTTAACAAAATCAGAGTTTCCTTTAGGATCTTTATCACTTTTGAAACCAGGAATCCTTATTCAAATCAAATGCACAGCCCAAGGTATTCACTAGCTCAAAATTGAATTGACAAGCAAAGCAAGATTATCAAGATGGACAGAATATAATCAAAAATGAAATTAAAAATAAAGCACAAGAGATTTATACTGGTTCACTTCAAACACTATGAAGCTACATCCAGTTTTCTTCCACTCAACACTAGAATGGAGTTCCACTATTGCAATTTTCTGTTCTTACAAGCAATTACAAAGTCTCCATTTATCAACCCTAGATAAAGTTCAGAAATCTAAAACACTATTAGATTCTTAGAGACCAACCCACTGAGAACACTACTCAGCACACCCTTAGAGAAACCTTATCTCTAGATTACAAGCAAGAAACTCATTTACAATAGAAAATCAAATACAAATTCAAAATAGAATTACAACCGCAAAGCTAAGGAACGAAATCACCTGATGATCCAGTAAATGATGATGCACATGAATGAATGAATCATGTTGAAAGATGAAAATAAAACTCAGAACATCTCCTTCCTTAAACTTTGAAAAGAATCTTCTTGCTTCAAGAATCACTCAATAACCCATAAGTGTATTAGTGAAAGCAAGAACTCATAGAACCCAGAAATCACCAAGAAAGTATTTAGAAAGCTTTGTGTAGGCCCAGAATACGAAATTTTCAAGTTACAAAACAAGCTGAGCAGGGGTTCTATATATAACAAACATCTGTAACTGTCAGTAATCGATTAAATGCGCCCAATAATCGATTCTTTCACTTATGTAATCGATTAAAGTGTTCTACAAAAATCTGGGTATGGGCAACGAACCAAATAATCGATTATTCCATCTTGTAATCGATTAACACAGGAAGCTTCACAAACTTGGGATACACTGTGTAATCGATTACAGATTTTGGGAATCGATTAAGACAAAGAGTTTCACAAACTTGAAATCAGGCATATGAACTATGTAATCAATTACTACATTTGGTAATCGATTAATGTATCAAAAAGAGTTAAGCATAGGCATATAATGTAATCGATTACTAACATTGGTAATCGATTAAGGCAGAAGGCTGGTGTTTTCTATTTGGCCTCTGTAATCGATTACAGTCTATTGGTAATCGATTAAAATGTTTATCAAGACAGTTTATATGTAAACGTACATAAAATAATCGATTAATACGATGCGTAATCGATTACATTGTTCTTGAAGAGTTTTCCAGAAAGAACTAAGAACAAAGTAATCGATTATATTATTAGGTAATAGATTAAAATAGTGGAAAATGTATTTTTCCAAAAACCTTTGTTTCAATTCAAGAACTTAATCAATTTATCAAAGCCTTGTGAATTCTATAACTCTAATTAAAGATTTAAATGAATGATATGAATGCAATGCACTTGGATCACCAGAAATGCTTCTTCCTTTTACATTTAATCACAAATTAATCTTCAAGGCTTCAAGGCATGTTGAAAGTTCAAAACAAAGCTTGATCTTTTGTCCATTCTTCAAGTGACTCCTTTGAAACCAACATACATGATCTTATCGAACCCGGAGGTAGAAACTGAGGTTTCTCTAGCTTACCTCCTTGTCGTTAGAGAGTTCTTGGGAGTGTTTCCTAAGGATGTATCTGAGTTACCACTTGAGAGAGAAGTAGAGTTTTCTATAGATTTGGTTCCCAGAGCTGGACCTATATCTGTAGCTCCCTATAGGATGTCTCCCTTAGAGTTAGCCGAGCTTAAGAAGCAGTTGGAGGAACTGTTGGATAAGCAGTTTGTGCGGCCTAGTGTATCTGCATGGGGAGCATCCATGTTGTTAGTGAAGAAGAAGGACGGGACTATGAGGCTGTGTATAGACTTCCGCTAGCTGACTAAGGTGACGATTAAGAATAAGTATCCTTTGCCTAGGATAGACGATCTTATGGACCAGATGGTAGGGGCTTGTGTGTTTAGTAAAATAGATCTTAGGTCGGGTTACCGTCAGATCCGTGTTAAGTCCGAGGATATCCCCAAGACCACTTTTAGAACCCGATATGGTCATTATGAGTACTTGGTTATGCCCTTCGGGGTGACTAATGCTCCTGGTGTGTTCATGGACTACATGAATAGGGTCTTTCACCCATACCTCGATAGCTTTGTAGTAGTCTTCATAGATGATATCCTGGTATATTCTAAGACCAGAGAGGAGCACGAAGAGCACTTGAGGATTGTGCTGCACATCCTTAGGGACCGACGACTGTATGCTAAGTTGTCTAAGTGTGAGTTCTGGTTAGAGAAGGTAAGTTTCCTAGGGCACATGATATCCCAAGGTGGTATAGCCGTAGATCCCTCTAAGGTGGAAGCCGTTCTCGAGTGGGAAAGCCCCAAGTCTGTGTTCAAGATTAGAAGTTTTTTGGGCTTGGCCAGGTATTACAGGAGATTTATAGAAGGGTTCTCCAAGTTAGCCTTACCCATGACCAAGTTGACTCGTAAGGGCCAAGTATTTGTGTTGGATGACTAGTGTGAGCATAGCTTCCAAACTCTTAAGGAAAAGTTAACAACTGCACCCGTATTAGTTTTGCCTAACCTAGAATAGCCCTTTGAGGTGTATTGTGACACAACAATGACGGGCTTGGGTGGGGTGTTGATGCAGAGTGGCCTAGTTGTGGCCTATGCTTCCAGACAGCTTAAGATACATGAAAGGAACTATCCTACCCATGATTTAGAGTTAGCTGCCGTGGTGTTTGCCCTTAACATATGGAGACATTATCTTTTGGCTCCAAGTTTGAGGTATTTAGTGACCATAAAAGCCTTAAGTATCTGTTCAGCCAGAAAGAATTGAACATGCGTCAGATGTAACGCCTCTTTCCAATCTCTCGTGCTTGGTTGATTTTAGATAAAATATTGTGTTCGCTTTGTATTAGAATTAGATTGATTAAAAATTTTTTCAAAAATACATTTGCTTTGCTTGTGATAAATTCTTCCTCTCCACGATTTTATT
>CM023941.1:20124620-20136901 GCA_013407115.1 Glycine latifolia | reverse complement strand
TATATATATATATATATATATATATATATATATATATATATATATATTAAGTCCAAATAGTCCAAATACCATCAAAGATCAACTCCAAGGATCATCAAAATCAAGTCCAAACATTACTAGTATTTTAGCATTTCAATCATTAACGCATCCTATTCTTAAATCAACATAACCACATCATAAAATACCCTTCAATGATATAAAAATTCAGCCTAATATGATCAGCCATAAATCTGCACCATTACACATAAAGGTTAGTCCAACTATTCTCTTAAATCAAGATTAAAACCTAGCCTACCTTGTGTAAACTTGTGTCCAAATCTTCCAAGTAGTGGTTGTATACTTTAATTCTTTGAAAGATATAGGTCTTAGGATAGTATAGAATAGAGAAAAGAAAGGAATATAAGTCTAGCACAAGAGGAATATAGGTCACGGTTTTTAGGAGACAACGAGAAAGTAAGAAAATGAAAGCTAGGTATAAGGAAGAAAGCAATTGGCCATGTGCTTTGGAAGCTAGTTCCTACGTGCAATTTTTTGTTGTGCCATAAGATATTTATATTAAGTGAATTAGTTAGGATTTAACTTAGTTAGGAGTTAGTTTAGTCCTAAGTTAACTAAATAATTATTACTTAAGGTAAATATCTAAAAGTTTTGTCCTTATTCATTTAACGTCATGTTATCTTCAAATAAAGCAAGATTCCTTTGAGCTTGGCTGGCCTATGCACATGGAATGGAGTCTTCAAGATGCCAAATCTGATTTGTCCTAAGCTTGGCTAAAAATTTAGCTCTTTTGCACAATTCCTAAGGCTTACACGTTTACTACACATGCATTTTCACTTCCATATAGCTTAAAATTTCACGTACAAGCTTGTTTTTTCTTGTGTTTTTGTCTCTTTTAATTTAATTCAAGTGTACTTCATGTAGTTTTGTATTACTAAGGTAGTTACTTAGGTGATCTTAAGCTCCTAGTCCACATCCTACACGTGCTAGGGTATGTTTCTTCCTTAATTTCACAAATCACAACTAGATATATACTAAACACTTCAAAACTTGCCACTTGAATTTATTAGCTTTATCATATCCTTCTTGTAACCAATTATCATAACATGTTCACAAATAATTTAAACATGAATACAAGCTCAAAATAAAAATTTGAGGATGTTACAATATCCACCAATTTTCCTTGTGGATTCAACACCTTATATGGAACACCTATTCTGGAATGTTTTGGGCCTTCTGGAGTGTCCAATTTGGAATTCAAGGGTACGAATTTTGGAATGCTCGTTTCAGATTTTTTTGCAATCCATTAAACCCAAACCACCCTTAAATTGCACAGTTGGGGAAGGGAAGGGACAACAAACTAGGGGAAGAGGGATTCCATAGAATAATAATAAAAAAAGGAACACTTACCTTCACTGTCGTTCCCATTCCTTCTTCACTTTGTTGTCATTCCTCAAGCTTTGCCTCCACCTTCGCCTGAATTGTTGGAGGAATGTTGGGGTATGGGCGAATGGCAGTGTGTTGGGGCGTAAGGAGTTAGGGTGAATGGGTCAATGTGAGGGTGTTAGGGTTGGGACGCAAAGAAGGCTAGCGAACAGAGGTAGGTGCAACACAAGCGGGAGGGTTGGGGGTGTCTTGCAGCAGTGCAAAGGAGGGTAGGGAGTGGGTTGGGGGTGCTGAGTCTTTGGCTCTGAAGGGCAATTTTGTCCTACCATATTATTTTGGGGGATGCAGGAAGCAAATAGGAGTGCAGGAAGTAAAAGCTTCTGGTTTGTGGGTCAATTTTGGCAGCAACAAAGTGGGCTACACACAGTGAGTCAGTCACTCGATTTCATGTATACCCTTCCCTTCCTTCCCTTCCTCACCACTTCCTATCTTGGCACACAACACAACCATCCCTTTCTCTCCCATCTTTTGCTCTCTGCCCTAACCAGCCTCACCAGATCTGTTACCTCCATTTCCAGTAAGCTTCTCTTTTCCCCCTTTTTCTGCCAATTATATTACGCAAAACTTTATCCTTATCTTCGCTCACATTTTTTTATTTACATTTTTTTATTTCTTCATCATAAATAAACATAACGAGTTGGCTTCGTATGACACATGGTTCACTTGATTAATAACAAACAATTTTATTAGCTTTGTGTAATTTACTATTGCAAGCTCTGTCTTTTTTTCATGTTATTGTGTCTGATAGCACGATCTTTTCTTCTTCAAATCTTACGTTTTGGATTTTATCTTTCTTTCTGGCTTTTCGAGTGTTTTGTTTCGGTTGCTGTTTTGGAAATTTTGAGCTTGAAGTGAAAATAATGGTATTTAAGCTGTGTGCTGAGTTGAACTTAGATTTCAAATTGGGGAGTTGTGATGGGAAAGGGACCAAATTTAACTTTATATTGTTAGGGATTTGATCTGCATAGTGATTTTTTCTTGATTCAGGTTCTTGCCGATCTTTAATATGCTCTCTTCAATTTATAATGGACCTATATTCTTGTATGTTAGAGTTTAGTGGAAATTAATTTAAGGCAGATAGGTTCTGTTGGTTTTTTTGTTGTAGACCGCTTAGTGGACGTCACGAGTAAGACGGCACAAGTTATTGTAAAACATGATGCAGACTTGGGAGTATTTTTTCTTTCGTAGATAGAGGCGTATGCTTGTTTGACTAATTTAAATGGATTTGTAATAGTTTAATCTTTGAGAACTTACTCTTTTTAAAGCCTTGTTAAAAGGGCTTAGGTATCTTCTAAGTTCTAACCAAGGCTAAAGAATATGTTGGCAGTTTGCTTATTTGCGAATGGCAAGTGGATGATCAGATCTGTGTTTTCTCAAGTATTTGCTGCTTGAAGTACCTGTTTTACTCTGGAGCTCTGCAAACACACACGAGTGTGCACACTTCCACACACAAAACAAATTAAAAGGAATTTAATTAGCCAGGAGTGTCCAACGGAAATCTAGTTATTGGTCTTGAGATTGTTTACACCTTGTATCTTATGATAATAATTATAGATACCGTTTATAAACTTTGCAAGTAGTTAATGGCTATGTTTTCCAGGCATTGTTTGTATGGATACTTTGGGGGTTGCAATGATTTGGATTGGCCTGAATTAGTTTTCTAATGATGTGATATTTTCTACCACTAAGTATTCATTCTTTTCATACCAAAATAAACACATTTGCACTTATATGACTGACTATCTTTGACAACACTTGTTCCATAATTCATATCCTAACTACAAATATGCATTTTCTTAATTCATAACAAGTTGGGAAAAATGTGAGTTCACTTCCCTGTTCTCTCTAGTTGGAAATGGGGTTTTCCATTATTGTGGTATACTTTCTGTTTTGGGAGAATTCCTATCTCTCTTGCACTGTATTCACTGTCTCTCTCAATGAATTTTTCTTTTATGTATTTGTTTTAAGAATAAAAACATATCAAATTGTGGTACCAGTAGTTTGCTTGGTTGTTCTTAAAAGTTGTATTAACACTATGAACCTTTGCAGGTGCATCACACCTTAGCTTCAAGCCATCACAAGTTGTAGATACAGTTAATACTCAATATGGACCTGAGTACTATAAAAGATGCTTTTGACCGTGTTACTAAGAAGCAAAAGTTATCTTGTTCCAAGACTCAAGAAGCAATTGATCAGATCAGACAGGAAATTGAGTGTGTTTTAGACACACTGCAGTCAGTGAATAACACTGACCATGAACTTGATTATAAAACTATCCTGAATGAGCTTAAGGCCAGTTTACTTTTAATTGCTCCACTTAGTCAAATGGTAGGTACACAGAAGGAGCTAAATGTAGCACTCACCAAGTATGGGAAGCTTCTTGAGAAGCATTTCAACCCTGATATATCCAAGGCTTACAGAAATATTGACATTGATAGACATACATTAAACCAAATAATTGCCAACCATTTTTATCGCCAGGGCCTTTTTGAGATAGGGGACCATTTTATGAGTGTGGTTGGAGAGCCTGAATCCGCAGCCATTATGAAATCTCCGTTCCTGGAAATGTATCAAATACTAGAAGCAATGCAGAATCAGAACCTAGAGCCAGCCCTCAACTGGGCTTCCACTAATGGTGACAAACTTGCTCAAAGTGGATCTGATATTGTGTTGAAACTTCACTCAATGCAATTTGTGAAAATACTTCAAAATGGAAGTAGAGAGGAAGCTCTTCATTATGCTCGAATGCACCTTTCTCCTTTTGCTACCAGTCACATTACCGATATTCAGAAACTTATGGGCTGTCTTCTATGGACAGGAAAGCTTGATCGTTCTCCTTACCATGCATTACTATCACCATCTAACTGGGATAAGTTGGCTGAGGAACTTAAAAGGCAGTTCTGCAATCTTTTGGGACAGTCGCATAATAGTCCATTGAGTGTGACTGTAGCAGCAGGTCTCCAGGTATTACCACCACTTCTCAAATTTATGAATGTCATGGCAGGGAAGAAGAATGAATGGCAGTCTATGAACCAGTTACCCGTGCCGGTTGAGTTGGACCATGAGTTCCAGTTCCATTCTATTTTTGTCTGTCCTGTCTCCAAGGAACAAGCAACCGAGGATAACCCTCCGATGTTAATGTCCTGTGGCCATGTCCTCTGCAACCATTCTATCTTGAAGATGTCCAAGAATAGCACAAAAGTCTTTAAGTGCCCATATTGTCCCTTTGATATTGATGCAGCACAGTGCAAGCAGCTGTATCTCTGATGTTGGTGGATTTGTATGAAACTCTTGTATAAATTCAATCCTGTGTTAGTAGTGTAACCACGTTTGCAAAGGCCCACGCCTTGTTGTGATCTCTGTATTAGTGAATTTCATAAATTTGTTGTAAATAGAAATTATTTTTAATCTGGATATGACTCGCAAGTCCTTCATTATTTGAGTAAGTTTTAATACACTTAAAAGTCGGTTTTTCCTCTCCCAATGCCCAATGGGTCAATGAATGGCTTGAACTATGACGATTGTCGATTCCTACTTCTATTGCTACCTGTTTCCGTTTTACCGTTTACATATGAAGTTATCAGCGTTATGATTAAAAATATGATTAATTCGAAACTCCTATGGGGTGCAAGAAGCAAAACGTGTAGTGCAGAAAGAAAGCAAAGGCTAACTTTCAGTCCATAACGCCTTAACCTAAAATTTTCTTTGCCTGCAATTGGCTGGCCTAAATGGATTCAGCAAAACCTATTTATCACCTTTGATAATACCATTTTTCTTGATGGTTGTGCTTAAAAAGGGGTGCTCGCGATGCAGTTGGTCGATTTTTAGAAGAAAAGTCGTTTGAACCAGTGGTTTATTTGACAGTTTTTTTTTTGTTTTTTTTTAATTTATTAATACAATGTGAAATTTAATATTTACATAATTATTATTGTGTTGTGTTGGTATAAAAATTTAAATATTCTTTTTATCTCTATTTAAAATTTTTTAGTTGAAAAAAATTCTACTAGTTAACATAATTTCTTAATTATATTGACATTAGCATTTTGTGACATAAAAGTAAATTGCATAATATCTGATATTTAGTATTATTCTTTAACAATATTGATACACTCTTTTTGTAACATGTAAAATTAAATTATGCGTATCAATTACAGCGCAAAGAACACTATAAATTATTTTAATATTTCTTATTAACAGAATAACAAAAATAACATATTACAAATTCTTATAAAAATAATTAAATTACAGATTACATATTATAACTATTAAAAGTTTAAAATACTACTTCCTCTATTCTCTTTTATAAGGAAAAAAATATTTTTGTTCTTTTTTATAAGTAAATTTTGATTATTTTTGCTTCATTTAATGATATTATGTTTAAAATATCATTCATTTAATAGGGAGTAGTTTATGCTTATATCAAGTTTTAATGAAGGATAAGTTAATAAAAATATTTTTTTAATTAAAAATAATACAGTTTAATGAAATTAACTAATTTTTTAATAAGTATAAAATCAATTTTTGTCTTATAAAAGATAACTGAAGAAACATTACCTAATGCTCAACATCTATTAAGTAAAATTAATATTAATATAATACGTAATTTGATTTGGATTGATTTGATTTTAAAAATATTATCTAAAATCAGAATTGAACCAGTCTGTATTACAAAATAGTGATTAATAATAAAAAATATTTTTTTACCAATTTATGATTTATTTTCATATCGACTTGAATTTAAATACCCCTAACTTTTTAACTATTTGGAGGGCTTAGAGATGGCATTTTTTATTTCCCCTTCTCTCCTCTTTAGGATTCCAAATCATTTTCTTTCCTATCTTTTAGATGTAGCGGTTCTGCTACAGTCAGTATTAGATCCCTTTGAGTTAGTACTCCACCGATTCTTCCTTCTTTTGTTGTGATTGTTCCCCCCTAACTATTCCAGGTTAGTCCAGTTATTGGTAGGTCGAGTAATTATAAAACCAATGATACTTGTTAGAGGAATTGAACTTGGGTTTATATAATGCAAGGATATTGGGTGAGTTACAACCATGTAACAAGAGTTTACCTTTGCTGCCACCCCTGTTGGACGGCTTCTTACGTGGGATACCCCATAAGGGGCAGCACGGTACGAAGTACGAACACTTGATTTGGAATCGGCTGCACGGTGTGTGTGGCAATTACACGGTTAGATCTTGAGGTAAACGTGAGGGTACCGTAGAACTGTTCACACCGGATTATTTTCTTTTTCGTTTTTTTTTTCTTTCCATCACAAAGTACCCTTCATTCATTCACCCGCTGACTTTTTCCCCATCAAGAATTCAAGCCACCGTGAAGAGCACGACGATTAACAAGAGGTGATTTGAATTAGTAGCCTGAATTCATTGATGCGTAAAATGTCTAATATAAAGACCAAAGTTACAACATAAACACAACTAACTTGTCCTATATGAGTGCAAAGCAGTTTTAGCTAACAAATTTAAATATAAAGTAAAAAATCGGTAATAAACTAGGAACAAACCAATCTCTAAATAACTTATTTCTATAACAAATTAATCATATCCTAATACTTCCCCTCAAGTTGGAGTATGAAGGGAGGAGATACTAACTTGGTGACTAGAAAATTGAATTGTTTGGAGCTGAGAGCCTTTGTCATAATATCAGCAGGCTGAGAATTTGTCCGAATATGTTGTGTGGAGATAATCTTATTTAGAACATGCTCACGAACAAAATGACAATCCAATTCGATGTGCTTTGTACACTCATGAAAAACTGGATTGGAAGCAATATGGATGACTGACTTGTTGTCGTAGAAGAGCTGCATAGGTACTTTGTGGGAGAGACCAAGAGAGCTAAGGAGCGATTTGATCCAAATGAGCTCGGAAGCGACTGCTGCCATAGCCCTATATTCTGCTTCAGCTGGAGAACGAGAAATGGTGTTCTGCTTCTTGGTTTTCCAGGAAATGGGGGAATGGCCAAGAGTGACGAAGTACCCAGTGACAAATTTTCGTGTAATTGGACAACTAGCCCAATCAGAATCACAGTAGGCTCGAATAAGAAGGTCAGAGTCAGATCTAAGAAGAAGACCTTGGCCGGGATTGGTCTTAATATACCGAAGCACTTGAATTGCGGCATCAAAGTGAAGTTGCATGGGATTCTGCAAAAAAATGGGATAGGGTGTGAACCACATCACTCAATTCTAGACGAGTAATAGTGAAATAGACTAAACGTCCGACAATGCGATGATAATGTGTAGGATGTTCAAAGGGAGGACCCTCAACAAGAGCCAGTTTGTGAGTGGGGTCCATAAGATAAGCAGCTAGTTCACATCCTTAAAGGCCACATTCCTGGAGAATATCCAAGGCAAATTTGCGTTGGCTAAAAAACGAACCAGACTTGCTCCTAGCAAACTCAATACCGAGAAAATACTTGAGATTACTAAGGTCTTTGATTTTGAACCAGGTATGAAGATGAGTCTTGACCCGATCATATAGATCTAGATCATTTCCTACCAACAAGATATCACCAACATTAACGAGAATAACAACTGAGTGTGAGCCATGAGAGTAGGTAAACAGGGTATAACTTGCATGAGACTGGGTGAAGCCAAAAGTGAGGAGAGACGTGTGTAGTTTGGCAAACCAGTTTTGTGGAGATTGTTTAAGACCATAAAGGGAACGTTGAAGCTTGCATGCATGCACATGTTTATTATTAGAGAAACTAGGATGTAACCTCATGAAACTAGGAGGGAACCTCATGAAGACCTCTTTATCCAAATCACCGTGAAGAAATGCATTATGTACGTCTAGTTGAAAGATGTGCCACTGCTTAGCCACAACAACAGATATGAAGGTACGAACACTAACTATTTTTGCTATAGGGGTGAAAGTTTCGGTGTAATCTTCTCCTTCAATCTGATTGTTTTCAGCAATCACCAGACACACTTTGTATTGCTCAATAGATCCATCCGCATTGTACTTGATTTTATACCCATTTGCAGGGTATGGCCTTCTTTCCAAGAGGAAGTGGTGTAACACACCAAGTGTGATTTTCTTCAAGTGCAGTGTAACGACCCGCCTCGCCGCCACTGTATCACTAACTCTTAAACATGACAAAACTTGTTTTAATTGAAGATCTCCTTAATTTGATTATGAAAATGACAATAAATTTCTTTTTCTCCGCAAGCACATAATCGTTACCACGAGCAAAACATGAATATATGAGTATATAATACATCGTTATACAGTACATGTGAAAAGCATAAGTCAGTTGTAATTACAATTATCCAGGTCTGAATATATAAGTTTTTCAAAAGAAATAAGAGATCAAACAACGAAGAACCATCAAAACACAACTATTGTTCGGGATCTGTTCCATCATCATCCCAACCACTCGGCGGCTCCAACCAAAATGATATCTCCTTCCAAGTCACCTAATGTTGCCCGTTTGCTCACGCGAACACGGTTCGTGATCATCATAGGTACCAAACCACACGGTACAACAAAACAAATGTAAGTTTATCATGTAAAATAACAAGCAACATATAATATTAGTTAAGGAAGGCAATCCAAACATCACAACATCACCACCATATCACGCAACTCACATGAACAGTTATCTAAAAGCATTCCACAAGTCAGTTTATAATGCCTAGCATGATGCATGCTCCTGACTTATCGCTCAGCATGCAATGTGGTACCATCCCGGAAATAGTCCATCTCGGTGGTCAGATGATGTAGTAGCTTGTCAGGGTCACTCTGTTGTGCACAGACCGCTCGCCCCCAATGGTGATCAACCATGGGTGTTAGAAGGAGTTCCAAACAGACGTGGCCCCCAGTATCCTGGTACCCTACAGCCAATCATCCTATTTTCGTCAAACAAATGTAGTATGTCACATGACACCATCAATGCATGACCAGGCCAAATCCTTCCTCACAAGGATGACCTGTCATGCACCTCCCATGTACATACATACCGCCCTATCACGGGCTGCCTAGCATGGGCTCATCGATGCACTGAATGTGGTCCTTGCAAGGTTAATCACCCAGTCCCGACATCTCACATGTCTATACGTAGCATATCACCATGGCACCATCAATGTATGACCCAGTCCAGGAACAAATCCTTTCTGGCTGGGGTAACTCTTCATACACCCCTGTGGGTATCTACGTATATCCACCCACATTCGATAACCATGGGCACCATCAATGTATGACCCGATCCAGGAACAAACCCTTCCTGGCTGGGGTAACTCTTCATACACCCCCCATGGTATCAATGCACCAGTCATCATCTCATAAACCAACCCTTTACTATTCCAACATTATCATATGTGTTCATTACATACACATCAATAGTAACACAACATAGACTAGGAAGTCAGTGTAAAGTATTGGGCATCTGGATTGGCATCTAGATACTACATGATTATGAGGTACGAATCTGAACCAAGTCGGACAAGGGCAGACCCAGCACTATGCATTTGATTACATAAGAGTTTATAATCGATTAAACAGGCAGCACTTGCTCGATGCAATCGGTAAGACTTTTGATTGTGTTAATACCATAGACCTGCGCAGGGTTACCCGGATTTCAAATGCCGAGTTGTACAAGGTAGGTTTTTGGTGGTTAACCTGTACCCAGCAGCGAGTATTGTAAGGTTTCGGGTGTCCACGTGACACTTTAACATTATAATATTGTAATTACACAGTAATGATAATGATAATGACCCTATAGGAAAATTTGGGTTCATGTGACCGGGGTGACATACAAAGGGGTGCAAATTGGAACCCGGATAAGTAAGGGGTGTAAATAGAAGCCTTTTTAAAGTCGGGATCGTGCTGAGTGTGTAAGTGTAAATAAGGAGGCTGGGTTAATGCGTGACCGGGTTATCGCTTATGTAGGGGGTGTATATATTACACTTCTTGGAATAAGCGCTGTAAAGAATGGAACCCGGACAAGGAAGGAAAGAGCGACCGGGTAGAGATCCCAGATGAACTTGTATCTTTCTTTCCTTCGAGCTACCGAGTAGTGACCTCGAACGAGATCATGTATTCTTTCCCTTCGAGTTACCGGGTAAGTAATCTCGGATGATCTCGGAAGAGGGCGGGAACCTTGGACTTGGGAAGTGTCAAGGTAGAAGCCCGAAGGAACTCGGACAAGGTCGGATGATCTCGGAAGAGGGTGGAACTATGGATTTGTGGAGTGCCTAGGACGGGCTCCAACGTTATGCAATCGATTGCATAAGAGTTGTAATCGATTAAAGACACTCTGTACTCACTCGATACTGTGCACATGCACAAGGGTATCCGGGTTACTAATACCGAGTTGTGCAAGGTGGGAACCCAGACAAGGCTGTCTGAGCGGCGCATATTTTATTATTATTAAACCAACTCGGCAGAATAGTAAGAATATGGAGATCTCGATATTCTTACATAAACTAAGTAAAATATATTTAACTCACCAACCCGGTAGTTGGTGCTTTCACAAGCTTACCTTATGCACGTGATCCACTTTGGTTACCAGGCTACTTAAGCAACACGTGTGGACTTAAGTGACGTATACAATGTGCGTTAACTCAGGGAGTATATAAGTAACATGAGTGTGGGTCATTTTCCCACTTAACTCTTCTTTTCTCTGACCTTTCACCAAAGACATTCTCTCTTCCTCCTTTCGCTTCCCCCATTAACGAACGAAGGAAAGCTTCAAGTTTAGAGAAGAGAAGGTGATTTTAGGACATTTAAGCCTGGGAAAATCTGTTCGCCAGTTTTGCGAACACCTTAGAAGTACGAATCATAGGTAAAAACCTTAAAATTTATCTGTTAGGGACTTTGGGTTAGGGTGTGATAGACCTTTTTGGGGGTCTGCATGTCGCCAGTTGGGTGACTAATTCCTATAACCTAGAAAAGAGTTGAGTTTCTTTACATGCAACGGTAGAGAACCGCTATTAATCTCTTGCATGCATGTATGTAGGGCGTGACATTGTGGATAGTGGGGTTCGAAACCGCGACGGCGTTCCACCATACTTCAAACAGGTAAGCTCTCAGTTCTTGGGAGTCCTTCCCCTCGACAGCGTTCCACCATACTTCGAGGGAGTGATGGTTATTGTATGTCATGATACATGTATTGAAATTGTGTGTTACTACTTTGATTGAGAACATGTATATGATTTGCATTGTGATAATGTGTTGTAATTGTGTGAGAATTCTCTGGCCAGTAGAATGGACAGATATGGACTTCCCTTAGAGCCAAAGTGATGTGGAACAACTCTAAGTGGTCAATTAGTATATACGAAAACCCTGAGAGAGAATGCCCATTAAGTTGGATGAAACTCTCTTGGAAGAGTCATATACGTACACGCAGAACCCGGAGGGAATGTGCCCATTAAGTTGGATGGTTTTCCTCTGGCAGAGTCTGCCTGAAGTCCTGGAGGAATGTGCCCCTTAAGTTGGATGGTCTTCCTCAGGCAAGGGATGTACGAGAGCATGTGCCCATTAAGTTGGATGATCTTCTCTTGTATGATCCGTGTGATTGTATGCATGTATTTTGTTTCTGAAAGCCGGTATGGATAGTTTGTGTAATGCCTATTTGAATACTGTATCGTGGAAGTGAACCCGAGGAAGGAGAGGCCTTCTATAACCCGGAGTTTACTGAGATTATTATCTCACCCCGGTTGGGGATTATATGTGTTTGTAGGTGATGAGCATATGAAAGAAGGCGGATCCCGGGGCAAGAAGTCCGGGTAGCTATGCAGTCCGAGGGGTCCCAGACCAGAGGCCGAGCCGGGACGGGTTCCGCTTGGAACTTAGTTTTTTTTTTTTGGGCATGCCAGCTATATA
>CM023941.1:20015111-20111504 GCA_013407115.1 Glycine latifolia | reverse complement strand
ATGTCTTGTTCCTTGAAAATTGTTACCTTTGTGAATATCAATTTGAATCAGTGATTAGAAATCTTGAATTCTCCCTCAGTGCGGTGAACCTCACAGTTTTGAACAATGTATGTATTTCTCTCTTTCAAATCATTCTTTCACTTGTTAGAGTAAAAATTTTGTGCCACTGCATGTATTTTGTCTTCCTAGGTTGCCAATAAATACTTAACATTAGATAGGACATGCAAAATAAAAAGAAACAACACACCACACAAATCAATCAATATCTTCTCATTATTGAAAATCATCTAAATGTTGGCAACCTTTTGAGATTTTTTCACAAACCACAAATTTATGATCCTAACAGTTGTCTTCCATGTCTCCTTCATATTTTCAATCTCACTTATTACATTGATCTTCAGTGTTGTTGATTAAGTGGTTATATTTGGCTGTGACCATATAGCACAAAACATTCAGGACATGAAATATGTAACGACCCCGTATGCATCCGGTTCATTAACATTATAATATGGTCATAAGCACAACAATACTTAACGTAATTAAGTAAACACGGAAGCATTAAAATAAAACAAGACGTCATCTTTCGTCATACAATACAACTAAAACATTAAGTATGGAATTATGATATACATCCCGGCACCTGGGTTATTTTCCACAAGATACATCATAGTACAACCCATACCGGGTTACAAAAAGTACAAAAAAATTGATCCAATAGCCTTGCTTAAGACTGCCTTCCGATTTCTACTCCTTTGAACCCTGCCTCGACCTCTTATCCGGGATCCTCAATTAGTGGCCAACCCAGCCTCGCCCAACACGGCCTCTTAATTGAGATCCACCGAACAACCCCTACTCAGGTTTCTTACCCCGGACTTTGTCCTCCGCTCTTTGGCTGTCACCTGCAATAAAATATAATCCCTAATCGGGGTAAGATACAATCTCAGTAAACTCAGGGTTCTTGGAGTCTATTCTCCCCACTGGTTCACTTCCACAGTACATAGTATTTATATTGGCATTACGTATAACATAGCCAACTTGACTTTTTAATAAAAACAGCAGTATAACCATCTCAGCCTTTTAAGAAAAATTAAAACATAGCCATCCCGGCTTTCATAAACATCACATGTATATAATCACACCAACGTGCTATTCCAGCACAGATATACAAGTTCACCAGTGCACATCTCATGCACAAATGTATAACACCCGTGCACATCTCATGCACTCAGACGTATATGAATGGTTGAGAAGCTCATTCCGGATGAGTCTTACACTCTCATATATAGTCCGCTTCCCTGGCTAGAGGGCTTCCTTAACCACAATACAAACATCATAGTGCAAATCATTTACATGTATGTTTCAATCAAAAAGCAGTAACACACAATTTAAATACACACACTGCATCATACAATAATCATAACTCCCCAGGAGTATGGTGGAACACAATCAAGGGATACAATCTCCCCAAGAACAGAGAGCTTAACTTCTCTGATCACCGCACTGACTACCTTAGCCTCGTGTTCCCGACCACTGATATCTTCTTTATCAAGCCCTACACCAGGCAAGAAAGATATCAACAACAGTTTTCAACCGTTTCATGAAAAGAACCCAATTTTTTTCCAGATCTCAACCATAAACCTCCAACTTTGACTTGTAAACCCCCAAAAACATCTGGCATAACAAAATACCCAAAACCCAGAAAAGATAGCTTTCATGGTTGAACCTTCATCACAACAACCTCTTAAGCATATTTTTCCAAAGAAATATCACCCAAAACCAACCCTAACTCATAAGGGTTATTTTTCCTCTCAACCCCAAACTTAAAGGAAATGGTAAAACTTACGCGTCTTACCTTAAAATGTCAAGGGAGGATTGTGGACAACTTCTAAAAGCCTGGATGTCCTTACAATGTCTTCTAAGTCATAAAGGTTGAAACTTTAACTTCCTTTGGAGAAATGATCTCCTCGACTGATGATTCTTTCAAAGAGTAAAAGGGTGGGAACTAATTTGTATGGTGATTCCCTTCACGTTGGATGTGAAGGTGTTTAGGTTAATGAATGGTTATCTAGGAAGCTTTTTCTCACTTTAACAATGGAGGAAATATGGAATAAGAGAGAGAAAGTGTTTTAATAAAGACGGTGAAAATAAGGTTACTACTAAAATATCTCACTTGTGCATATCTTATATAGCCTGTAAGTTAACACGCGTCCTAAAAAAACATGAGTCTTCCCGCGTCAAAGCAACCAGCAGGGAGTCAACACGTGTCACTTGTGTAAAGTGAACATGTATGGCCAACACGTGTAAAAAGGCTAAGTCTAATGTTCCCTCCTCCTCTGACCTCATCCGACCTAATCCAACCTATTCTGAGTTCCTACCTTGGTACTTCACAAGTCCAAGGTTCCTCCCAACCTTGTCCGGGTTCCTAATTCGGTAACCTTATAAAAAGGGGTTACGAGATCTTCTGGTCTCTCTACCCGGTAGCTCTTACAAGTCAACTAAATACGAGCTCCTCCGAGCTCAACTAAGATCCACCGAGATCACAACTCGGTAACACATCCAAGCTCATCCGTGATTACAACTCGGTAATACATCCGAGATCACCCGAGCTTATCCGAGATCACAACTTGGACTTCAAAGAAAAGGAAGACACGAGCTCTACCGAGATAGCTATCTGGTTGCTCTTTCCTTTCTTGTTCGGGTTCCTTTCTATACATCAGTGTTTTTCCCAAAAGTGCTATGTAAATACACCACTTACGTGGCAATAACCTGGTCTACATAAAAATTAACGTATATCACAATCCTGGATTAGTAAAGGTGCTATCTACACCCCCTTCTTATCCGAGTTTCTAATATACACCCCCCTAAAGTGACAACTCAGTCATACGAACCCGAATTAAACACAGGGTTATTATAAAATTCAACAAACATCATATATATTGAAAACGTTTATCTTTAACTTGACAATCAAAGTTTAAGAAACTACGCTAACACATGGACCCAACCATCATCCCAACAACTCCTAGGGTGTTCCCCAAAACCATCAACATATGATTAAAACACTCATGATACACAAAGACCAAAGTTGCACAAACCTATCTTAGACCTGTGCTAACAAACTCCCATATCAGCCAAATGTTGGAAATTTTTTATTCCTTCTTTCATAGTTGCTTTTTTGTTTTTTTGTTGAGATTTCTATGGGAAATGGGTTTCTGCACATGGTCCAGTTTCTTCCCACATTCAAATCTTATCTTCTACAATGTTCAACAATCCACGTTCTAATCCACGTATTTTCGTTCTTATCGTGGTGAGTTGTGTGATGTACAAAACTCTATAAATAGAAGAGGTTGCTCTCTGCTTTAGATCACCAAGCCTACTCCTCTCTTTAGAAAGCACACCATCAAGTTTTGAGCGAGTGAGGGTCTGGAAAGCTAAAACTCTGAAGGTTTAAGAAAGGTAAATAGCAATGGCTGGAGGTAAGTACCTCTGAAATTTATTTTTCTTTTATGCTTTCGCTGTTTGATCTCAATGTGTTGTTTATGTTTGTTAACATGTTTAGACCTGTAACGCCTAAAATTTTTCGCTTATTTTATACAGAAATTTATTTTATCAAATTGTTTTTCTTCATTTCTTAAAACAAACTTCCAATAATACTTCAAATAAAATAGTTACCATTAAATATTTCTTAGTACAAAATAAAGTATCATATAGTCCATTACAATAATATTATTCGGATACAAACCATAATATAGTTCGAATACAGACCAACAAACCAAAATAGTCCAATACAAATTTCATGTCCTCAGAGACAATAGTACACCAAGCATAGCACACAATTCATCCAAACTTCTCCATCACCATTTAGCTTAACATTTCACTGTTCCTCTGCTCGCCCAACAAATTGGGGTCATCACAGGTGTCAACCACAGACACAAAGATAGGGTAAGTATATGATAAACATAGTTAGATAAACACAACAGATTCATAGTGAAACAAAATAATATGTCGAAATAAATATATAAATACATAACAGAATACATAACATATGCATGATTTCTTGATTAGAATGATGCATGACTGAGATCTCAGGTTCTCAATAAATGGTACCATAGTCAAGATAGCCCCACCCTCTCTTAGTGGAATGAACCTATCCATCCAGTCAGGGTAGCCCAGTTGCGCATAGGAATGTCACCTCCACCTATGTGATCATCATAGTGGTGTGGTCCTCACTGTCTCAACTACCCCCTAGTTCATAACTCCTTTGAACGCGTGGACTCAGTTTAGCTATCTGACACACCTCCTCTTGAGGTCACTCCATTACCTCCTCTTTGAGGTAATTAAATGCAGATGAAATATGCAATGAATTATTTTTTATTTCTTCTTCACCATTTATCTCCAATTTATTCTCATATGCTTTAACTATTCAACATAGATTCAACACAGAACTCAACTCAACATAGATTTATAGAAACACTCAGCAACACATGGATTCCATAACAATCCATATAGATTTCCAACAACAGGTGAACTTCATAGAATAATTAGTAGAATATACACATCACATAAACTTTAATAAAAAAAACATCCATTTAATATACAACATACAAACTTTAGTAAAATATCAAGTAAATAACAAAATAACATGCGAACTTTAGTAAATTATTAAAACAAGTATTTCTTTGAAACAAAGTCATAATATACAAAGGTTAAGTTATTTACTCTCCTTTTTTTACTAGATTGGATTCAAGTTATTTATTATGACCATTATTTTAAGTTACTTAGCCAAAGTATCATCCATGTACCATTACTAATTCTTGGAGGCATTTCATCAAACACATGGTATTCAAAGCGTTAATTCTTATAAAAATAAACAAGAATCTAACATAAAGAATATCTAAACCATGGCTATCATAGTACTTCCCCATACCTTGCTTTCTTAAGTTGGAATTTTAGCAACTAGCTTCCAAGACTTCCTAGCTTCTTCACGTGAACTTTCAAGGGTTGTGGGCCTTGGTTTGCTTTGGAATTTTAGTGAAAGGGATGTAGGAATGAAGTAGGTTGCTTCAAATGTAATTTCCTTCATTTGGTCCCCACCACCCTTATTTATAGGCTAGGTGAAGTGGCTTTGCTAAAAATATCTCCAAGCTTATGATTACTTTGCTTTCTATTTGGTTTATTTTCATTGGCTAAGGCTTTTCCACCATACAAGTGTCCAAGTTCTTGAGATTTCCATATCCTTCTCCTTGACTCTTAATTTGCACATGGACTTCAAGCCTTGTAGAGAAAGTTTTACCAAATTTCCTTTCTTTTACGTTTTTGTGTTTCTTGAAAAACCCGTTTTTGTAAAATAATGATTCTGGTTTCGTTAACCGTTGGATCTCCTTGAAATTTTAAAGGTATACTTCTATCTCACATATGTAAATCTTGACCGTTGGGATTTTTGAAATAATGTCTATAAATATCCACGTGTTCTTCCAAAGGATGGCTAGGATAAAATTTGCTTCAAATATCTCTTAAGCATTTATAACCTAGCTTTCCAAATGGTCCAATGGCATGTTACATGGCTTATTAACCATACAAGTGTCTTTGTTCTTGAGTTTTCTAAAGCTTTCTTCACTATTCCTATAGTCCACGGCCATGCTTGATTTTTGGAGCACATTTGTTGCAATTTTACAAATTTCACATAAATGGCTTGGATGGCTAGGATTTTTAGAAATTTTAAGGCTTTGTTGGAATTAATTTATGCCTTGAATTTAAATAATATTGCTTCTATAATCTATGGAAGCTTAATTCTTATTGGTTTTATGGAAATGAAATCCTAGAAATCTTTTTGGAACTAGCTTAAGTGTGACAACATTCTTAAAATGTCACATAAATTTCTTTCAATATTTTTATCTAATTTCTCATTGGTTCATTTTGTTTTTAATTAATAAAATGTCTAGACTACTTTATTTAAGAGTCTATTCCTCCCATAATTAAAAGAAAATTCCACAGATTGTATTTTTCCTTTTCTGTGTTTTTTAGGAAACTCGGGTTAGTCTAGATTAAATTCTTTTTGAAATAGTTTCCAAAATTCCTAAAAATTCTTTTTCATGGTTTTTCTTTATAAATAATGTCAATAATTTCTTATCTAGGAGAATACTGTATTTTGGTCAGGTGTTTATAGCATTACTGAGACTATATGGCTTTATCAGGGACAAAGGGTATTTTGGTCATTTCTGTCATGAAGGGCATTATGGTAATTTCATCATTCATCCTAGGGGCATAATTGTCATTTCAACCACAAAATATCTAGCCAAAAATATCTAAAGATATTCTTGTCATTTCCAAAATATCCAAGGGCATTTATGTAATTTTTCTTCTTAAAATATCTAACTAAAATATCTAGAGGCATTTTCGTCATTTCAACTTCGAGGGCATTTCTGTCATTTCTAATTTACGGAAAGGGTAATATGGTCATTTCTCTTCAAATATTTTCGTAATATCTCCAATTGATATTTCACTCTAATCTTTCAAATCTAGAGCATCAAATTCTAATATGTGCATCCATAATTATGCAAGAATAATTCATATAATGCTTTGGCTATAGTTATGGAATTTTTGGGGTGTTACAAGACCAGTACAATAATTTAATACATATGTATACATTTACTACATCAGTATTCATCATTCACATGTTTAGAACTTAATTTAGGTTTACATGTATTTACAACTCAAAATATACATGTCCACAAAAAAGATTAAGGGACTAACTATGAAAGAGTTGATTAACAAAACACAACTCTTTCCAAAAAGAGTTCCAACGTCATCATGTCGGCTTGTTGGCTCCAACAAAAAAAGAAGATCTCCCTCCAAGATCACATACTGCTGCTCATCTGCTCACACGAACAAAAGTTCATGATCATCATACGTACCAACCACATGTTAGATTTTTGGCAAGCGTACCAATTATCGTTGTAAGTTACAAAATTTATAAAAGTTCGTCTCCACAGGGACTTGATTTACTCAATTAATTCAAATAAAACTTAACAATTTAATAGTTATGTACAATGAGTGTGAACGGAGTTTCATGTAGTTGTGGATTAACAGAAATTATGAAATTTAAAGAAGAAGCGGAAATAATAAATTTAGTGCGGAAGATTACGAATGATTACGAAAAATTACGGAAGATTACAGAGACTAATAAGACAAATTTAATTAATTCAAGAAAATCGTAGGATTGTATTTCATCGTTCATACCCTTAGTATTCAATTAATATTACCATGCATAAGTTATTTTCTTTTATGATTGATGCACACATAAAATTACCCCAAATCGATCCCTCGTATTTGAGAATCCTAAAAATATTTATCAAATATCGATTCCTCGCATATGAAATAAATACCCCAGCATTACGATCATATTTATGTGCTATTTGCAATCTAAACGTTATGCTCTGTTCCTAGCAACGTAACGTAAAGAGTAAAATTATTCAGTTCAAGTTTTAAGAGTACTTTCCAGTTAAACTTAGAACCTTATTTCATGAAACTATTGATTAAGTAGAATCAAGCATTAAGTATGGAATAAATTTACCAATAATAAATAGAAAAGACTTATGCATAAATAAATATTAAAAGAGATACTTAAGGGTAAGAAGATTACATCCAATCCTTTGAGAGAAGCTAGCCAAGCATGGAGAGAACCTCCTTAGAAGAATAGATGAAAGGACTCATCACTGCTTCTTTTCGGCAGAGTTTCCACACTAATCCTCACCTCTCTCACTATCCTAGGCTACCTACTAACAAAATTGGAAGAGCCTAAGGCTTAAGAACAAGCTTGGAAGCAAGGGAGGAGAAGAAATGGATTGCAAGAAGTGTCCCTTTCTCCTTGGGGTGCATGGCTATTTATAGGGGGCTGGCTGCTTGAGTTCACTCACCCAGGCGAGTGTTTTTACCTGTCTTTGCTCACCGGGGCGAGCTTAAAACCCACTTGAAGGACCACTCGCAGAAGCCACTCGCCCAGGCGACCAATTTGTGCATGTTTCACTCGCCTGGGCGAGTTAAACGTGTTACCCTGAAGAATGCTTTGGGCCTTGATGAATTTTGGGCCTGTTTTTCTTGTTACACCTCCCATGTTTGCTTTATAATCCATTTTTGCTTGCTTTATGTGTTCGGAAGCTTCAAAAATCCTTTAACATCCAAAAAGCAAGAAAGGATTGGATAAATCTTCAAGAATATGAACACAACATTTATCCTAAGCACTAAATACAAACTAACTAGTTTAGGGCAAGTTTTTGTAGATATTCTTAGTAAAAATGAAAGATAAGTGCCTTCAATGTAACCTTAATTTCACTAAGATATGACACTTATCAACTCCCCCCAACCTAGAATCTTGCTTGTCCTCAAGCAATAGTTAAAATATATTTGTTAAATGAAAACATGCTTTGTAAAGAATCAACTTCCCAAAAATGATCAGAACATATTTTCAAATAGTTAACCTTAAGAATTGAAGCAAAAGATGAAATTCACATAACCAAAATGAGATTAAGATCAATTCACATTTCCTTTCTAAGGAATATCACAAGGAACTTATGACTGATTCAAACAGAGGAAAACCTCTCAAAGTGTTTAATTCTCTCACAGGTAAGTGTTTCATCTCAATTCCTGCACTGATACTTTATAGATTTATTTTGCAATTCATTTCTCATCAAATCAAAGTGCATAATCAACAAGGATCATTAGGGCTTTTATGGCTGGGCTTTTGGCTAGAAAAGAAATCTTGGTTTTTCTGGATATTCAAAAAAACCTTTTGGAATAAGAGAGCAAGTAAAGATAAAACAATTAGATTATCACTTTCTATTTCTTCCTTTTTCTTCCAAGATATCCATGTTTATCAATTTTTTTTTTCATTTCACCCAAATACTTTGTTTCCTTTTTCTTTTTCTTTCTTTCTTTCTATTCTTTTATTTATCACATGAATAACATATATCCACATTTAAAATTCTTTTTCATCGCATGAGTTACCCAAAAAGTTTCCATCAACTTATTCCCTTTTGCTCTCCTAACCTTAGGTAAGGTATGAAATTCCTATCCTAGGTTAGGGTTTCAACAAAATATCAACTGTTTGGCTCAAAAAGGGTTGCAAATGGTAATTCATTATTTTCATGCTGGGATAGCTTTTTGGCTAGTGGCTTTTAAAAGATGTTCAAAAAGAAAGAAAGCCTAAATCATATCCTTGCATCATATGTTTTAATAATTAGAAATTAATGCAAAATTACTATAAATCATATCAGTGAGGACTCTCAATATAATCTATGTGGTTGCACACTCACTGGGCTTAAGGTCTGTTTTCATGTTCAAATCAGATCAATGTTTCGAAAGATATTCTTTATTAATTTTATGTGAAAAAGTCTTGCCTTCATTTGGTATTTTGGAAAATCATTTCATTTGTTTTTCATTCTCAAGATTTTCAAAAATCATTTTGTTGTTCTGATCCAAAAACAAGTTTCAAAACAATATTTGTTGATACTTTTCAAAACATGTAATCTTTCAAGAAAATTTTTCTTTTAAGACCCAAAAAGATTTTATATATTATATACAACTATTTTAAGCAAAAAGCAAAAATATTTTGGTGTAACTTTCAAAAAGACTTATGTTAACAGTATACAATACCAAAAAGATTTAACAGTATATAATACCAAAAGATTTATCAATGCATATAACTAAATAAAGATGAAATAGTTAGTAATAATAATAGTAATATAGTAAATAAAGTATTTAGATAGCGATAAAGACAGAAATAAATAACGTAACGTATTCAAGAAAGTAATAAAGAAAGCTATAAAGAAATTAAAAACAATGTCACAGTGTCACAGATTATGAAGATCAGTGAGATATGCTGTCAAGTTCTGCTCTAGGTCCTCCTCATCTGTTGCTTCCTCTCCCTCAGCAGCTCCCTGATCATCTGTAGGGCCAGCCATAGGATTCTGATCAACTCTCTGGCCTCCTACCTCCTCCTGAAAGATTGGCTTGTCTCCAGTCCATGCTACATATGTGTTGAACTGCTCTAGAGTGGGGCACTGGAATGGGGTGGAATCTTGTCTGTGCTGATGTTGTGTGTAGTTGTAGAAACTTTGATTAAGCTGTATCTGCCCTCTGTGATTAGCAGCCTGTTGATCAGCCACATGCTGCATGTAGGTCTACATCTGGAGTTCCATCCTCTGAAGATGAGCTGAAATGGACTCCATAGATGGTGGTTCTTGTAGCTGCTGCTACTTCACTTGTCTGGCTTGGTAATATTTCTCAATAAATGCCCGGTTGATGGGAGGTCGAATCGTCTTGGAAGGTAGTACCTGCACTCATAAAATTGGTATAAAGCAGTTATTAAAGCAGGAAATCCAAGTGCTCGGTTGGCTTTTTCTGGGTTTAGTGAATGGCGGGGAGGCTCTGTGATGACGAACTGATGAATGGCGTCTGAAATCAACTGTGCTACATGAATACTGAGTTGTTCTATGCAACTGAAAACAAGCTGACATTTGGGCATAGGCAAGTTAGAATTATGATCACTTGGAAGCACGTTGTTGAGGAGGAAGGTCATCCAAATCTGAGTGAGTGTTGTCATGATGGTTCTCATTAATCTCACCCGACTTCCTACAATATTGCGGGCAAAGTCACAACCAGGGGCACAAAGAAGTTGGGTGACAGCGTGCTCATCAAACCCAGAAATGATGTTCCTCCTGCTAATATATTCATAGTTTTGGCCTTCTTCCAAAATGAGTGGATTCCCTAAAAATTGATTAATCGCATCTGGATCATAAGGAATCCACTGGCCTTGCACTAGGGATCGTTGATCAAGAACACCTTCTTCAGTTGGCCAAGCATTAGCATAAAATTCCAATACTATTGCCGGATCAAATTTCTGCATTGGTGTTGTAAGGGGCCTCCATCTTCTTCTATCAATCTCCATGGTGAATTCTGGATATTCACCATCCATCAGTTGAACCCTCCGTTCGTTGAGGAATGACCAATTCTTGATGACTTCAAATCGCTTTTGGTGCTCCTCAGTACGGAACCTTTGCGCATCAAATATAAAATCTGCAGGAGTGGTGCTGGACCCTTCTTCTGCATGCCTAGCTCTTTTGGTTGACAGCTTCTTGGGAGCCATCTGAAAAGCATCTCAACAACAAAAATTAAGTATGATAATTCATTGCAGCCCATGTACCAAAATAGATTTGGAGATTGCTAATTCAAATTATTTAAGTTAATTTAACATGATGTAATGGCCAGCAAAATTTTAGATCAGTAGGTATGCTTAAAATAGCAATTAGATGGCAGCCCATGAGAAATGAATTTATGCAATTTAACCATTACAACATGTATGCTCACAATTTCCAGCCTTTCTAATGCTCATGTTATAAATCAAATCACCAATTTTTCACCTATTATTCCAGCAGCTCATGGATGTTCATTAATCCTAAATGCTACAAACTTTTAACATGCAATTTATTAGTGAAAATTTGAAGTTTGTGCACAAAGGAATAACTCAATCTTGAAATCTATCATGAGCTATGTACATTGTAGCCTGCATTTCAAGCTATTTAACAGGTATAAAGAAGCAATTTTTGTGCATAGATAAGGTTACTTCATGGCTGTTCTCTTTGAAGCATTTCACCAAACACTTGGTGTGCACGCTTTGTTGTGTATGAAAATGAAGTTGTTTTGCACATAATTACAGCAAAATTTTCAAAGAATAGGAGAAGAAGAAGACCAATTCAGAATATGCAATGAAGATCAATTTCCACATGGACATAATTTCAAAATTTCTTGACTTGACTATGCTTGAAAACTTAGAATAAAGCAATACAACTACACTATCATAATCTAGAAATATAAGAAAGGTTAAGTGGAATGATGTATACTGTAAATGATTTCAAGGTAAGAGAAAGCTTACTTGATTGAAGTGGGATGAGGGGGAAAAGTGCGCTTGGGCGAGTTTAAGAGAAGAAAAAGGTGCAGCACAACAAAAATAGAAGATGAAAGTGATTTGAAATGAAATTTTTGGGCAAAATTTTGGTTTTTACCTTGGCTGGGTCGTGCTGCAGACATAGGCTCGCCCAGGCAAGTGTTTTGTTCATGGTTTACTCGCTTGGGCGAGTTAAACCACTTTTTTTTTAAATAATATTTTTTTTTACTTAATTTATTCTTATCCTAAAAAGACCTTACCCTATATTTAAATATTTGTAAATATTTTACGAAAACTAAATAATATAAATATTTAAGCAAAATAAACAATATTTAAAAGAAAGGTTAGAATGTACTAGCTAGGTTGCCTCCTAGAAGCGCTTCTTTAACATCATCATAGCTGGACGCTTTTGCTATTGCTCAAACTTCTTGTAAATGGATCATGGTGGTGAGTCTTTCAACATCACCACCCAAATAAGGTTTTATTCGGCTACCATTTACAGTCTATGTCCTCTTCGTGGTTGGATCTTCAAGGATTACAGCTCCATGTGGCATGACTTCATTGATGATGAATGGTCCAGACCATTTAGATTTCAGCTTATCTAGAAACAATCTTAATCTAGAATTAAATAACAAAACTTGTTGCCTAAGTTGAAAATTCTTTTTCAAAAGCTTTTTATCAAGATAAGATTTAACTTGTTGTTTATAAAGCTTAGAATTTTCATATGCTTTAAACCTCAATTCCTCCAGTTCATGAAGTTGGAGCTTCCTATGCTCACCGGCTGCATTAGGATCAAAATTCAGAAATTTTAATGCCCAAAAAGCTTTATGTTCTAACTCAACAGGCAAATGACAAGATTTGCCATAAACCAATTGGAAGGGTGTGAGTCCTGTAGGAGATTTGAATGCTATTTTGTATGCCCACAGAGCTTCATCTAGCTTCTGAGACTAGTCCTTCCTTGATTGAGCAATTGTTTTCTCCAATATCCTTTTAATTTCCCTATTAGAAACTTCAGCTTGCCCATTGGTCTGGGGATGATAAGGTGTAGCAACCTTGTGTCTAACACTGTAGTGTTGGAGAACTTTCTTAAGTTGGACATTACAAAAATGAGATCCTCCATCACTTATCAATATTCTGGGTGTACCAAATCTTGTAAATATATTTTTCTTTAAGAAGCGAATAACTGTCTTTGCATCAGCATGTTGTACAGCTATTGCTTCCACCCATTTGGTGACATAGTCCACAGCCAACAAAATGTATTCATTTGAGTATGAGGATGGAAATGGACCAATGAAATCTATCCCCCAACAATCAAATGCCTCAACCTCCAGAATGTTTTGTAGTGGCATTTCATTTCTTCTAGAGATTCCCCTTGTTCATTGGCAGTTATCACACCTTTGGACATATTCATGGGCATCTTTAAACAATGTAGGCCAATAGAATCCGGATTAGTGAACTTTTGCAGCAGTCCTTTCACCATTGTAGTGGCCTCCGTAAGGTGAACTGTGACAGTGCCATAGGATGTTCCTTGCCTCCCCCTGAGTCACACATCTCCTTAAAAGATTATCTGCTCCAATTTTGAAAAGGTAAGGATCATCCCATACAAAATATCTGGCATCTCTGAGAAACTTCTTCTTCTGGTGCCAAGTGTAATCTTCAGGAATTGCACCAGCTGCTTTAAAGTTGGCCATCTCTGCAAACCATGGCCTTTCTGAAATGTGGAAGAGCTTCTCATCAGGGAATTCTTCTTGAATTTCAAGATCTTGTGTGGCTACTTCATCACTGGTAAGTCTAGACAAATGATCAACTACATGATTTTCACACCCTTTCTTATCCTTGATTTCTAAATCAAATTCCTGTAAGAGCAAAACCCAACGGATAAGTCTAGGTTTAGAATCAAATTTAACTAACAAGTATTTTATTGCAGCATGATTAGTAAAAATCACTACTTTGGATCCTATCAAATATGATCTAAATTTTTCCAAAGCATACACTATGACAAGCAATTCTTTCTCAGTTGTTGCATAATTGATTTGAGCATCATTTAAAACCTTGCTTGCATAATGTATGACATGGAAAACTTTGTTTTTCCTTTGACCCAAAACTGCTCCTACAGCATAATCACTTGCACCACACATTATTTCAAAATCAAGTGTCCAATCAGGTGCAGTGGTTATAGGTGCAGAAACTAGTTTTTGTTTCAAAGTTTCAAAGGCTTTAAAGCATGAATCATCAAAATGAAATGGAACTTCTTTATTTAAAAGATTGCTCAGTGGCTTGGCAATTTTTTAAAAATCTTTAATGAACCACCTATAGAACCCTGCATGTCCCAGAAAACTTCTAATGCCTTTGACATTGGTTGGTGGAGGTAATTTCTCAATAACATCAACTTTAGCTTTATCCACTTCAATGCCCTGCATAGAAATCTTGTGACCTAAAACAATGCCTTCAGTTACCATGAAGTGACACTTCTCCTAGTTAAGCACAAGATTAGTTTCAATACATCGCTTCAAAACAACATCAAGATTAGACAGGCATAAATCAAAAGAAGTACCAAATACTGAAAAATCATCCATGAAGATTTCAATGCTTTTCTCAACAAGGTCGGAAAAAATAGCCAGCATGCACTTTTGGAAAGTGGCAGGTGCATTACAAAGACCAAAAGGCATTTTCCTATAAGCAAAAACACCGAAGGGACAAGTAAAGGTTGTTTTCTCTTGGTCTTCAGGATCAACATTAATTTGATTGTATCCTGAATACCCATCAAGAAAACAGTAATATTGCTGACCTGCTAGTCTCTCCAGCATCTGATCCATGAAGGGTAGTGGAAAATAATCCTTTCTTGTAGCTTTGTTGAGCTTTTTGTAGTCAATACACATCCTCCAACCCGTAACAGTGCGTGTTGGAATAAGCTCATCTTTGTCATTTTTAATGCCACCTTTCTTGGGGTACTACCTGTACATGACTTACCCATTGACTGTCTGAGATAGGATATATCATTCCAGCCTCTAGTAGCTTGACCACATCTTTTCTGACAACTTCTTTCATGGTTGGGTTGAGTCTTCTTTGTGGCTGAGCTATAGGTTTATAGTCTTGTTCCATCAAAATTCTATGCATACAATAAGAAGGACTAATACCTGTTAGATCTGATAGTGTCCAACCAATGGCTTTGTAGTTTTCTTTCAAGACTTTCACCAATTTATTTTCTTCCTCTTCAGAGAGCTAGGCATTTATGATTACTGGCTTTTCAGAATTACATGCAAGAAAGACATATTTTAAATGTGAAGGTAATACCTTCAATTCCAGCTTTGGAACTTCTTTTTGCTTTTCTTTCTTTATTTCTTCAAAGAGGGATTGGTGATAAGGAATTTCTTTGCAAGAATTCAGCTGCTGATGACATTCTAATCTTTCCTTATCCCCATCTTCATAACCATCTTCAGTGAATGCTTTCTCCAAGCCATCTTTTCTATTTATAAATCTTTTAGAGTCAGAGATTACCTCATCGAGAACATCGACTCTAAAACATTCTCTTTTATCTGTGGGATGCTTCATAGCTTCAAGAACATTGAACTGCACTTCATCATGTTGCACCCTCACAGTGAGTTTTCCTTCATCAACATCAATCAAGACTTTGGCAGTCTTCATGAAAGGTCTGCCAAGAATCAATGGAACTTCACTGTCTTCATCCATGTCCATTACTACAAAGTCAACTGGAAAAAAGAATTTGTCAACTTTCACCAACACATCTTCAATAATGCCATGAGGATGCTTAATAGTTCTGTCAGCTAGCTGCAAAGTCATCCTTGTTGGTCTGATTTCTACTTCTCCTATCCTTTTGACCATGGATAATGGAATGAGGTTGATGCTTGCGCCTAAGTCAAGAAGAGATTTCCCCACTCATAAATTCCCAATAGTCACAGGAATTGTGAAACTACCAGGATCTCTTGATTTTTTTGGAATTGTTTTTTGGATGATTACACTGCAACTTGCATCCAGCTTTATGGTTTCATCATCTGTGTATCTTCTCTTTGTGAGTAGATTCTTCATAAATTTGGCATATGTTGGCATCTGCTCCAATGCTTCAGAAAAAAGAATGTTGATTTGCAGTTGTTTGAAAATATCCAAGAAACATTTGTACTGCCTTTCCTTTGCCTTTTTGGATGGAGCATGTGGATATGACATATTTTGGACTGGTGGCGAGGTTAAGACAGCTTTGCCTTTATCACTCTTTTTCTTTTCATCTTCACTCATCACTTTCTTCTCAATTTTTTCATTTGTTTCTTCATCATTTTTCTCTTTTTCTTTTTCTTTTTCAACTTTTTCATCATCACTTTTTTCTATATTTCCTTCATTTTTTTCTTTTCTTCTTCCTCCTGCCTACCAACCACAGTCCTCGTTCTTGTTATCATGGCTTTACATTGCTCTTTAGGGTTGACTTGGGTATTTGCTGAGAAAGATCCACCTCCATGCTCAGACAGTTGCTTTGCGAGTTGTCCAACCTGTACTTCAAGATTTTTGATGGAAGCATCAGTATTCTTTTGATTGGTGATGGACATCTGCATAAATTGAGTTAGAGTGTCTTCCATTTTTTATAATCTATCAGGCTGAGCTTGGTTTTATGGATTTCTATTAGAAGGACCTGCATATTAATTGTTAGTGGGACCTGCAAAAGGAGGATTAGTAGGAGCATTATATGCATTATTATTTTGTCTCCAACCATAAGGTTGATTTGAACCTAGACCTCCTCGGTAACCTTGATAATTTCCTTGATAATTTTGCTGAGGTCTGGTCTGATTTTGTAAATAATGAGCCTCCTCCTCTGGTTGGCAATCACCAGGTGCTGGACAATGGCCATTTTGATGTTCTCCACCACAGAAATCACATCTCAAAATTTGTTGAATTTGATGAGCTGTGTGTGTTTTCTGTGATCCTCCATGCTGAATTTGTTGAGGAAGTTGGCCTATTTGTTTGGTTAAGGCCTCCAATTGTTAAGTTAACAATTTATTTTGAGCTAGAATGACATTTTGAGTATCCAGCTCCATTACACCTTTCCTCTGAATTGGAGATCTATCATGGTGAGATTGGTAATCACTGGCTGCTATGGAGTCAATGATTGCTATTGCTTCCTCCGGGCTTTTTGACATCATAGTTCCACCAGCTAAGGCATCAAGAATCATCTTTGTTTGAGGTCTCAAACCACTATAGAAAATATGTAGCTGCGCAGCATCATCAAAATTGTGGTTTGGGCACCTCCGCAATAAGGATTTGAATCTCTCCCATGTCTCACAGAGAGGTTTATCTGCTCCTTGGGAAAAATTAGCAATGGCTGATTTTGTGCTAATGAATCTTGATGGCGGAAAGAATCTAGTAATAAATTTTTCCTCCACTTCTTCCCACGAGCAAAGGCTTTTGTTTGGTTGGGACTGGAGCCACGTCTTTGCTTTACCTGTCAAAGAAAATGGAAAAGCTCTAAGATAAACAGCTTCCGCATCTCCGTCAGAAGCTCCCATTGTACTGCATAACTCCATGAATGTGGACAAGTGAGTATATGGATCCTCATGGTCCATCCCTGCAAAGGGATGTGAACCAATTAGACTGAGTAATGTTGGCTTCAACTCCACAACCTTATTGTTGAAAGGAGGGATAACTATGCTGTTGTAATGCTTTGGTCCTTGTTGGTAAGCATAGTCACCAAGAGTCCTCCTTGGTGGTCTATTTTCATCTTCCCCTCGATCAGCCATATTATCACGAACAAGTGGCTTTTCTAATGAAGGAGGATCAATAGACGAAGGTTCCCCCGATGTCTTATTGGCTTCTAGTTTCTTTTTCTTCCTATTTTTCCTTCTGTTTTGGTGATTTTTGGATCAAACAAAGGTTTATTTGCAGAAAACTTACCTCGCATAAAGGAAAAAGAGCAAACTACAATATCCCATAAACATTGAGGTAAAAATAAAAGAAAATTTATATACAAAATTAAAAATAAAGTAAATAACGAAAATAAGAAAAAGTCCTACTAAACTGAAAAATTAAATCTAAAAGAACTGAGTAAACAACTCAAATCCCCGGCAACGGCACCAGAAACTTGTTAGATTTTTGACAAGTGTACCAATTATCGTTGTAAGTTACAAAATTTATAAAAGTTCGTCTCCACAGGGACTTGATTTACTCAGTTAATTCAAATAAAACTTAACAGATCAATAGTTATGTACAATGAGTGTGAACGGAGTTTCATGTAGTTGTGGATTAACAGAAATTATTAAATTTAAAGAAGAAGCGGAAATAATAAATTTGGTACGGAAGATTACGGAAAATTATGGAAGATTACGGAGACTAATAAGACGAATTTAATTAATTCAAGAAAAGCGTAGGATTGGATTTCATCGTTCATACCCTTAGTATTCAATTAATATTACCATGCATAACTTATTTTCTTTTATTATTGATGCACACATAAAATTACCCCAAATCGATCCCTCGTATTTGCGTGCTATTTGCAATCTAAATGTTATGCTCTGTTCCTAGCAACGTAACGTGAAGAGTAAAATTATTCAGTTCAAGTTTTAAGAGTACTTTCCAGTTAAACTTAGAACCTTATTTCATGAAACTATTGATCAAGTAGAATTAAGCATTATGTATGGAATAAATTTACCAATAATAAATATAAAAGACTTATGCATAAATAAATATTAAAAGAGATACTTAAGGGTAAGAAGATTACATCCAATCCTTTGAGAGAAGCTAGCCAAGCATGGAGAGAACCTCCTTAGAAGAATATATGAAAGGACTCATCACCGCTTCTTTTCGGCAGAGTTTCCACACTAATCCTCACCTCTCTCACTATCCTAGGCTACCTACTAACAAAATTGGAAGAGCCTAAGGCTTAAGAACAAGCTTGGAAGCAAGGGAGGAGAAGAAATGGATTGCAAGAAGTGTCCCTTTTCTCCTTGGGGTGCATGGCTATTTATAGGGGGCTGGCTACTCAAGTTCACTCGCCCAGACGAGTGTTTTTGCCTGTGTCTTCTCGCCTGGGCGAGCTTAAAACCCACTTGAAGGACCACTTCTAGAAGCCACTTGCCCAACCGACCAGTTTGTGCATGTTTCACTCGCCTGGGCGAGTTAAATGTGTTACCCTGAATAATGCTTTGGGCCTTGATGGATTTTGGGCCTGTTTTGCTTGTTGCACCTCCCATGTTTGCTATATGATCCATTTTTGCTTGCTTTATGTGTTCGGAAGCTTCGGAAATCCTTTAACATCCAAAAAGCAAGAAAGGATTGGATAAATCTTCAAGAATATGACCACAACATTTATCCTAAGCACTAAATACAAACTAACTAGTTTAGGGCAAGTTTTTATAGATATTCTTAGTAAAAATGAAAGATAAGTGCCTTCAATGTAACCCTAATTTCACTAAGATATGGCACTTATCACCACATGGTACAACAAATGCAAGCGTGAGTTTATTATATAAAACCAACAAGCATCAGATAACAACAATTGGAAAGGAAACAACATTACCAACCACAATCATTACCAAAAGTCCATTAGTCCCACACTCAACAAACCCATCATCCAATTCACTTTACAACTTAAACAACCATGCTCAGAATGATGCATGCACTTGACTTATCTCTCAAAATGCAATGTGGTACCATCCTCATGGAAATAGCCTCTCTCAGGAAAATGATACAGTAGCTCGTTGAGGTCACCTTGTCGTGCACTGGTCGCTCCTCCCATGGTGATCAGCCCTGAGTCACAAGGGAGTTCCAAACAGAGTGATTGCCCCCTAGTACCCCCGGTACTTACTGTCCATCATTCTATTTCCATCCATGTAAATATGAAGTATGAAACATGGGCACCATCAATGCACTGACCATGAATAGATAGGGACCGGAATTTTAAACAATCCATTTTTCTCTTGGGATGCTTAAAATTCGTAAATCCTCCCTCGCAAGGTTATCCAGTCATGCACCCCCTATGTACATACACAACATCACCGATGCACTGACCGTGGCTAGGAACACATCATTCATTGCAAGGGTAACCAACTGGTCAATGCACCCCACATGGACATATACAGCATACAACCATGGGTATCCCTGTATATCCACATCACACAATGAAATTGTTCATATCAATATTATCTCTCATCAATGTCATTAATAACATCAATGTCATTAATAACATCAACGTCAATTCATTTCAACATCATCATCATAACACCAATATCATCTCATTCATTCACAATCCATATTACCACAAGACTGATATTTTAAGAAAATTCTAAATTAAAGAGAAGAATTACAGTATATAAAACAAACTCTCATGGCCATTTAAAAATTTAGTAAAGAATTAAATAGAGAACGAATTATAAAATTTTGAGCAGAGTCTCTTATGTAATTAAGACTTTTCCCAAAAATCCAATCATCACAACAACAACATCATTCACAGTTTTATCCATCAACAAGAAAATTCATCACATCTCATTAGTTAAAAACATCATTTGCCTTGAAAACGAGCACACACAGGAACAAACACACATCACTCATAAATACATCACATCCCATTAGTTAAAAACTTAGTTTTTCTTGAAAAGCCAGCACACAACAAGGACATGCAGTTAACTTCATAGTTGACTCCCTAACCTCCAACTATGGTACTAAAACTATAACTAAACAATAAACTCCCCTTACCTAACTAGGAGTTCTCCCTGTTACAGCCTAGTGGTGTTGTTTTGTGATCCTTCGAATACGCGTACTTGTCTGAACATAGAGCTCTAGATACCAAATTGAAGATAATTTAGTATATATTTCAAAGGCAAGGTCAAAATTAACATTTGAGGTCAAATACCCACTCAAATCGAAAAGGGGCTAAACGGTGTTTTGGGAGTTCACATCAAAAGACATCATTTTGAAATTTTGATCGCACCAATGTGATCGGGGCTCAACAAAGATCACAAAAATGATATCCTCAAGGAAAGTTTTACAACATCTCATTTTCATAAAAAGGAGACTTTTACAACATCTCATTTTCAAAGGGTTTTCAAAGGATGTGTAAAACTTCTAACATCGGTACCCAAAACGTAAAAGACTCTAAAAGAAGCTTAAACTAGCTAGAAGAAAACAAAGGAAACCAAGATTACCTCAAGGAAACCAAGAAAGGAGGATTGAAGGCTTCATTCTCTATCAAATCCTCAAGTTGAGTTTTGAAGATTCCACTCCGATTAAAGTGTTCCTCTTCGTGCGGTGGTCCAACGGCAAGTGGCGGTGCCTCGTGGTGGTCTCCGATGGCTGTGGGTGGTGGAGGAGGATGGTGGGGAGCTTGGGAGTTGTTTGGGGGAGGTAGAAGACCAATTTTCGTGTTCTAGATGCTGATGTACGTATTTATCACCGTCTTGACTCGCCCGGACGAGCAAAAATGCCTGCAAAATTCATCTGGGCGAGCTGACCAAATTTTAAATTTTCTGCTTTTGTGAAAAAATTAATTTATCCTAATTCAGACATTATTTTGACAATCCCAACGGTAAAAAGTTACATATTTTGGTTATAAACCTACCTTTAAAATTTGAAGGCGATCCAACGGCTAAATAATCCATAATAGTGATTTTACTAAAATAGGTTTTGGGTCAAACTCGAAATCAGTCAATTACAATGCAGCTCAAACAAACTCCACGTAACTTGGCATTTACACCAAGCAATTGGACATGGATAATTTACACAATAATTCAACTAATCTAAAATAATCAAATAACACAAGAAATACAACAAACATCTATTTTCAGTTATCAAAATTTCAGGGTGTTACACAAAGAGGAGCTCAAATCTATTAGAAATCATACATATAGATATTTGTTGTCCAGACATGGACACAAGGAGTCCGAAATACTTTATCACCTTCATAGACAATTTTTCACGATATATGTATCTCTACGTACTTTGTTCTAAAGATGAAGCTTTAGATGCCTTTAAAGTTTTTAAGGCCAAAGTGGAGAAACAATGTGAAAAGCAAATTAAGATCGTGAGATCCGATAGAGGTAGTGAATACTATGGTAGATACACGGAGAATGGACAAGCACCTGATTTATTTGTGAAGTTTCTTCAAGAACATATGATTGTTTCCCAGTACACTACGCCTAATTCTCTGAATTAGAATGGTGTGACAGAAAGAATAAATTGAACCTTAATGCACATGGTTAGAAGTATGAGGAGTAAACAAAACTTCCTCAATTATTGTGGATTAAAGCATTAAAGAAGTAACACATTGAAATTTTGATAACTGAAAATATATGTTTGATGTATTTCTTTTATTATTTAAATTACTTTATTAATTGGATTAGTTGAAATGTTGTGTGAATTATCTTTGTGCAACTACTTGGTGTGGATGATAGGTTATATGATAATTAGAGATAAAAAGATAAATTACAAAAATGTTCAAAAAAGAATGACCATATTACCCTTTTCTTGAGATAAAAATTACAATAATACCCTTGGAGTAAAAAATCACAATAATACCCTTGGATATTTTGGTTAGATATTTTGGAGATGAAGTGGATATTACAGTAATACCCCTGGAATGACAAATTACCAAATTACCCTTAGTAACAAATAAATATCACAATAAAACTAGGAGTACCTAGAATGTCTGAAAATTTATGATTATATAAGCCAGAAGATAAGTTTATAAATTTTACTACTCAAAATAATAAATGCAAGAAAATAAACCTTACAGTAAAAATGAAGGAAGATCGCATGACTATCTAAAGTTATCATGAGCTATAGTTTCAGACCATGTGATGTTATGATGAGAAAAATTATCACATGAGAAACACCTGTGATGGTAGTGTGATACAAGAAGGATAGGAAAATTAATAGGTAATGACATCTTGGTATCTATTACATAAATTGAAAAACACATGAAAAAACACATGAAGTACAAGTGGTATAAACCAAAAGAGAGAAACTTTAAAGGAAGCATGTGCTTGTGTACGTGAGATTTTTTTTAAGCAAACAACCAAAATGAGATGCAAATGGAAGTCCAGTTGTGTGTGTATTGTATACGTGAATTGCAAGTGAAGCCAATATGTGAAAGAAACAAGCAAAATCAAGCCTTTTAGGAAGCATTCCACGTGCACCTTAAGCCATAATGAGGGAATCTTTGCTTTTTGAATGCATTAAATGCATGGAAATAAAATATCTTCATGGCATGATGACTTAGTTACATTAGAACCAAACTAAAGACTAACTAAGTTACATCCTAACTAATTCCTTTACATCCTAACTAATTCGTCCACTATAAATACCTACTTGATTTAAAACTTTGCACGTTAATGCTAGCTCCCACTCAACCTCACGTTCACTTTCTCATGTCTTTTCACTTTGCTTTCATCTTTCTTTGTTCTTCTTGACTTAAAACGTAGCCTTCACCAAATTTACCTATCATTTCTTCATCCAAAACCTTCTATTAGAAGATAGCAAATTTACTTCCCAAGCTATTGAAGCATTTCAGCTGAATATTTTGAGATCTGCTTTTGGACCAAAGTACGTGAACTTGAGAAATCTCATAACAACGCTACAAGGAGCTATCAGAGGGATAGAGATAGCTAACGGGAGTTTATTGTTTGGTTATAACTTTTGATACCATAGTTGGGGGGCAGGAAACCCAATTATAGAGATGTATGAATGTCCCTATTGTGTGCTGATTTTCAAGAAATACTATGTTTTAAACTAATGGGACGCAATATATTTATTATTGATGTATGTTTGTTCCAGTTGAGTGCTCGTTTTCAAGAAAAATTGTGTTTTAAACTAATGGGATGTGATGAATTTGTTATTGGTGGATAAAACTGTGAATGATGTTGTTGTAATGATTGGATTTTTGGGAAAAGTCTTAATCATAGATGAGACTGCCCAAAATTTTATAATATGTTTTCCTATCTAATTTTTTATTAAATTTTTAAATGGGCATGAGTTTGTTTTATATATTATAGTTCTCCTCTTTAATTTAGAATTTTCCTAAAATATCAATCTCATGATATTATGGATTGTGAATGTATGAGATTTGTGTTGTTTGAAGACCTGGGGAATGTGAATCTCAGGCATATGTTATATAGATGTGAAATGCAATTGTTTATGATGTTGATGATGATATTGAAATAAGATCATGTTGATGATGATATTGAAATAAGATCATGTTGATGATTATATTAATATGAGATGATATTGATGTTATTGATGATATTGAAATGAAATGATATTGATGTTGTTGATGATATTGAGATTGAGATGATATTGATGTTGATGATGATATAGATGAGAGATGATCGTGATGTCATCGTGATGGATGTATGTTGTACATGGGGGTGCAGTGACCTGTTGGATATCCCTATGGGGAAGAGTTTACGAATTTTAAGCATTCTTGAAGAAAGAAAGGGATTGCTTAGAATTTTGGTCTCTATCCACGGTTAGTGCATTGATGGGCCTGCGTTTGTGTGCTATGTATGTACATGGGGGGTGCATGACTTATTGGATATCCTTGCGAGAAAGAGTGTGAATTTTATACATTCCTTAAGAGGAAAAGGGATTGCCTAGAATTTTGGTCTCTATCCACGGTCAGTGCATTGATGAGTCCATGTTTCATCCTTCATAATTGCATGGAAATAGAATAAAGGAAGTGTGTACATGTGATTTTTATGAGGATAAAAATGTAGGTACTAGGGGGCATGTTACTTGGTTTGGAATTCCCTTGAGACTTTGGCTGATCACCATGAGGGGGGAATGACCAGTGCACGACAGGGTGACCCTGACAAACTACTGAATCATTTTCCTAAGTGAGAGGCTATTTCCAGAATGAATGGTCCCACATTGCATGGTGAGAGTTGAGTCAAGTGCATGCATCATTCTGAGCATAATTGATTTGAATTGTGGAAAAAGTTGATGACTAGTTTGTGGAGTGTGTGTTCAATTGAGTGATTATTGAGAATGATTGTGGTTATCATTATTTTTTTCTTGCTAATCATTGTTATATGGTGCTTGTTGATTGATATGCTTCCAGCACATAGTAGCTTTTAGGATTAATTGATTAATAAGTTGTTTAAGATTGAGTAAATTAGATTAGGATTTGGTAAATTATTATTTAATTGCATATTAATTTAATTTCTTAGTTATTTGTCATTTAGGAACCAACAAGAGAGGAAAAGAAGCAAAAAAAGAGCAAGCTAGTGCTCTCGAACAAGCCATGCTAATCGCGTGGACTCCCACGCGATCAGCGTCAGAGGGTAAAGATCAAATATTCAGTTCGAAGAGCCCACACTAGTAGCGCCAACCACCATGCCAGTCGCGCTAGATGCTGAAAACTAAACTGCCAACTCGAACAAGCCATGCTATTAGCATGGCCATCCATGCGAGTAGCGTGGGACTACCAAAGGTTAACCTCTCAGCTCGAACAAGCCACGCTATTAGCGTGGCCATTCACGCGAGTAGTACCATGATATCAAACTCAAGCCTTAAGTTTGAATGACTCACGCGATCAGCGTGGTACCTCATGCCATTAGCGCCAGAGTTCCAAAACAGCTTAATCAATTCGCACACCCCACGCGATCAGCGTGGGACTCCACGCTAGTAGCACCACAAGCTCGATATTTCCTGAATTAAAAGATTTGACACTGATTTAGCTTGGGGAACAGTTCCTCATTACTGGATTTAAACCTAGAACGTATGGGGGATAAAAGGAGACCTCTGGGTCACAAAGAAAGGAGCTTTTACTGAACCTCTTGAAGAATTATGCAGAAGAAGCCATTAAAGAACCTTGGGAGAAGATTGGAAGCATTGAGGAATTGCAGAATAACAACTCGGTGTAATCTTTTCTTTTCCTCTGGTAATTTCTCTCTAGGAACATGTTAGTAATGGAAATATTATCAGTTCTGAGTATGCTTGGCTAAATTCTTGTATTGTGGTTGAGCCATGAACCTATGAGAATTCCTCTATGTCTTGATTGGTTTTAATAAGAATTACCATAATTGCTTTGTTTTATTCTGTTCTTCACTGCATTATTCTTAATTGGGACTGGCCATTCTATTAAGAGGTTTAGGGTTAGGATTCATAATAGGGATATTGGGATTCTAGTTTCTGAAATGAGTAAAAGAAAAAATTTATACATTGCCTAGGGATAGGGATGTGTGGTTGCAGTAATTTCAGGATGTGTTTGCTAAATGCTTGGTTTAAGAAGGAATCACTAAGGGATTAGGGTTTTTAATTTCACCGAAGGGTTAAATTACTAAGGGATTAGGATTTAGCTACTCATGTGAGAATACATCAGCTGAGCAATTAGGAATAACTCAAGTTAATAATCAATCGAAGCATAGAAGGAAGGAATCATAGGGGATTGCGCTTAACTACAATTATCTCTCAACACTGCAGTAAAATCAAGTTAAGATTCGTTTACATTCTTGTTAAATTTCTGTCATTTCATTTGCGCTACTTAAATACAACTCAACAAATTCTCTCAACTTATTATTTGTCTTCCAATTTCTAAGACATTAAGTTACCATAAAATTGCATCCAATCCCTGTGGAGACGATACTTGACTTACTCACTTTATTACTTGAAACGAACGGTACACTTGCCGATTTCGCAACATTGATCTTGTATAATAAACTCGCCCTTGTAATTTTGTACTGTGTGGTTGGTACCTGTGATGATTAGGAACTTTTGTTTGTGGGAGCAGATAAAGCAACAGTAGGTGATATTTGAGAGAGATCCTTTTGTTGGAGCCGTCAAGCCGACGTGATAACATTGGAATTTATTTTGGGAGAGAGTTGTGTTTTGTCATCAACTGCTTCTTAGTTGGTTACTTGATTCTTTTTGGTTGGGCATGTAAATTTCAGGCTTAGATACATGTAAACACTAAACTACTTTCTGACATGTGAATGACATATAATGGTTCAGTTTATATATATGTATATTTATTTATTTACGTATTTGTGCGTTGTCTAGTGAATGTAGTATCATGAAAAATTTACTCTCATTTTCATAATCAAATTAATGGAGTTTTCATTAAAAATTGAAAATTACATGTTTAGAGTAGTGATATCGTAGCGACAAGGCGGGTCGTTAAAAAAGGTAGTTGTGTATATATTAAATCACGTTCCAACCAAGGCTGTCTCTAATACGCCTTTTGAGTTATTCAAAGGTTGAAAACCAAGTTTGTGACAATACGTGTTTGGGGATGCCTGTCTGAAGTGAGAATATATAATCCACATGAGAAGAAACTAGATCCAAGGACTATCAATGGGTATTTCATTGGATATGTCGAAAGGTCCAAAGGGTATAGATTCTATTGTCCATCACATAGCACTAGGATTGTGGAATTGAGAAATTCAAAATTTCTCGAGAATGACTTGATCAGCGAGAGTGGTCAATTTCAGGACATGACTTCTAAAAAGGATCACTATGAAGCCCAATCCTCTGGCTCAAGTGACAGATTGATTGTCATTCACAACCCTCAAGTACAAATGGGTGTTAGACAACCAATAATTGAAAATCCACAAACTTTTGAAAATAAGCCTGTAGATCAAGTTGTTGATGAAGAACGGCAAGTTCCACAAGAAGATCACACAGCAACATTAAGAAGGTTTACTAGAGTCAAAAGGTCAACAATTCCTAGTGATTATGTGGTGTATCTGCAAGAATCGGACTACAACATTGGAGCCGCAAATTATCCTAAATCATTTTTGTTGGATACAGGGGGAGCTGGAAGAGGATCAAGACAAGGATGAAGCCAAGTGCATTAAAGAGATTTTATCTTTTTACATGTCATTCAATTGAAGGCATTTGTAATTTGTTAAGTTGTTTAAGAGACTTATCTTATGATCCTTGCATTGCATAAACATAATCATTAACATGCATACATGATTTGATAAAAGCATAAAGGTTTTCATGTTTGCTTAGAGAAACAAATTTCTCATGGTTAAGTTTTGGAAAATCTCATCATGCACTGATTTAATCGATTACCAGCATTGGTAATCTATTATTTAAGCCATGAAGAACACATTAATCGATTACAGGCAAATGGTAATCAATTACACAGTACAAAAACTCAAAACACGTCTGACCACTTTAATCGATTACCATCCAATCATAATCGATTACATAAGCATATGTCTAAAACTAGTCTGACTGTTTTAATCGATTACTCAATGGTTTAATCGATTACATTGTTCATATATCTTTTCCAGAATGAGCTAAGAAGACTTTAATCGATTATTTTGGACATTAATCGATTACATTAGTTAAAATAATCGATTACATGGATGATTTAATTGATTACATGAAGTTAAATATGTTTTCTATAAAAAGTTGTTAGGTCTTTGTTTTAAACACAACTTTATTTTGTGAATTATCAATCACTTTCAGAATCCCTCACAGTCTGAGAAAAGATATTCTAAGTTACACTCATATTGTTTCAAAACCCAGAACTCATGCATCATTGATCATGTTAGTTTGAACAAGATTTGATAAGAGTTTCAAAGAAAGCTAATTCCAAGAATTGCATACTCTCAACCTGAGTTTGTTTGGTAAAATTCATTCATTCATATACAGAGGATCATGAGGTTGTATCTCTCTTAAACTCTTGCCTATGATTTGATTGTTTAATTTTGTTTCTTGTAAGTTTTTATTTCAAGAAGTTCTTTAAAGCTTTTCTAGAGTAGTGTTCTCTAGAGGGAAGAATAGAGAAAGGTTCTCTAGTTCTTGGTCATTAGAAGTCTGAAAAGGGTTTAGATTTCATTTCTTTATCTAGGGTTGATAAAGGTGATCACTTGTAAGCTTGTAAATAATAGATTTTGATTTAGTGGAACTCTAGCCAAGGTTTGGTTAGAAGAAACTGGATGTAGCTTCTCTTTTGAGGAGTGAACCAATATAGATTTGGTGTTCTCTTGATTATCATCTTGCTGTCTTAATATTGCTTATCTTGAGGTTAATTTCTTTCAAGATGAACTGATACATTTTTTGCAATTGCTTGAAGTAAAGGGTGAATCTTGATTGTTTGAAAGTTTCAGTTTTAACAAGGTTAAACCTTTGATACGATCTTTATTTTGTCGCTAGCTTTCAAAGAATTTTTAAAGTCCCTGTTTTAACCAATTCAACCCCCCCCCTTGGTTAATTGTGTGTGTTCATATTGTTTTCAATTTTCACAGGCCATGAGTTCTAATGAATCAAACTTGTGGTACAATGCTATGAAAGATGAGATGGATTCTATGACATCTAATCAAGTCTGGGATCTCGTTGAGTTTCCTAATGGTGTAAAAGCCATTGGATGTAGATGGGTTTTTAAAATAAAGAAAGACTTACAAGGCAACATTGAGAAACATAAAGCAAGACTGGTTGCCAAAGGGTTCACTCAAAGAGAAGGAATTGACTACACATAAACATTTTCTCCTGTATCTAAGAAAGATTCTTTTCAAGTAATTATGACATTAGTAGCTCATTTTGACTTTGAGTTACATCAAATGGATGTGAAAACGACATTCCTTAATGGTAATTTAGAGGAACAGGTTTACATGAAACAACTTGAAGGATTCTCCTTTAGTGATAATGGGCATTTAGTCTGCAAGCTTAATAAATCCATCTATGGATTGAAACAGGCCTCCCGCCAATGGTATCTAAAATTCCATGAGGTCATTACTTCATTCGGTTTTGAAGAGAACATCATGGATCAATATATATACCAGAAGGTCAGTGGGAGTAAGATTTGTTTTCTTATGTTATACATGGATGATATTTTGCTTGCAACTAATGATAAGGATTTGCTATGTGAGGTGAAAAAAATTCTATCAAAGAAGTTTGACATGAAGGATATAGGAAAAGCATCTTATGTCATTGGCATTAAGATCCGTATGGAAAGGTCTCGATGCATTTTGGGTTTGTCTCAAGACACCTATATTAACAAAGTCTTAGACAAATTTAACATGAAAGATTGTTTGCCAAGTGTAACTTTTACTGTGAAGAGTGACAAAATCAATTTGAGTCAGTGCTCGAAAGATGATTTTGAGCGGGAACTCATGAAGAATATTCCATATGCTTCATTTGTTGGAAGTCTTATTTACGCTCAGGTTTGCACTAGACCTGACATTGCATATGTTGTGGGAGTTTTGGGAAGATATTAGAGTAATCCAGGTATTGACCACTGGAAAACTGCAAAGAAAGTGATGAGATATCTTCAAGGAACAAAAGATTATATGCTCGTGTACAGACAGACTGATTGTCTAGAGGTGATTGGCTACTCAGATTAAGACTATGTTGGCTGCGTTGATTCACGAAAATCAACATCTGGTTATATTTTTATGCTAGCTGGTGGATTCAGTCCTAAAGAGAAAATCACACACAAACTAAGGTTTAAAAAAAAAGAGAATCACACACAAAATTTATATGGGTTCAGTCCTAAAGAGGACCTACATCCAGTTGTTCTAAGATCTCTTAGAACTCTCACTATTAGAGAATTAAGTACAAACACTATGCAATGTAATTTCCTAAAATTAAATTTTTCCCTTGAACCCTAGAAGAGAAAAAAACAAAACATTGTTGAACCCTACAACAAGAAATTCCAATAATTGAAACCCTATCAACTAAAAAAACCTTGGTAACCCTAACCAAGATTAAAAATGTAGCAAGAAATCAGAATTTGATTGCATACACCTTGATGTGTAGATTATAACATCTTCAATCTCTTCTTTTGATTATCAACTCATGATGAAGAATGAATGAATCTTCATCAACTTGAATCTCTTGAAGAAATGCAAAGCAATTTCCCTAGATGACTCTTAGAATGTGTTATCTAAAAGATAAGATCGTATCAAGAGTCATTAATGAGAAAGTACACGTAAGGGTATTTATAATTTTAACAGTTAAAACTAATTTATCCGATTATCAAATATGGTAATCGATTAATTCGTTTAAATTCTTCTTTTTTTTATATTTCCATAAATGTGGTAATCGATTATAGAATGTGGTAATCGATTATCTCATTTCACATAGAGCTTCTCAAGCTTTTGTGGCTCTAGAATAATCGATTATCAAATCTGGTAATAAATTATTTCAACACACAGAGCTCCTAAATTTCTAAAGGCAATCTAATGGATTACTAAATATGGTATCAATTATCTCGAGCCATTGAGTCTTCCTTTTGCTAAAATTGACTCGTGTAATTGATTACTGAAATTGATAATCAATTAATTTGATGGTACTTGCCAAATTTCAAGTAGAAGTGAGTCTTGTTGCTTGTTCTAACACTTTGTAATCGATGACACTATGTTGAAATCATTGCTTCTAAGAAACTTTGAGATCAATTTATTAATCTACCATGTTTGATTTCTACTAAGCATGGATATAAGAAAACTAAGACTAAATCACCCATCATGCCTAGTCTAAAGAATACAACACAAATGCCAGATCTTTTAAAAGTTGTTTGACATTGTAAAATGATTAAAAAAAAACCTAAGACTAATCTTCAAGTCTTCAATCTTTGATTCAACAACAAGCACCAAAACAATGGCATGAAAAGTTTAATGAGACTTTTCTTAGTGATGGTTTTTCCTCTAGTGGTGTTGATAGATGTGTGTACACGAAGTTTGTGAACGATGATTGTGTCATTATATGATTGTATGTGGATGACATGATTATCTTTGGTACATGCATTGATATAGTTTTAAGAACTAAATCTTTTTTGGCATCTAAGTTTGATATGAAAGATATGGGTGAAGCAAGTGTAATTCTAGGAATTAAAATCACAAGGAAGGAAAATAGTATATTACTATCCCAAAGTCATTATGTTCAGACACTTCTTAGGAAATTTGGCTATTATGATTCTAAGTCAGTGAGTACCCCTTATAATGCTAATTCTTAATTAAAGAAAAATAGAAAACTAATTGATCAAACTCAATATGCCCAAATCATTGGGAGCTTACTGCATTTAATGAATTTTTCTATACCTGATATTGCATATGCAGTATGTAGATTGAGTAGTTACACTCATAGTCCTAATCAAAATCATTGGGATGTAATTACAGGACTCCTGAGATATGTGAGAGGTACCATGGATTATAGTATCGAATATAGTCTATTTCACACTGTACTAGAAGGCTATAGCGAAGCTAATTGGATCTCTGATTCATATGAGATAAAATCCACTAGTGGTTATGTATTTATAGTTGGTGGTGGTATGGTTGCATGGAAGTCAACCAAACAAACTATTATAGCTAGATCAACAATGGAGTTAGAGTTTGTTGCTCTAGATATGACTGGTAGTGAGGCTAAGTGGTTGAAAAACTTATTGGCTAACATTACTTTGGGAATGAAACCAACACCATCAGTGTCTATGCATTGTAATTCTCAATCAACAATAGTTGTGGCTAAGAACAAAACTTACAAAATGAAAAATAGACGTATACAATTGAGACATAATGTGGTAAAGCAATTGCTAAAGAATGAAACTATTTCCATAGATTATGTGAAGTCAGAAGGAAACTTAGTAGATCCTCTGACAAAACCCTTAGGAAGAAATATGATATTAGAGACATTGAGGGGAATGAGACTTAAGGTAATTGAAAACAAACAATGATGGTAACCCAACCATTGTGATTGGAGATCCCATGAAGAAGGTTCAATGGGAAAAATAAGTCATTTGTTAGTTCTGCTAGCACCAAAATTGATTTAATCAATTTTCATTCTTCATCCCTTCCTATGGTGTGAGAAAGTGCTAGATGCTGCATTATTGAGAGGCTAGCTTTATATAGTTAAGTTTTATGTAGTTATATGAGAAAACATAACAACTTAAAGCTTTTAATGATTTTCATATCTCTTATGGGTGGTGTATGATTTGCAACATACACTTGATGAAATTACCTACATGAGTGTCAAGTAGGGCCGCTTGTATGAGATCCTGACAAGATCTCTAGATCACTCATGAATATCAGGCACATGCATGTCCTAATAGTGCAACACAACAACAACGACAAGAATTGTAGGGGTGTATTGTGATTGATAAACCATTAACACACGCTAAGTGTTTTAGGTTCAACAGCTTGCTACACCTACTACACTACGTGTCATGTCTCACCAGTCTAGGTCTGGTTCAATAGCTTACTACATCAGGTTTGATGCATTATATCCCATGAGAGCCCATTAACTCTTTTCTTCTATTCTTAAAATGTGTTTTTTAGCCTTTTGTAATATGTGGAAAATTGTTGTAGTTTTGAGTATTATAAAAGGCAAAGTCCTCTATTGCCTAGGATAGCTTTAACTCGCTTGTTTATATATCATCTTGTGATTTTGGGCATTCAAAGTGGCTAGCAAGAAATAAAAGTCTCGCACACATGAGCTTGGATCATGTGGCTTGTCGTTTTGCAAATCCACCTATTTGCCTCCCCCTTATGCGTGCAATAATAGGCCTTGCAAACTTTTTACATTTTATTTAATTAAATTCTTTCAAAGAAACTTTTTGAGCTTATCCAAAATATCTTGGTTTCAATGTGACAGTAATTGATTTGGATCAATTACAGAAATCGAGGGATTTTTAGTCTTCATCACTTAATTTATTTTGACCATTTTTAATCCTCGTTATCCTTATTAAATCATTTACGCATTTATTTGAAATTATGTTACCTTTTTACTAATAATTTTAATTACCGGTTTAATTCTCTAATTCTTTCTTCCTTTTTCTTTTGCTCCTCTCTCATCCTACAAATACCACCCTTGAGTGATTGTTTCAAACACACCAAAATCTTTTCTTCTTCCTGTGTTCGAATTTTCACTCTCGTCAGTTTTGTAGTCTCAACCTAATTAAGAAGTTCTTATTGTATCTTAAGAGATTTGCATGGAATCCACAAATAATTTTTTTAGGACAATATTCATACATGTCTCAAGAAGAAGAAGACGTTGTTCGTAACCTTCATCATTATTTTGAGCAATAAATTGGATCATCCTCCTGGTCAATATTTATCCTTAGAAGTAAGCAAATAATAATCTACCTTTATGGGGTTTACATATTAATATTATAATTCCTCCTTGGAGATGCACAAGTGAAAAATAGTAGCAAGTAAAGGAGACTTTATGAACGCCACATAAGTTGAGCATATATATTAAGGAATCCCTCAGTAGTGTAGCCCCAAAAGTAAGGAAACGGGACCTGGCAAAAGATTAAAAGATTTATAGGCTTAACGTTGATAGTCATCCCCTTTTTTCCGCTTTCACTTCACATGTATTTATTTAGGCTTCATATCTTGCAAAGCACCTTTCTTTTCTTTTCTTCTCCCATCTTTCTATAAATGTGACTGAAGTCATAACGTCCAACTCTGGCGCAGCATGAGAAGGGTCTCACCCCATCATTAACCTAACAAGTAATGGTCTTACTCAGCTACCCTTGTCAAATTCTTATTTAAGATATTAATTAAGGACTAAATAATATAGTAGCGTGTGAATACTACGGAACCGAAGCAATGATGGGGATGTTGAGCAGGTCCTTGACATTAAGATCACTCACATTATAGTTTATCAACTACACAATAAGATTTTTTGGGTTGAGAGAGACAAGCATGTTGGGATGCAATTTTTCTACCTTTGATCATACTTCAAGATGAAGCGTTAAAAGTAATGGAATATAAAAATTATTTTTCATATTAAGAATCCGAGAGGGACCAATTATGGAGCGCTTTAAGGCCCCTTTTGTTCAAGTCTTACCAAATCACACGGGGTTGAGCTCTCTTATTTATGAACGTAGAAGTTATATTAAAATAATATAAAATAATTTTATATTGTAATTCAATAACAAAGCAACTATAAATTTCAAGAGAATAATTATAAATCTCAACAATTTTTTCATACATGCACTATCATGATCATGTTTAGTAGGGGTGTTCACGAGTCGGTTTGAATCGATTTTGGTCACATTTAGGATCCAACCCAATCAATTTTGATCGGTTCGGTTTTCAAAAAAAAAATTGAAACTCAACCCAACCCGTTCATGAACGGTCCGGTTCGGTTCGAGCCAACAAGTACCCATTTAAATTTTTTTAAAAACTATTATTTTATATCATAATTCTTTCAGATATCCAATACAATTAACACAATATTTCAATTTTGAAATTAGTAAAATTGATTCATTTAATACCATCAACATAATATTCTAAAATAGACTTATAATATAAATTAAAACAAAAAATTCTTGAACAATATTTAATATAATAGTCTGAATCACAACTATTTCTTACAAAGTTTTGCTATAACCAAATTTGAAGCTTAGGACAAATACACCGTGAAGATCGTGAACTAACTCCTGGTTAGGTAAAGGAAGTTTATCGTGTGTTGTAATAGCTTTAGATACCATGGTTTGGGGGCCAGGGAGTCCAACCGTGATGATAACTACATGTCCCTGGTGTGTGTGTGTGATGTTTTCCAGAAAAGCTATGTCTTTTATGAATGAGATGTGTTATGCCTTAATCTGTTGAATGTCGTTTTGTGTTGATGTTTGATGTTCTTGGATGAAAAGTCGATGGTGTTCTTGTGGGGAGTAGAGGTTTTAAGAACTCTCTGTGCATATGTGTGAAGTTGGCATTTTTTATGCTGAAAAGCTTCTAAGACACATGCGGAAGTGTTCATGAAGGTGATGAGTACCAGGATGGGTTGGTCGTGTTACACATAGACATCAACCCCTTGTGTTTTGGACGTCGGCTACCGGGATGGGTAGGCCGAGTTAAGTGGGTTACGTAACATGCATGCATGCAGGACGCAACTTAGTATTCGTTGGCGAACGTTTGTATATCGGGTTACTTACCCGGGGTTGTTCCCTTAAAAGTTATTAAGACTCGCTTCTTTTTCCTTAAGATGTGTCAGGTTCCTTACCCGGAGGGTTATATTAAGAGCTGTAAAGCTTAAGTTACTTCACAAGAAGGAGGGTGAAAGCTACCGAGTTGCTAACTCGGATGACCTCGGAGTTTCTCGAAAAAAGAGCCATCGAGTTCTCTAACTCGGATGAGCTCGTGTCTTCTTGGAAAAAGAGCCACTGGGGTCTTACAAGCACTATCGGTTATAGTCAATTACAGCGCTTAAGCAATCAATTACATAGTGCGGAAATCGCCCTTGGGACTTATAAGGAAACCTAAGGACCCCATTGGCCGCCTTTGGCGAATCCTTACCAAACCTAACCGACCTCAACTGACCTCCCCCGACCTCATCCGTTCTTGCTACTCTTGCCTTCCCTTGTCCAAACTATACCTCTTATGACCGACCCTTACCGACCTTGTCCGAGTTCTACCGGCCTTGACCAATCTTGTTTGCCTTCGTCCGACCTTGTTCGGATTCTTACCTGGAGATAGTATGTCTAAGTGCCAACCCGGACACCTCGTACTTTACACCGGTTCACTTGTTTGTATGTGTTTGCGAGTGACGTATGTGATTACGTTGGTAGCATTTGAGCTCGGCCTATGTGACGGCTTGAGATGATGAATGTGTTCGGATATAAATAAAATACCCACAGAGGTGTATGACGGGTTACCCTAGCGAGGAAAGATTGTGTTCCTAGCCGGGTCATACATTGATGGTGTCGTGGTATTATTCTAAGTATAGATGTGAGATGCCGGGACCGAGTGGTGAACCTTGCGAGGACCGCAGTCAGTACATCGATGGGCCCTTGTGTGGGCAGTATGTTACATAGGGGGTGTATGACGGGTTACCCTTGCGAGGAAGGATTGTGTTCCTAGCCGGGTCATACATTGATGATGCCTATGTAACATATGACTTTTGCATGGCAGAAATAGGGTTGATGATTGCCTGTAGGGTGCGGAGGTACTGAGGGGTCACGTCTATTGGGAACTCCTTCTGACACCCATTGGCTGATCACCGTGGGGGGTGATTCCTGTGCACGACAGAGTGACCCTGACAAGCTACTGCATCATCTGACCACAGGGATGGCCCATTTCCGGGATGATACCACATTGCATGTTGAGGATTGAGTCAAGAGCATGCATCATGCTAGATGTTATAAGTTGACTTGTGAAAGGTTTGTGTATGTCCGTGCACGTTAAGTGCTTGATGGGTGCTTGAATAGTTTGTATTGATATGGTAATGACCGTGTTGTTTCCTGACCGAATTGTGTCCCTCTACTATTGTATCTATTGTTGTTATATTATATGATGAACTCACATTTACTTTATTATACCTTGTGGGTTGGTACTTGTGATGATCACGAACCAGGTTCGTGTGAGCAGACGAGCAATAGTAGGTGATCTGGGAAGATTACAACTTTTGAGTAGAGCTGCCGAGTTGTTGTGACGTCGATTGGACGAATCCCGGGCAGGGGTTATGTTTTTCTGATTGCACCCCTAGTTTTGATAGTTACACTCATGTTTTGCTAGTTACACCTCTGACTTTTAATTTCTTACTCCATTTGTAAAATACTTGATGTACACATATTGAGACGTAATCTTTTGTACTTGTAATTAAACTATGTCTTGTGTGTGCACACATATATTCGAAATGTCTTATGAGAACCTTCATTTACGTGTATCTTCTATGATGATGGTTGATATATATATATATATATATATATATATATATATATATATATGTTCGCGAAAAAAATTATCAACGTTTTTCACAAGTAACCAAAGGGGTGTTCTTTTTATCAAAAATTACATTAATGATGTGTTTAAGAATTAGTGATACAGTAGCAATGTGGCGGGTCGTTACAAATAGGACTCAAGGAACTACAAAATGAATCCAGAATTCTACTCCCTGTGCCTAAATGCAAACTCAGATGGTACAGTAGATACAAGAATAACCAATATATCTCTAGTCATACAGGAAAGAATATAATATTTGGATGTCTTTAATTTCCACAAATTCAAAAATGTCAAACTCAGGGTGATCATCTTTAACATCATCCTCCAAATACCTATCTAACACAATCTATGTCAAGCACTGTGATATATATACGTATATCGGGAGCAACTACAGTATATTCAAAATACTTAAGTACCCTTTCATGTTTTCTCATATATTACATGCTATTATTTTCAACACAAGTGAAACCTAATGTGTCAGTCTTAACTTACAGAATGTAAAAAATGCTTTGTTAATAAAGAAAAAGAAAATACAGAGGAAAATCTGATGCTTGATCGATCTGAGATGAGAGAAAATAGAGAAGGAACTGGTGCAGAAGCGCAACGAAGGAGATGAGATGAGAGAGAACAAAAGCGTGGAGATGAGATGAGATGAGAGAGAGTAGAGAAGTACATAAGAAAATGAAACCTAAACAGTTAAACCCACATTTACAGTACCACATGGTCCACACCTTCACAGCAAATATGAGATGATTATGGGTTGTCCTTCATTTGGCCTATACATTTACATGACCACACCTTTTTTTATTGTCAAATTATTTTTTTAGTTTTTAAATTTTAATATATATATATATATATATATATATGAAGATAAATAATAAAATTTATATTTTTATTACGGATTCGCAGATCGGGTCAATGGGTCAACGGATCTATAAATCTAAATCCGTGATTCAACCCGTACATGAACGGTTTTGATCGATTCGGTTCAATTTTGACCCAAATACATAAATGACACAACTCAAACTGTTCGAATCGATTTAGATTCATGAGTGACTCATACCTATGAACACCCTAATGTTTAGATCTGAGTTCAAGATACACATTTAAAGAAAAATCACTTCAAAATTCTCAATATAACACAAAAACATGAATTCCTAACTTTAGATTTAGGCACATTCATCTGTTGCCAACAAATTTTCAAACATGCGGATACTCTACAATTAGATAATAGTATAAATTTATTTTCAATGCACAAAAAATAATTCTACAAGAATTGTTTTGATAAATAATCAAATTTGTTCCTACAAAATAAAAAATTCAAATTCAATTTTTAAATGCGTAAAAATACGATAAATTAATCTTGTTAACAACTTAATAATAAATTGGTCCCTAAAGTTTATACATTAATATCAAATTAATTTTCAAAAAATATAATTTATTATCAAATTAATCTTTAACATTATAATTTAATAACAAAATAATTTCATAAATTTATAATAAAATTAATTTATCATATTTTTTATATATTCAAAACTAAATTCATACTTTTTAATCATTCGTAAACTAATTTATTGTCACATTACAGTTTTGGAGGAGTAATTTGATATTTATTTTAGCTTGCTATTATTTCCACCATTGAGTGCTTGTGTTGGATCTGCCTCGTAAGTTAGCTGGTCTGGGATCCCAAAATTTGCAAAATCGACATAATTCCGATGCCGACAGAAAGCAAAGTCAATGCCAAATTGGCATTGATGATTTGACACAACGTCTCAAGATTTGTTTGTATTACACATACCCTTTTTTTCTTCATAAAAGAGGCGACACTGACACTATGAAACTCAATAACCAGATAAACAATTCCAGTAAAAATTTAGGGCCAAGTCTAATGCGAAGTCATGAATTTTCAAGGACACTCGTAAACCACACTTGTGAGCCACAGGATATAATATTAAAATAATAAATTGTCCAGATTTATGATCGGTTACCGATTCAGACTTTTTTTTAAAAATGTACGGAGTGAGATCGAAATCATAAGTTTCGTGCTTAACGTCGTTCGTCAGCGAGAAATAAAATGGGTTTAATAAAGTCAGAATTGAGGGCGTTGAAATTACTTTTCAATTAATCAAAAGTATAGAAATATTTAACTAATAAAATCATTATTCAATTAACCAAAAGCCTACTAATTTTTAACTAATAAAATTCTTATTCAATTAACCAAAAGCTTACTAATTTTTAACTAATAAAATCCTTATTCAATTAATGCAAAGTCTAATAAGTTTTAACTAATAAAATACTTCTTCAATTAACCAAAATCCTACTAATTTTTAACTAATAAAATCCTTATTTAATCAACCATTCTTTCATTTAAAGGGTGCGCAGAGCATCACGACTTCAAATTCGTGTGATTATGTCCGACTTTAAAGTCGTGTGGTGCCACACGACTTATAAGCTTCATCTATTAAAATATCCGCAACACAAGTTATTGAAATTCCTTGCATGATGTCCCTTATTTTACGTGTACGTGGCTTCATCCATTGCAAGTTATTATGTGTGTGTGTTTGTGTGTGTATATATATATATGTTACGCTCACATTCCAAAAACCCAAATGGGCATGGCCACAATCACGATGGGAGGAGGAAGCCACAATTCCTCCATCACTGTACGCCACTACAACACCCACGAGGTGTTCCTTTTCTGCAACTACATTCTCTTGGGTGCAACTTTTAGCTGCATCTTCCTCACCCTCTCTCTGCGCCTCATTCCCTCTCTCTGCGGCTTCTTCTTCATCCTTCTTCAGGTCTTTACGATCGCGGGTGCTGTCTCCGGCTACGCGGCCGTGAGGACCAACAGGTGGTACTCTGCACACATGGTGGCAACTATTCTAACGGCTATCTTTCAGGGTTCTGTTTCTGTGTTGGTGTTTAAGAGGATCGGCGATTTTCTGGGTCAATTGAAGTCTTATGTGAGGGAGGATGATGGTGCTGTGATATATGTATTATAATATATGTATTATAATTTGTAAATAACAAATTAACATAATATATAAATTAATATAAAATTTAACAAATTAATATATGTATTATAATTTTTAATATAAAAATTTACAAATTAATAATCTATTAATTTTGACTATATAATTTTATTAAAAAAATTATATTTAATAATAATGTTAAGATATTTATTTTATAAAATTAAATTTAAATGAAAATATTTAAATATATTTGTTGATATTAACTTATAATAGATCAAATAATTCTTAATCATATAACATATAGAATTCTATAACATAGATGTGACTAAGCTTTTGTGACTAAGCTTTTGTTTTCTTATGGAATAAGCATGCTGAAGCATTCTTCATATCATGTAGCTGCCTAAAAAGTATTTTATCATGAAGGCAAGTGCACTAGCTTCTGTTTGGTTCCATTATTATATTATATGCATGTAGCCATTGAAATTAATTTGAAGATTTTTTGCATGACTAATTGCATCACCCAGGGCTTGCACGACTTTATATATATATATGTTGCACTTTCCATACGACTTTAAATCGTACATTATTTTTTTTTTGTTTTAGTTTCAATTTAAACATTATTATAATAATTTACAAAATTAATTAAAATATTAAATATAATTCAAAGTAATTATAACATAAATTATCATAATTTTATTACAATGATTTAAAAATATATGTAAAATATTAAACCAAAACAAAAAATTTAAATTATTAATAATTAAATAATAAAAATTAACTAATTGATTCTATTTTAAAAATTAATTAGAGAAAAAATTAACTCACTTACCCATTTTTAAAAATAAAACAAAATAAAATAATAAATTATAATAATTAAACTAGAATCCTAAATCCTAAAATAATTAAACTAAAAAAAAAAATACCTACAAGTTTAAAATCGTATAAGAATTTATAACTTTAAAGTGATAGATTCTTATAGAACTTCTAATAATTTTGCTCTTGTTATAATAAATTACTTTTTTTTTCATTTTTATTATTATTATTTTTCGTTCCGGTCAACAACTGTTTATTTTTGGTAAAGTTACTGCTTCATCCATAAATCTTACTTTTTGGACTTCACGTTAGAATTTACCAAAATTTAGGGTACAATTACATGGATCTCATCATACAAGTACGCACACTTTTGAAAATAAAAACTTTTTCATAAAAAAATGTGCATTATGAAAAGAAGGGAGAAAGAGAACATGCACGCACCTTACCTTATCCCCACATATTGCCCTTGTACTTTTAATTTGTAAGGACGATAGAAAAAGAGTCCTTCTATCGCATTGGTGTGATAGTTTCTCTCATCATAATTTTAATTGCTTGCCGTCACTTCGCAATTTTTTAAGTGATTGTTTGCACCATGGAAGAACAAACCCCACTTACCTAGTGCACCACACATGAGTAGCACCTAGCAAAATACACATAAAAGATAAGATATTCACCTGGGTGTAATTCAAGATGAGGTGTCAATAAAAATCATAACTCAGTTACATTGGTTTCAGAAAGGATTGGAATTGAAAAGCAAAATGATCTAATTCTTTTATATATTTTTTATAGTTAAATATTAAATATTAATTTTATTATAGAAAGAATTCAAACTCATATTTATTTTTTTCTCTTTTTTATTTTTATCACCAAATCAGTCTTATATCTCTTAATTTTCTTATTGTCTTAAAATAATTTCAAAGTTAAAAGATTAATTTCATGTAATGTCAAAAAAAAAATAATCGAAGTACTTGACATCGTCTTTTGTCCTAAACCTGAAATGAGACCCACCATCTAACTTTCCGGACACTACCAGAAAATTTAACAGCTCATGCAAACTTACAAAACCCATTGGTACCTCTCACGAGGTTTTAATATTTTCCTTGATTAGACCCAATAATGCCAGCTTCAATTAAGTATAAGGTATATTTGAAAACAAAAGGAGCAAAGCTACAACCCCGATAGATTCATTTGTTATTTCAAATTCTTTTTATCAATAAATAATTGGTCTGACTGGAATTGAAAAAAAAAGTTTTGAATAAAATTTTGAGTTTAAATTTTATAGATTAAAAAGATATATTTAGAAAAAAAACTTCCCTAAAAATAAACTACTATTAGGATTTTGATAAAAATTAAACACCAATAAAATCGGTTTATATTTGCTATTAGCATGCATACCCAAAAATTCTGTCACACCCAACCAATCTCATTTGGCTATCACAATCCGTTCCTTTTCTACGCAGAAAAGGCCTAGCCGTCAAGTACTGCTTGTCCGTATTAAGGGTCTAGTGGCCATGTCCGTCTTTTCATTTCCCTTATATTTTCTCTGTTCTACAAAAATATTTTCATCCACACACAATAAAAAAGAAACTCTGTCCATTCTTAATATGTAGTTTTCGCATATGTTTTTGTTTTAGAATTTTGGTTGTTTCACAATTTCGATGTATAATTATGCATTTTTTAATAATATTCAATTTATGTACAGGTACAGACTGTACAGTGTAGTGATTATGAGGATTAATTAATAATTTTGAATTTCACAACATATTTATAATGGACTATATATTATTAATGGCACATTTATAATGAAAAGAAATTCTATCCCATTAAAGGTGTCATAAAAATATCAAAAAGTGGATTGTTAATAATTATCAAAAATTAAAGTTATAAACCAAATAATAAAAAATAGTATAAAAAGTTTTTTCTTTTTTTTTTTCAGAAATCATGTGTCTCTCAATTTATTAGATCAAATATTATTCATTAGGTTAAAAAGACTAGTCTCATTAGTAATGTATGGTTCAAAAAAATTATATCGTTCTCTCACATATAAAACAATAAGTAGAATATTTTTATAAAAATTAAATATTTCTTAATTTGTATATTCTTTTATCTATTTGAATCAAAGATAATATTAAAATTTTATAATAATTCACAAACCCTTATTCAACCAACTAAGTTATATTCACTTCTTAATATGTGTATATAAATCTGAAATAAATATTGTTTACAAATGAAAAGATTACTATTTAATGTTATAAATACCTTCTAACGACTACGATATTTTTTTAATAATTTTTTTATTGTTTTCTTTCTTTTTTTAATCAAGAGGGTGGGCCTAAGCAAAAATTACAAAGAGACTATGCATGGGAACATAATAGTGATAATACCCCCAAAGTCTATCCACTGTAAACACGTTTACATTCTTTAGGAGGCTCACTAAAAGTCTAAAACAATGAAAATTGAAAACCCTAACTGAAACAATGTCTATGGCTAGCCAACCAATCCGCAACTGCATTTCATTTCCTTAAGTATGAGATATCCAGACTTCCCAATCCTGCTGCAGATATTGCTTAATCTTTCCAAGAATTGAGGTATAGTGATGAGTTTTGTGCACAGGTTTCATGATTAGAGCCATAACTTCTTAATATTTTAATGCCAAGCTAACTAAAGTGCGGTAACTATAGCTATGCTTATATAATTCAGTCACCAACACAATCCAAGCTCCCAAATAGTTCGTGAATCCACCCATCCAGTATCCTTACTTAATTCTTATAGCATTATTTTCTCTCTCTACAAACTACAAAATTTAGAACTATACTGAAAAAAGTGAGAAAAAAAAAACATTTAAAATCTGGCATCCTCGAAGCCATGTAAATCGTTGACTCTGTTCATAGACTTTCTTATAATAGCCAGTTTAGCCAGTCTCTCAGCTACTCTCCAAGCCGACATCGGCGTAAGCGGCTCTCCCTTTTCCTCCAAGCAATTATTATTACTACTTCTCAACTTTTGGTTCCTCAGCTCGGCTTTTTCGGCTTCAAGCCAATGCAAGCACTCATCACCCTGTTCGCGGCTCACAGAGGCTCGAACCGAAGATAACAACTGAAGCGCGCCGGACACATCGTTGCGAGCCACACACCTTCTCGACTCGGCTACGGCGCGTGCGCTGACGTGGCATCGCCTCAACTGTTCGATCCTAAGATCACACGATCGAACCGCGTGGGATCGCCTCAACAGAGGCCAGCGCGTCGACGACTCGACGCGCCGCCGTCTGGCCGCGGCCGGTCATCCTCCGCAGCGGAAACAGCCGCTTCGATCCGCCTGAGAATGCGACGACGGAGAGACGGTCGGCAGAGTCGAGCGATGAGATAACAACCTGCATCGAACGTTTCAGCATCTAAAGCTCTTCGCCGGAGACACTACCTCCGACGTCGATCACCGTGACGAGATCCACCGGCGGCCGATTCGCTGCCGCGTTACGCAGCTGAGATTTCACATTAAACACCGCAACGTACGTCTCGGAGCTCCGATTGGACGCCACAATCGCAGCCTCCGGTGAGAGGAATGCTTCGATGTTTCTGGTCTTGACCAATGATGATGAGAGATTGAACTTTATTTGTTCATCGTTCTGTTCTTCTTCCTCTTCTTCCTCGTTCTCGTTGGATTCGGGAATGGGGTTGAAACGCGAGACCGAAGTGGGCGACATGAGAGGCTCGTCGTCATTGTATTTGTGGGGCTTGAATGACTTCGTCGTTTTGAGTTCCGCGTTCGGTTTGTTTTCTTCTGCGTTTTGTTGCAATTGTTTCTAGTTAGCGTTGCACACGGGGCACGTGACCAGTCGCTGTTTTTTCACGTGAGCTGCTATGCATGGGAAGTGAAAGACGTGAGAACACTCCGCAGTGAAAATGGCTTTTCCTTCGCCAGTTTTCACACTCCGCGTGCAGATTTCGCATGAGCTCTGCAAAAAAATTGAAAACAAAAAAGTTAGAAGAGAATAAATAACAAAAAGAGAAATTAAAAGGGTAGAGTGTGTGGTTAGGTTAATTTACTTTTGATAAGCGTAAGGTGGATTTGAGAAGAGAGAAGGTTGAGGGAGAGTTTGGGGAAGGAGTGGATGGATGAAACGACGTGGGGCTGTAGCGTTTGGTGGGAGACGGAGTTCTCGCATTATTGTTGCAATTGCATTGGTGCTTGGAAAGTGGTGAATTGGTTCGGGTGGGAATCGATGATGGGTTGGAGAAAAATGAGAAATTGGAAGTGATTTTGGGACTTGAATTGATGTTGTTGTCGTAATAATCACAAATTTTAGGTTCTTGTGTGTTTTGGGGAATGGTATTGGATGTGCGAAACGTCCTTCTCCATCCAGAAACCATTATTCTCAGTTTCTCACTCACAACCTGAGGATTTTGATGGTTTTGTTTTGTTGAGGGGGTTGCAATGGAGAAAAGCTGGTGCACTTAATTGAAAGTGGTTATCGGAAAGGCAAGAGAAAAGGAAATGCCGGTGGACTAGATTGAGGAGTGAGGACCCCTTTAACGTTCCTGTTTTTCTCCTTTCTTCCCCCACCACTCGGCTAAAATAAATTAATTTATTATAGTTTTAAAAAATAATTATCAAAATATTGTAGTTCAAAATCTATTTACAATTGTATAACAATGAAACGCGTCCAAATGAAACATGAATAAACACGTCCAAACTCGACGTGATTAAACACGTCCATATAGGACGTGACTTAGCACCAAACACATCTATATAGGACGTGAGCCAGTCCCAAACACGTCCATATAGGACGTGACTTTGCTGCCCTATTTAAATCCCCTTTTCAGCCATTTGAACCATTTGTGCATTCTCTCCATCTACCTAGCTTGAGTTTCTCTGACTTCTATCAAGGTTCGAGTGTGTGTTTGAGATTTTTTTTTGCAGTGAAGCTCTGTCAGTTAAGTAAGTTTTGCTCTAATATGACTTAGGTTTGATGACATACATTTTCCTTAGTTAGTTACGTAGGTTATGACATAGGTTTTCATTAGTTAACTATGTAGGTTATCACCTAGGTTTTAAATAGTTAGTTACGTAGGACCTAGGTTTTAATTGGTTAGTTACGTAGGTTATGACCTAGGTTTTAATTAGTTGGTTACGTAGGACCTATGTTTTAATTATGAAGGTTATGACCTTGTTAGTTTTACGATATTGTTAGTTAGTGAGTTAGGTTATCATTATTTTTTAATTATCAATGTATGTATATTGTTAGTTTTACGATATGCTTATAGATTTTTATGTGCTACAGGCTTGACCGTGCTCCTGTCAACCATATTTCTGCCATCTTTATGCTTATAAAAAAATGTTTGGAGACGGTGATTTTGTTCGTGTTGTTTTATATCATAATGGTAGCAAAACTGAGAGCCGAACATGGTGTTGTTTTTGAAGGAGAAAAAAGGGGAACACTTATCAAGCGCAATTCAACCATTGACGAATTGCATGGAAAAATCATTCAAAAGTTAGGTCTGGAAGGTAATCAATGTATTAGTATGGTCACTGCAAGAATATGGTCCGAGGATAAATATATCAGCATGAAAGTAATTGACAACGAAGACGTAGAATTTGTAATATGTGAATTCTTGAACCAATCAAGGAAAAACTTCTTAGAGTTGTACGTGGATTTTGTTGGAGTAGAGGATGTGACTTTACCAATGAGGTCAGTTGAGTTCAATTATTCTCGTGGAGCATCAGCATCTGCTGCTCCAATTGTTAATTTGTCTGTGGAAGATGAAAATGACCCTACTTGGGTTATGGATGACGATATCGACGATGACGATGATGAAAACATCGCAATGGAAGATCGTCTTCTTGCCGAGAATGCAACTGCTTCGGACAATGATGAGGATGATGGTCGAAGCGCAACTCCAATACAAGTACATTACCCAGTGGTGAGAGAGCATGAAACCCAACCACAAGTGGAAGTAGCAGAGTCTGAATTACCGCAACAATGTCAAGGTATGTTAGGGTTATTTACATATATGTTTGTTTATTTTTTATGTATTTATTTGTAATAAAAATGGGAAATTGCACATGTAGGCGAGGTTAATAACTCTTTTTGGGATGGAATCCCACATTATACATACATTGATTGGGATCATCCGAGTGAAGAAGATTCTGGCACTGGATCAGGTTCAGTTGAGGGTCCATGGGTATTAGGGAATAAGTTGTTTCTAAAACAGGAATTTGCATCAAAAGAAGATGCGCAAATGGCAATCAAGCGGAACCTCATGAGGGAGCATCAGGAAGGTGTTGTGGTTGAAAGTACGCTGACAAAGTTAAGCATGAAATGTCGTGTGCATGATCAGAATTGTCCGTGGAGGGTTAGGGTAATGAAACCAACGTACGGTCAAAGATGGGTGGTCACCAAATGGGGAGGGGATCACATCTGCTTAAATGATCGCATTTCCCAGGACCACAGACAACTTGATACTAATGTTATTGTTTCACTCGTACTAGGTAAGTTATTGGATGAAATGATAATGATGAGAATTAATGATTTTATTGTTATTATTATTATTATTGTTAATGATAACGTGATTATTATTTTATTATTAGGGATGATAAAGCATGATCCATCATGTTCAATTGGACTCATCCAGGAAAGGATAACTCATTCATATGGATACAAAGTTTCATACAAAAAGGCATGGTATGCAAAGCAGAATGCAATAGCAATTATCTACGGTGATTGGGAGGAATCGTATGCATTTTTGCCAAGGTGGTGTGAATATATGCTTCGATTTTCACCAGGTTCTGTTTATCAACTTCAAACAAGAAATCATTATGTTGCTCATAGAATCATTCATGGAAAACGCGTGTTTGAGCGCATTTTTTGGACCTTCAGACAATGTTGTGAGGCTTTCAATTTTTGTAAGCCGGTTATTCAAATTGATGGCACTCATTTATATGGAAAGTACAAAGGAAAATTGTTGGTTGCCACAGCTCAGGATGGGAATAATGAATGTTTGCCTCTTGCATTTGCTGTTGTTGAGGGTGAGACCTTGGAAGCTTGGGAATCCTTTTTGGATAACATTCGCTTCCATGTTACACAGAAGACAAATATTTGTCTTATTTCTGATCGACATCGAAGCATATTGTCTGTAGTTGAGAGGCACCGTGGGTGGCAACCACCGCATGCTTATCATGTCTTTTGCCCTCGTCATATTGCGAGCAATTTTAATCAAAAGTTCAAAAATGAAAATTTGAAGAAAGCGGTTATGAATTTAGGTATGTTTAAGAACTTCATCAATTAATTATGCATCAAGTTGTAAATTTTAATGTTATTAAATTTGTGTGCAGGTTATATGCCGTCTATTGTTCATTTTGAGGTAGCCCTTGCAAGTTTTCGTGATGTTAGTCCTGAGGTAGCAAACTGGATTGATGCCATCCCAAAGGAAAAGTGGACACGTGCATATGATGTTGAGGGACGCAGGTATGGACATATGACTACAAATTTGGCCGAGTCTGTAAACAGGATGTTAAAAGGTGCAAGAAACATGCCAATAACTGCGTTGGTTAAGCACACATATAGCAGATTGGTGGAATATTTTGTTTGCAAAGGGCAATCGGCTCTTAAAGAATTACAAGGTCCTTCTCTTCATTGCAAAAATGTTGTTGCTATGTTGAAGGCTAATGAGACCAATGCTACTGTTCATTATGTTTGTACATATAATGTTGAACAATCTGTATTTGAGGTTGACGATGGTTACGACAAATCCTATTCGGTAAACCTTGCTGAGCGGTTCTGTCAGTGTGGGAAATTTAAGGCATTCAAGTATCCTTGTAATCATGCCACAACAGCCGCTTTACATGTTCGTCAGTCACCGTCACTATACGTTGATGATGTATTCCTTATATCAAACCTGGTGCAAGCTTATTCATTTCTGTGGCAGCTTATTGGTAATGAGCAAGCAATTCCACCTAGTTCAGATCCAGTGGTCATACCTGACATGACTATGTTGCGTGCAAAGGGCCGTCCAAAGTCAACTAGAATACGTAATGAGATGGACAAAGTTGAGACTAGTCAAAGTGGTATTAGGTGTGGTATATGCAGATTGCGTGGTCATAACCGTCGTAATTGTCCTACTCGTCTAGCTACCTCATGATTTGTCGATGTTGTGAACAATGTTTTCTTTATGTTGTTATATTTCGTAGTGAACATCTGAATTCAATGTATGTTAACTGTTTTAGCGTGAACCAAGCTTATTCATTTTCAAATGACAGTGAATCATGCGTCGTTTGGGATTTATAACATCAATTTAATTACTACTATTAGGAGACAATAAGTTTTCATCGCAAATATTACGAGTTAAATAAATGTCCATCACATATATAGGCGAAAACAAATGTCCATCACAAATATATAAAATGTCCATAGTAATATAGGCGATAATAAAATGTCGGCAATAAAAAAAGGTTTAACAATTACGAACGGAAATATAATTAAGAAAACCAATATCATGAAAAACAAAATATCAAGTCTATGAAGGAGGAGGCCACGGTACATGACGCGCCTGGCAATCTGGCAATCTGCGTTTACCACGTCCACGCGAAAACTGTTCAGCAACATGATATGGAGCTGGACTGTCCTCAACCGGCATCTGTGCAGCATAGTCATCGTCAAAATTTATGTGGGCACAAGGATCTACATTATCATCATCCCAACAATGAGTGCCCTGACTACTGCTCCCAGCCTGGTCCCCGAATGGCATCGAGACTGGACTGACATGGTACGCATGCTGGCCTTCTGTGTCCATCTGTGGGGGCTCTGGCCGATAAAATGTATCATCATGTGCCTGCATAGGGTCGTAATACGTCTGATGAACACCGTACTCATGACCAATGAAGGGTGGCCTTATCCATCCACTCGTGCATGGCCTAGGTGCATGAATAGGCTCGGGAACTGGTGTAATAGGTCGTCGATGGCATCCTAACCCTCGTCCCTCTCTAGCACGACACCCAACATCGATGGATAACTGTGGCTCCTCCGGAAGCTGCGTCTACGGTGCCTCTGGCCCTGCCTCCTCCAGCCGAGCGGACTCTCTGAAAATAGCAATCAGACGACCTATTTTGTCATGTACATAGTCCCTCCCATGGGTCTCAAATTGCTCAGCCAACGTGACAAAATACAAATTTTCCAGACCATCAACCTATAAGGCACAGCATAGTTGCATAAACAACAATTTAAAATAATGGTCAAAACAATATTGCGAGTAAATGACTTACACAACGCGCTAATTTGGCACCCCGCTTTGTCACATATCGTTTGCCAGAAAGTCTGTACCACACCATGTACTCATGGTTCAGTGAGATCAGACCATGTATTGCAGGAGGCACTTCAACATGTTCAGCTCTCCTATTCCATCTCTGAATAAATTTTCTCAGCTTCCGAGCCCAATTTTCCTGGCCTTTATCCCGAAGGGTATAGTCATGAACACCTTTCAATTTTCCCGCCCTATGAGGTATTGGTTGATCCCGCCCAAATTGTCTCATGCATCTATCAGGCTCTGAAAACTCAGCAACGTGGAAACAAATAATAGGCGTCCTAGCCATCCACAAATACTGTGTCTCAGCAGATGCACCCAGAAAATCGTAATCACCATATGTCTGCCAAACCACCTACACAATTAAATCATATATACAAGTCAATTAAATATCCACTTGTATTTAAATATAAATATATTTCATTTAAAAAGCATACCTCATCTCTAGTTAGGCTGTCTAGCCTGTCTCGATGCCAACTCACTGGGTACACACGGAAGCGACGACTTAGAGCATTGAATCTAATACCCAGATTAAACATCCAATTGTTAATTGTAGTCCGCATAAATACATGCTCATTCAAGTAATACAAAATAAGCATACCTGTGTCCGAAGTGGTGGTCTGGCTCAGACGGAGCAGGCAATGGGGGAGCAATTGTGGAAATCTGAGCCACGCCCAAATCTGAAGCAAAACATGGCAACCACCAATGTCTTTCTTATCAGGGTCTGTGCATTCGCACAACTGTCTAAACAAGTGTGCCAGAACCGCAGACCCCCAGCTATAGGAACCAATATCAGCAAAGTCGCCAACAAGTAAGGCGATGTAGCGACATCCTACTACGGTCCCCCCCGATCTGTCGCAAAGGATCCAAGATCCTAACATCCGTGCGATGTGAGCCTTCATTAAGTATATCGCATTCTGAGGGTTACCAGCAACTGCATCCCAAGAAGGATACACTCTATTGAAATATGACAACCTCAAACTACTGATGGATAACTCCTCATTCGGATCAAGGCCGTTACCAAAAACCTCATTACACAACTCTACCCAATCTGCGTAGGTTTGTCCGGTAACGGCTTGCCCATCAGTAGGCAATCCTAGAATACCTGCAACATCTTGCAAGGTAATCGTCATCTCACCCTGCGGCATATGGAAAGTGTGTGTCTCCGGCCTTCACCGCTCAACCATAGCACTGATTAGACCAACATCCACCTGAAAAATTACAAAAAGGTAATCAATTTTTAACTTTAATATTCACTATGATTGAAACCAACAATTTCAACATTAAAATTTCAACACATTAAACATAACAGTATTCGTAAAACGATACCTGCATAAATTTCATACGAGCCACATGTAAGAAACCAGCCTCAGCCAAATACTGTGTGACTACGGGCGGAATATCGTCTGGTGGAGGTCCACGACCCCTACCTCCACGTCGAATCCTTAGCTCCCTCATTGTTCCGTCATTCCAAACTGTCTGTGAAATATGAGTACGTTGCCTACGCCTCCTAAGTACATCCCATCTGTATGGTCCAGGGAGAACATGTGTCGTGGGATCGGTAGGCTCATGCTCACGATCAGAAGCAGAACGAGGTGACTCAGACGATGATGACTCGGCCATAATAATATGCTACACATTTTATAAAAATACATTATGTCTATTTTACGTCGGTCTTTAATGATAATCTAGGCCATAACCAAAGTCACTAACTAGTAATATTGTAACCAAATAAATATATATCTTAGGTACGTCCATCATAAAACCTAACTTCTAACAAAAATAGCCATAAAACCTAGGTCACTAACTAATAATATTCTAAGAAAAATAGCCATAACTTATCTAACCTAGGTCGTAAAACCTACGTAACCTAGGTCATACCTTATGCCGCCACTAACTGATAATATTCTAACCAAATAAATATATATCTTTACCCTCATTTTTTGTTGGTTATAACCTGCGTATCATAACTTACGTAACTAAATAATGGTCATAAACTACCTAAGTAACTAATGAAAACTTATGTCACCGACTAATACTAACCTAAACCCTAAACCAATGTAACCTAGGTAATCACCTTACACAGGTTCTTAATAATAAGCTAATTCACTAACTAATAGTATTGTAATATAATAAATCTATCACACTAAACAACTAACCATTTCTAATAAACCTAAGTCACTAACAATTTTCTATATCAATAATAATTATCTAACACAACAATATAACATATTTCATATTATTTAAAAAACATATATTTCAGCAAGACTTACTTGAGTGACAAAGCGACAGAGCTTCGCTGCAAAAAACACTCAAAGCTACCTCCGATTCTAGAGAGAAGGCAGAGAAACTAAACTTAGAGAGATGAAGAGAATGTGCAAATGAGGATTTTGGCTGAAAGGGGTATATATGGGTGTAGCAAGGTCACGTCCTATATGGACGTGTTTGGGGCTGGGTCACGTCCTATATGGACGTGTTTGGTGCTGGGTCACGTCCTATATGAACGTGTTTAATCACGTCGAGTTTGGATGTGTTTATTCACGTTTCATTTGGACGCGTTTCATTGCTATACAATTGTAAATAGGTTTTGAACTGCAATATTTTGGTAATTATTTTTTAAAACTACAATAAATTAATTTTTTTGCCCCACCACTCTATTTATAAATAAAATATTTCTGTTTATGAGAGCTAGATAGATAAACCAACCCTATGGAAATTTGGAAAACTTTTGATGTTACCTTCCAAATTCAAAATATCATCCCAACTTGTGTTCGCTTTTAGTTTTAATTTTTTAGTTTATATATTTCAGTATACTGAGAGAGATATTTTTCATTTTCACTCTTCATCTGATGATGTTGTAGAAAAAATATTCTAATGAGAGTAAGTAACTTTTAGCTGGTATTTTATTTTATCTTCTGTTTTCTTTCGTAAAATAAGTGTTGAAAGTAATTAAAAAGAAAATGTATGAACTTTCCCATTTAAAATAGAATAAAACATCATTAAATGGAAAAGTAAAAATCACCCAAATTAGAAAAACTTCATACCTTTCCTTTTTTTAATTTATTTAATAAATTATATTAATTCCTATGACATTTAATAGATAATGAAATTTTTAATTCAAACCTAGGTTATATTTGATAATACTAGCTTATAAGTTAGCTAACAACTTATAAGTTATGATTATGCTTGACAAAATATTTTAGTTAGTTTTTAATTTTGTTTGTCAAATATTTTAGTTAGTTTTTAGTTTTGTTTACTTACTGAAAATGTTTTAATTATTAAGTAAATAAGTTTTTTTAGTAGTTTCTAGTGTTTTTTAATTGTTATTTGGAGTAGTATTTTTTAAAATGTTACTTTCTAACTTTTTATATTTACTTCTATTTTTATCCTCAATACATTTATTATATTTTCTTATTATATTTTTTTTATATAAATCATGATTTTTTTATTTTTATGTCATTTTACATTTTACACTTTTCAATAGCTAGTTTTATTGAATATTTATAATATAATAAGCTAGCTTTTTAGTTACCAGCTAGCTCTTTAGCTATTTTTGCCGAACATCTATAAGCTGGAAGCTGAAAGCTTATAAGCTAGTTGATTTAATTTAAAATATTTGATAAGACTAATTGAGAAATATGAAATGACGTAAAATATTATATTTAATATTTCTAATATTTGAATTTTATTTATAATAGCTTATCATATTAAAAAATATGATAGTAATTGTAAAGTTAATATGATCAAGAGAATTTCTAATCTCAAGGAACAATATAGTGATGACAATTGATGAGTTGATCGTCGTGTGTCATGTGCATGTAAGAACATAATATTAGATACGGGGATTTTTTCAAACAGCAAAACAAAAAAATATAAGAGGGTTTTTAAATTGAATAAAAGAAGTGGAATTTCAAATAAAATAGTAAGGATAAATTGAGAAAAAAAGCTAGTAGCTTAAGGTTATGTTCGACAAGGTATTTCAGCTAACTTCTAATTTTTTTACTAGCTGATAAACTTGTTTAGCTGTTCGGTAAACAAGATTTTTCAAGTAATTTCTTAGTAACTTTTAGTATTTTTTGAAACATTACTTGAAAACATTTTTTAAAACGCTACCTTCTAGCTTTTTTTTAATGTATTCCATTTTTATTCTCAATATATTTATCAAATTTCTGGATTACCCTATTTAAATAGTCATGATTTTATTATTTGTCATTTCACACTTTTCAGCTATTTCAATAGCTAGTTTTATCGAACACTTATAATTTATTGAGCTAGGTTTTCGACTACTAGCTAGTTTTCACACTTTTCAGCTATTTCAACTAATTTTGTCGAACATAACTTATAACTTATTTTTCATAAGCTATTTAAATAAGCTTGTATATCAAACAAACTTATTTTGGTCATAGAAGCTTATAAGCTAGTCAAAAGAGCTTATAAACTCCTAAAAAGTCTTACCTAACATAACCCTATTGTTATGATTGACAAGACATTTAAACTAACTTCTAGTTTTTTCTACTAGATGAAAAACTTGATTGCCTGTTCGATAAATAAGTTTTTTCAATAGCTTCTAGTATTTTTGAAACACTATTTGAAATAACATTTTTTGAAAATTTTAGTTTCTAATTTTTTGCTTTTTATATTTTCTTCCCTTTTTATTCTTAATGTATTCATAAATTTCTTGATTACCCTTTTTAAACCAATTATGATTTTGTTTTTTTTTTTTTTATCATTTTACACTTTTCAATTTACTCAAATAACTAAGTTTATCCCAACAATTACATTACAATTGACTCTTAACTATCGGCTACCAATTAGCTTTCAAATTTCAACTAATTTTGTCAAATATAGTCTTAATAAAATATTTTATTTATCAATTTTGTGCATTATTAAGCATTGGAGAAGGATAATAGATTTTAATGCATGGTCCTTGTAATTGTGTATTCGAACCCATGCATTCATTTATTATATTTATATATTTTTTTATTAAAAATTAAACATATTAGAAAAAGTGAAAAAGAACTTTTTTTAATATTTATATTTTTAATTTTGATAATAATTAAAATTAAAATAAAATAATTATGTTTTCAAATAATATCATATGAAGAAAATAAATTAAAAGAAATATTTTCTTGTTTAAAATAAAATACATTATTGTTTGAATATTTATCGTAACCTAAATGTTATTTTTTTAATGGTCATTCAAAAGTCTTCATTATTTTAATTAACATATTTTATTTTCAACAATTACTTTATGTTTTTTTTTCAAATGGGATGCATAACTTGCATTTTATTGTTTAATAATTCATTGAAAAATCCTTATTATTATATATTTATTTTCAATATTAAATTTTTTAGTGCTAATGAACTTAATAATTGAGAAGTCTTCAAAAATTTATATATCATCTCTTAAAAAAAAACCACCATGACTTTGTAATATTTACATGGTACTAATAAAATATTTATACTTATATTTGAAATATGTTGTCGTAATGTAATATTTTAAATATTATAATACTAATAAAAATATTTATGCATGTTATTGTAATGTAATATTTTATAACTTATTTATTTTACATTTTTTTCTAAAACATGTTTATACAGCTGTAAATTTTTCACTTTAGTTTTATGTCCAATAAATTACAAATTTTACATTCCTCTTATACTCATTATTATTATTCGTTATAAACTAAAATAAATATGTTTTGTCTATTAAATATAAACTCATTAACCTTTTGACACATCGACTTTGTCAATAACTAATTTTCACAAGACATCCTAACTGATTACTTTCAATGAAATTTCATTTACTAATATTATTATCAACCACTCGAGACATGTTGTTAAAAGATATGAGTCTAATGTCAAACGAACCAACTACATGTTGGTAAATAATTTCTAATTCATCTAACTATTACAATTTAAACTCAAATTACGTATTTTTGCATAGGGGTGTTTGTTAATCATGATTGACAAGTGAACCAAATCACATAATTAGTAAATAAATAATAAGATCGAGTGTCTTGTCCACAATGACTAAGTTTGTTTTAAACAATTTGTGTAAAACCAAGTTCTAAACAAACGTATAAAAAGTTGATTGATTTTCAAGTAAAAGTGCATAAATTTAAAGTCTATGAACTACAAAGCAATGTAAAAATAGGACATATTTTCACACAAACAATTGATCGAACACGTAGAGTGTGAAGGTTGTAAACAACAATTAAATGGAATAGTTAGAGATACTGGTGATACTAGACCAATATTTCAACAATAATAAATGTTTTTTCCTATTTAATGAAGCTTCAATGTCATCTCAACTCACTATAATCTTCTAACCTTGATCCCTCAAGTGATTGAAGCTAAATCACTTAACCACACTCCTAATCCCTTAGCGAGTATAGTTAGATGATTTGGAATGAGCAATAGTCATTTAGAGACAAGTGAACATCACTCTATCCCTAGACGAGACGCCCATTAGTTACCATTCCCAAAACTCAGTTTCGAAAGTATTGCCCAATGACAAAGAAAACAACAAGATAAACACATGGTTGATCAATCCACAAACTAACATTAAAAATAGAGAAATGGAAATAACATTGAATATTCATTAAATAAATAGTGAAGATAATTACATGAGAGTTGCTAGTACACCAAATCCCTAACATTGGGAAAAAGTAACCTCATTGACATGAGTGGCATGAAAATGAAGGATTACAAGAGAAGTTGGGTGAATATTGAAGAAAAATGAAGGAAAGACCAATAACATACTGATTTTCATCCTTCACAAAACCCTAGGTTGATCCCCCTCAATCTCAAGAGAATATGCCTTTTATAATGGGCCAAAGGCCTTTTGTATTGTCATTTCACTTAAGCCATTACTCATTGGGCGAGCATAATTCACTAGGCGAGTTCTTCGCGAATTTCAAAAGTCAATTCTTAGCAGGCATTTCTCGTTGGGCAAGCATTACTCGTTGGGTGAGTCCTTCAGAAATTCCAAATGAAAGTTCTATTTTCTTCCACCTAGTGGGATCTGCTTTTTGGGAAAGCTAGGCTAGCTAGGCCAGTTCAATGGATGACTTGGCCCTCTTCTTCCACTACTGAGCTGCCACGTGGCCTTCTTTACACGATCTTCCTTATTGTGCAAGCCTTCTATTTAGGGTCAATTTCCCTTCCTCTTTTTTGTGTACTAACACTTGTCAAACACCAAGAAAAACTAGTAAATGTTACATTCTTATTTACAATGACTAGAGTTCTAAGAAAGCATTAAATTCTAACTATTTGGGATAATACTAAGCTATAATTAAGTAAAAGTAGATAATTTCTATATAAAATATGTGTAAAATATAAGAATGCACAACAATTATCAGTGTTCACAATTACAGGTCACCCGCAAACCCGAATTGACTCAAATCAACCCAAATAGTTTAGGTTGGTATTTTGTATGTTTGGGTTGAACCCAGACAAACTCATTCAAACCCATTGACTTTTGGGTTGGGTCAAGGGTTTTAATTTATAACCCGTTGATCCAACCTATTACCAGTTAATTAATATTAAATTATTATTATTTTTATAAAATATAAATAATATTATTATTCTTAGACTATTGGTCATAACAGTGGCTAGTGGGGGCAATAGATTATACTCACACAATTTCAGTGATTGAGTATCTTTATTCAATCTAAGTTATATAATATTTCTTGTATACTGTGAAGTCTTAAAAAAATTGAGGATAGGATAATTTGACGAAAGATTGAAAGTTTAAAATGAATGTTGAAACTTGCAATCAAAATTAATGTAATTGAGGGTAAGGCCCATGCATTTTGAGTAACACTATGATAGGGATAAAGTTATAAGATTTTATATATTTTCTTTTATTTTATCCTTTTTATATTAGCCTATAAATTTGGGTGGGGGGATGTATACTCTCATGTTGTACGATACTAGTTTTGTGATAAACTCAAGTGTATTTTAATAAAATGTTAGCTTATAAAATGAATATTGAATTTTAAAAAATAATAAACAAATTTAAATGTCGTGGCCCATTAGTAGCTACAACATTAATTGAAAAGCACATGAAGTACAAGTGGTCTAAACCAAAAGAGACAAAGTTTAAAGGATAACATATTTAAGGAAGCCACATGAAAGTGTAATAAAGAGAATAAACGCTAAATTATAGGTGCAGCCGTGTGTATGTGTGTGTATACGTGAATGCATGAAACAAAAGATAAAACCATGTATTATGTGAATAAAACAAAAGAGACAAGCCTCTTAAGGAAGCCTTGAACGTGAATCTTAACATTTATGAAGGGAATGTTTACTTGATGAATGGGTAAGCTTGAATTTAATGCATGTATTTAAATTAAGCATATAAATCTAGCCATTATCTTCGTGGCATGATTACTTAGTTAAACTAGAACTAAACTAAGGAATAACTAGACTTCCATCCTAACTAATTTTTCTTCTATAAATACTTCCTTAGATTAAAAATTATGCACGTGTAAATGCTCTTTCTCAAACTCAGGACCAATTCTCTTCCTTTTCTCTCTTCATTTTGCTTTCATCCTTCTCACTTCTTTCACTACTACAAAAGCAGCTTTCAACATCGGTTATTTGAGACATTTAACATCGGTTATTGGCCGATGTTGAATCAGCCGACGTTGAAAGTTGAGAATTTAACATCGGTTCTTCCAACCGATGTTAACAAACGTTAAGCACATCGGGTTGCCATCAATAACCGATGTGGACATGGCGTACATAAAAACGCTGAAAAGAAGAAATGATGGTTTGACAACATCGGTTTTGTCATATAACCGATGTTAACATGTAAATCAACATCGGTTTACTTTACAAAACCGATGTTGTTATCAACAAACAACATCGGTGTTCGTTGAAAACCGATGTCGATTTACATGTTAACATCGGTTTTATTGGCAACCGATGTTGTTTTTAAATTTTTTTTTTTAAAATATTTTATTTATTTTTTTAATTTTAGCAGTTCTTCAACCTGCAAATTTAAAAATCCAGAACCAGCAATGCAGAATTTAAATATCCAGAACCAGCAGTGCACAATTTAATAATATTCCAATAACAAATCCAATGCAAAATGTGTCAATTTAATATATATACAATTGTTTTCAAAAATACAAATGAACCCCCTAATCAACTAATACATCTTGTCTAACTTTAAGAAAAAATTTCGCCCATTCGAGTCTGATTGCCTTCATGGTGTCCGCTTCCAATGGTCTTTGATCATTGAAAAACTGCATGCATGACATGACATAACAAAACATGTAATAATAAGTACAAAACAAAAACAAGTAAACCAAAACAATTTGAATTAAAACGCCTTATTTGTCTGTGCTTTAGAATATACCACTCTCAGGAGTGTGACTGAAGCTACAGAGGTGTGGTATGATCCAGACCCGATGAGTACAATAATTGAAGAGGACGTTCATTTTGTGAAGTCCTACTATGAAATGGTTGATGAAGAAGTTGCTTGTGAAAAAATTTCACCTTGGTTGCTTCGCATAGAGCTGAATCGTGAAATGATGGTGGATAAGAAGTTCAGTATCGCTGACATTGCAGAGAACATTAACATTGAATTTGATGATGATTTGACTTGTATATTTAATGATGACAATGCTGAAAAACTTATACTTCGTATCCGTATTATGAATGATGAAGCACCCAAGGGCAACATTAAGGATGAGTCTGCTGAAGATGATGTTTTCTTAAAGAAAATAGAAAGCAACATGCTAACTGAAATGACCTAACGAGGTATCCCAGACATCAATAAGGTTTTCATAAAAAATACTAAAGTTTAGAAGTTTGATGAGAATCAAGGTTTTAAGCCTAATGAGGAATGGATGCTTGATACTAAAGGTGTCAACCTTCTCGCTGTAATGTGCCATGAAGATGTTGATGCCACCAGGACCACAAGCAACCACTTGATTGAAGTCATTGAAGTTCTTGGTATTGAGGCAGTTCGGTGATGTCTTCTGGATGAATTGCGCGTTGTCATTTCTTTTGATGGTTCTTATGTCAATTACAGGCATTTGGCTATTCTTTGTGATACCATGACTTATCGAGGGCATTTGATGACTATTACACGTCATGGTATCAACCGAAATGATACTGGGCCAATGATGAGATGATCATTTGAACTTTGAAGACACAGTTGATATTCTGCTTGATGCTGCAGTATATGCTGACACAGTTGATATCGTTAGCATATTCTCCAAGCTGTCTGAGATTGTCCCCATGAACTCCATATTGTCCCACATCACCAAATTATAGCTTTGTAATTCATCTAACCTACTGTTAAAGTATGATTGACTGAATGAACTTGGGCTTCATGCTTACTAATCAAAGTTGGGGCTGGTATTCTGACTGATAAGGTCGTGCAAAATGCTGGTGTTTTCATTGTGGCAGGCACTATTTGAGTTACTATTCATGGGCCTAGGTATAAACATTTGACTCACAAGCTGTGATATATTTGCTAAGTACATGCATCATCATAATAGAGATGGTTGATTTCAACGGTTATGGGAAGATTAGTGCTGAGGAGTTGTCCCATGTTCTGAAAAGGCTAGGAGAGAGTTGCAGCCTTAGTGGCTATAAAAAAATGGTCTAAGGAGTGGATGGAAGTAGAGATGGTTTTATTCAGTTGAATGAGTTTACAAGGATGATGATGAGTGGGAAGGAACTAGGCTAAGACCTGCAGAACCTTCTGCATACAAGCTTTTGCACTGCCTGAAAAGGATGCAAAAACAATGGGGCAAGGCCTGATTTTCAGCAGCTGTATAATGAATACATGGTGGTATTTGTAAGCTTGACCCTAAGTATCAACTATGGATCGCCATTTTTGTGAACAATTGCTTGGCAACACCATTATTTGAGAGGCTGACCAATCCAATGACTAAAACAGACTCTACCAGTGCTGCTACTTATGTTATAACCAACATCATCAGCCTAACATAGCTCCCAATTATTCCCAACATAAATACTTAACAAGTATTCTTAACAACGACAAAAAATAGCATCACAAGTTTACTTAATCAGCCACTAAGTGTCCTAAATTTTTAAACCAGCCATACAAACTTCACTTAGTATAATAACAGTGACAATAAATTAAACATCAATATGCTATAGTCAAAACAAACCACAACAGAAACCAAAACAAACCACCAATCATGTATCCAACATTTCAGCAGTGTAAATGTCCAGTAGCACAAACAATTAACACCAAACAAAACCAATTCTAGCAGATGTCCATACAATTATCCAACATTTTTTAAACAAACATACATCAACAGATACCCATTGTTTTTTTCACATGAATAACCAAGACCAACAAGCATGGAATAAAGTCAAGTACCTGTGAAAGCTAACACCAACAATGCGAACCACAGTCTCAACCAAATGACGCCTCCTACTTTGCAAATCCATGGCGGTAACATAAAAACCAAATACCAACGACTTATTAGTTCGAAATGTGAGTTCCATAGTACCTCGAACAGAACAGACCAAAAGACTCTACAAGCTGAGGTTAGGGCAAGTACCTGAGCTTGTGCGACTGCCGTCAATGTCACCGGTGAGACCGCAAGCCTGGGATGAGGTCGCGACTCAACAAGAACCCAACAATGGTGACAGCGCGCGCGGAACCTTGAAGAGATGGGGTGTCCAAGGTGATACCGGAGCAAGGCACGAAGGAGAAGATTTGGGTGTCGAAGGTGACAAGGGCACGAAGGCACGAAGCTTTTGATATGGGCGCGAGAGTGAAGGACTGAAGGAGAAGATAATAAAGGCTAAAAGGCGCGATACTGAAGTTTAATCCTCGCGACGGTATAAGGACAACATCGGTTCACATCAAAAAACCGATGTTAATATGTTATTTTAACATCGGTTCTGCATAAAATCTTGAAAACCGATGTTAATAGTTCATGGTTAACATCGGTTTTACTTAAAATCTTGACAACCGATGTTAAATTTTCATGGTTAACATCGGTTATACTTAAAAATCTACAAAACCGATGTTAACATTTCATGGTTAACATCGGTTATACTTAAAAAAATTGAAAACCGATGTTAACAGTTCATGTGTAACATCGGTTTTGCGAAAAATCTTCAAAACCGATGTTAAATAAGTCCGCTTATTTACAAAATTGCCACCGCGTTTTCGTTAACATCGGTTCTCTCGATAACCGATGTTAAACTAGCGATGTTAAAACCTATTTTTCTAGTAGTGTTTCTTGACTCCAAACCGTAGCTTTCACCTCCATTTCCTTCTCTTATTATTTCCAAACCATCTAATACAAGACAAAACTTTCATTCTTTCAAGACCTTGAGGTGCATCCAAGTACTTGGAGGAGTTGGAAGAAAACTTGCTTAAGGTAGGCTAGGCTTTCAATCTTGGTTTAAGGGTTTAGTTGGACTAACTCTTATGCTTAATGGTGCAGATTTTTGGTTGAGCACACTAGGATGATTTTTCAGCACCTTAGAGGTTACTTTATGAGGTGTTCTTGTTGATTAAGTGTTGAAATATGTTGAGGAGTGAAGTGCTGAAATATTAGTGAGTGTTGGACTTGATTTTGATTATCTTTTAAACTGATTTTGATGACCATTGGGACTGTTTATTTTTTATATATATTGGGACTATTTTGAATTGATGTTGAGAAGTAGAAGTTGGATGGCATGTTGAAATGGTTTTAAATACTAGAGTGGTTCAGTTTTGAGGATTAAGTCTTAGGATGACAATTTGAAAGGAGATTAAGGTCTAGAATATGTTTTAGCTCTCTTGTGTAAGTGAAAAGGAAGTAGAACTTATATTGGATGGTATATTAGAACTTACTAACTATAGTACAAACATGTTGTTCTTTAACTTAATGATAGTATTTGCATGCATAAGATTGCATGAACTTGTATGGAATATGGATGATGGCCGAACAATATATTGGTTATGTCATAGTTTTTGTAGTAAAGTTTCATGAGGTTGTGCAAATATAAATATAACTTGTGTGATTCCATAAAACTTTGTGAAAATAAGATGAACACACATAATTAACCAAGAGGGGGGGGGGGGGGGGGAATTGGTTAAAACAGGGACTCAAAAAATTTCTTTGAAAACTAGCAACGGAATTAAGATCGTATTACAAGCTTAACCTTGTTAAAACTGAAACTTTCAATCAATCAAGATTCACCCTTTACTTCAAACAATTACAGAAAATATTCCAGTTGATCTTGAAAGAAATTAACCACAAGATAAGCAAGATTAAGATAGCAAGATAAGAATCAAGAGAATACCAAATCTATACTGGTTCACCCCTCAAAAGAGAAGTTACATCTAGTGTCTTCTAACCAAACTTGATTAAAGTTCCACTAAATCAAAATCTTTTCTTTACAAGATTTTACAACTGATAATCTTTATCAACCCTAGATAAAGAAACTAAAATCTAATACCCTATTAGACTTCTAATGACCAAGAACCAGAGAACACTACTCTGTTCTTGCCTCCAGAGAACATTACTCCAGAAAAAGCTCTAAAGAAACTCTTTGATCTTAGAAATTACAAGAGTTAAAAGTAACCAATCAATTCATAGTAAGAGTTCAAGAGAGATACAACCTTATGATCCTCAGAAGATGAGTGAATGAATTTTACCAAACAAACTCAGGTTGAATGAATGCTATTGTTGAAAACAGCTCTCTTGAAAAACTCTTGTTGAATCTTGTTCAAAGCAACATGATCAATGTATGAAGCTCAGTAAATCTTTTTCTCAGACTTTGAAAGATTTGGGAGTGATCAAAAATTCGTAAAAGTCAAGTTCTCAAGTTTCTTAAGTTCTGTCAAGATTATTATAAGAGCACAGACCCAACAGCCTTTTATAGAAAATAGAATTAACTGTATGTAATCGATTAAATCGTCAATGTAATCAATTATTTTTACTAATGTAATCGATTAAAGTGTTCTTGGCACAATCTGGAAAAGATTTATGAATAATGTAATCGATTAATTTGTTGTGTAATTGATTAAAGCAATCAGACTTGTTTTAGACATAAGCTGATATAATCAATTACGATTGGATGGTAATCGATTAAAGTAGTCAGACTAGTTTTGAGCTTTTGTACTATGTAATCGATTACCATTTACCTGTAATCGATTACTATGTTCTTCATGGCTTTAGTAATAGATTACCAATGCAGGTAATCGATTAAATCAGTGCAAGATGAGTTTTTCCAAAACTTAACCATGAGAAATTTGTTTCTATATGCAAATATGAAACCTTTTATGCTTTTATCAAATCATGTATGCATGTTTATGATTATGTTTATGCAATGCAAGGATCATAAGATACGCCTCTTAAACAACTTAACAAATTACAAATGCCTTCAATTGAATGACATGTAAAAAACTAAAATCTATTAAGCAATTGGCTTCATCCTTGTCTTGATCATCTTTCCAGCTCCCCTTGTATCCAACACTTTGATGGTGGCCGAGCCATATACTTGATATTGTTATGATTTTTGTGATAAAGTTTCCATGCAGTTGTGTGGATATAATCATGGTTTGCATTTACAAAGGAAAATAATGGATTTTATGTGATGATATATTGCAATTGTTTATGAATCCATGTAGATATTTTAGAAATAAAATGGGTACTACATCTAGGCAGAGATGTAGAAACCAGGTACACATTGGAATTGATCATGCATTTTTTAACGTAAGACGATCGCAGTGTACTACACTTGGGTAGGGATGTAGAGACCATGTGCACTCTGAAATTTTCTCATGCATATATTGTTTGAATGGTTATTGGAATATTTACATTTATATTGATAAATCATGGAATGTGCAAATAATTTGTGAAGTACTAAAATACTAACTTATTGAATGGTTTAGTTTGCCTACTGAAAAATTTATTTCTCACTAGATTTGTTTTTTTATAGATGGCATCCGTGATAATATTCCTTGATGCTTTGGAATGGTGGTGAGATTGTGATGAGGCTAGGAACTGTTATGTTTTTACTATGCAGCCTGTTATTCGTGTTTACGTGTATTTTGGTGCACTCTTTCCCATTTCTGTACTTAATAACATGTTTAACCCTAATGATCCCTTCCTCCAATTTCCTCACGTGTATCCTGATCCACCTACGGAGCCAATTAACATATCATCTAGAAGTGGTAATACTATGCAACCTTCTTATGTGCCCGCTTCGGGAGGTATTGTGTATTCCAGTGATGAGTTTGATCCTGAAGAACCAGAGGGAAGTTTTGCTAACAATTTCCGCATCTGTGCAAGTGGTTCTCATGGTCCATGGAATTCTATGGGGGTTGGCTTTATTAGTAATCTGAGTGTTTCCACTGTTATATAGTACTTTTGAATATATAGGGTTTTCTAAAAACTATGGTCTGTACTAACTTTAGATTTCACACTTTAATTATGGTTGTATGGTCTGTAATACTTGAACTTATTGCTCATATGTAAATTATGGTGTGTACGTAATATAATGAATATATGATGTTTATTATGTAATATAATAGTGTGTGTATTATATTTAAAACTATACTAATAAATTTTCATACAAAAAGTTATGGCGATTTATTTAAGTTTACAATTTAGTGTTTTTCTGTATCGAAATTAATTTTTACTAACAAGAGCTTATATTCATATCTGTAACAGTAATTTTACATATATTGCAGTAATTTCTAAAACTATATTACGGTGTTACATATTTAAGGGGAAAATGGTTTTTATCCTAGAAAAGTAGTTTTATATAGAGACTCATTTTTGAATAAAATTTAACTATGAAGATAATTATTCCAAGACTAGGGTTAGATAGCCATTTCATTTAGGAAGGTCTAGGCCAATTTGGAGGAATATGGTGTTTATAAAAATCTAATAGGTAGAAAATTAAAATTATTCATCATGGCCACCAATTCATGCACATGAAAATTGGTTGGAAAAATCAGACTAGTTGGTTCCTTACTATGGTGTTTAGGAGTCCTAACTTTTAATATTGCAAATCTTTATGGGAAGATATAGAGAATATAGACAAATCAATTAAAGGTCTTTGGGCTGTCATTGGTGACTTCAATACCATTTTACAGACTCATGATTGAAGTGATAGATCTTCTAATCCATCTTGGAGAGGTGCTCAAGATTTCCAACATATGATGGTTGAAAATGAGATCATTGATGCAGGGTTTTAGGGACCCGCTTTTACCTAGAAAAGAGGGATCTTGATGGAGAGGCTTGACCCTATTCTTGTTAATTTGGAGTGGAGAATTAGATTCCAAAATGCTCTTGTTCTCCATTTGCTCTTTTTCAAATATGATCACAGGGCATTCTTTATTAAAATGACCTACAAAAAAGGGGAGAATAGAAATGAAGACCTTTTAGATTTGTACTTGTTGGATGAAGCATGATGACTTTCACTCATTCTTAAAAGATGCTTGGGAGACTAATGGTGCTTGGTGAGAACGTATTCATAATCTTCAAGAAGCTTTGCAAAAATGGAATAAAGATGTTCTTGGCAACATCATAAATTGTAAAAGAAATATTTTGAAGAAACTGAATAATATTTCCTTTCAAATGAAGAATAATTATGATGATCAACTAAAGAAACAACAACAAAGTACTTGGCAAACTTACCAGGAAGTTCTAAGATAAGAGGAGTTGTTATGGTTCCAACATTCTCGAGCCAAGTGGTTAGCCTCTGGTGATAGAAACACGAGGTACTTTCATTGAGTTACTTTGATTAGAAGAAGAAAAATATACCTATGAAGCCATACAGGATCAAAATGGTAATTGGGTAGGAGAAACTGAAGCTCTAGAAAGATTGGTCAATGATTAATTTGCTACTCTTTTTTCTAGTGATTCTTCTTATGTCCCTTATGGAGTTAGGGGAGCCTTCCATAAAGTCTAGGATTTTAAAATGGAGTGGTTCAAGGAGGGACTAACTAATGGTGAAATAAAAAAGACACTTTTCACTATGGGAAATTATAAAGCCCCTAGAGTTGATGGTTTTCAGGCAGTGTTTGTAATGCCCTAAAATTTTGATAACTAAAAATAAATGTTTGATATATTTATTGTATTATTTAATTAGTTTGACTTATTTGAAGTGTTTTGTGAATTATCGTTGTGCAACTGTGGGGTGTGAATGTTATGTTATGTTGAGCTTGATTGATTTGTGTTGGAAATGTGTGATTTCAAGTTTGACCCAAAACCTATTTTGGTAAAATCCCGATCTCGAACTCGTTAACCATTGGATCGCCTTCAAACATGGACTATAGGTTTGCAACCTACATCTTTATGTTTTAACTGTTGGGATTTGCAAAAGAACATCTTGGGATACCTCGCTAAGCGAGACCAGTGCGCTAAGCGTAATTCCACACAAAGGAAATAATTCTCTTAGCGCGAAATGTCGCGCTTAGCGCCGAAAGTGGAATTTTACTTAGCGAGATCTGCATATTATAAATACGTTCATCAGCGCAAGAAAACACGTTATATAAAAGTGATTTCATTTCCATAACTTTCACTGATCCCCGGTCACATCGGCATGATCAGAATTTCAAATGACGTTTATTTTATGTAGACTCCAAAAATACCATTTTAGTTCCTTTTAAAACTAAATGAGTATTTGACTCTAAATGTTAATATTAACCTTGTCTTCAAAATCTATAGTGAATTGTCTTTGATTTGGTATATAGAGTTCTGCGTTTGAACCAAATGACGTGAACCCAAGATCTCAAAATGACGTTGCAATGAGCTAACAGAGAGATATAGATAGGTGAAGGGAGTTATTGTTTGTTTACAACTTTTGATACCATAGTTGGGGTCAGGGAACCCAATTATGGGGATGTATATATGTCCCTGTGCATGCTAGTTTTCAAGAAAACTGTGTTTTTTTAACTAATGGGGTGTAATATATTTGTTATTGATGAATGAAATTTTGAAGGATGTTGTTGTTGTAATGATTACAATTTTTGGGAAGAGTCTTAATTATAGAAGAGTCTTTGCCCAAAATTTTATATATGTTCTTTTATTTACCTCTTTATTAAATTTTAATTGGGCATAAGAGTTTATCTTGTATACCATAGTTCTCTTATTTAATTTAGAATTTTCCCTAAAATATCAGTCTCGTGGTATTATAGATTGTGATTGTAAGAGATTTGTGTTGTTTGAAGACTTGGGGAATGTGAATCACATGCATCAATTTATATGTATATACGCAGAATGCGATTGTTTGTGATGTTGATGATGACATTGAGATGAGATGATGTTGATGTTGATGATGTCATCGTGATGGATATATGTTGTGTATGTACATGGGGGGTGCAGTGACCTATTGGATATCCTTGGAGAGGGAAGGGGATTGGTTTAAAAATTTCAAGTGTCTTTGGAGAGGGAATGTGGCTGCTTAGAAATTTAACTATCCATGGTCAGTGCATTGATGGTGCCCATATTTCATACTTCATAATTTCATGGAAATAGTATAAACTTTGTCAGTAAGTACCTGTGATTTTTCATGAGGAAAAATGTTGGTACTTGAGGGCGTATCACTCGTTTTTTGAACTTTCTTGAGACTCGTGTTGATCAACATGGTGGGGAGTTTTCTGTGCATGACAGGGTGACCTAGACAGTTATTGCCTAGTTTTCCTAAGTGAGAGTGTCATGTGGACACGCTTAGGCTATTTCCCAACGAATGGTACCACATTGCATTTAGGAGTTGAGTCATGTGCATGCATCACTATAAGCATAATTGATTTGAATTTTGGAAAAAGTTGATGACTAGTTTGTTAAGTGTATGTTGAATTGATGTATTATTGAGAATGATTGTGGTTATTGTTATTGTTTTGTTTCTAATCATTGTCATTTGGTATTCGTTGATCTTGTATAATAAACTCACCCTTGCAATTTTGTACTGTGTGGTTGGTACCTATAATGATCGCGAACCTTCGTTTGTGGGAACAGATGAGCAACAAAAAGTGATGTTGGAGGGAGATTCTTTTGTTGGAGCTGTAACACTCTGAAATTTTGATAACTGAAAATAGATGTTTGATGTATTTTTTGTGTTATTTGATTAGTTTAGATTAGTTGAATTATTGTGTAAATTATCCTTGTCCAATTTCTTAGTGTGGATGTCAAGTTATGTGGAGTTTGTTTGAGCTGCGTTGAATTGTGTGATTTTGAGTTTGACCTGAAACCTGTTTTAGTAAAATCACCATTTTTGTCTGGTTAATGGTTGGATCACCTTCAAATTTTAAAGGTAGGATAATAATCCACATGTGTATCTTTTGACCGTTGGGTCAACTCGTCCAGGCGAATTTTGGTAGTCATTTTGGCTCGCTTGGGCTAGTAAAGTCGGTTATAAGTACGTACCAGAAGCGTAAATTAGGAAAATCTGGCCTTCTTCTTCCCCCAAACACCCACTCAACCTCCCACCATCCTCCTCCACCAGCCACGGTCACCGGTGATCGCCACGAGCCACCGTTTCTTGTCGTTGAACCACTGCATGGAGAGGAACCCTTTAATTGGAGTGGAATCTTTGAAACTCCTCTCGAAGTTTCAGTATAGAACAAAGCCTCCAAATCCTTCTTTCTTGGTTTCCTTGAGGTAATCTTGGTTTCCTTTGTCTTCTTCTAGCTAGTTTAAGCTTTTCTTAGTGTCTCTTGGGTTTTGGGTACCGTTGTTAAGAGTTTTACACATCCTTTGAAAACCCTTTAAAAATGAGATGTTGTAAAAGTCTCCTTTTTATGAAATAGATATCATTTCTGTGATCTTTGTTGAGCCTCGGTGACATTGGTGTAATCAAAATTTCAAAATGATGTCTTTTGATGTGAACTCCCAAAACACCCTTTTAGCTCCTTCTTGATTTGAGTGGGTATTTGACCGCAAATGTTAATTTTGACCTTGCCTTTGAAATCTATACTAAATTATCTTCAAATTGGTATATAGAGCTTTGTGTTCGGACAAACACGCGTATTGAAGGATCTCAAAACAACACTGTGAGGTTTTAACATGAGAACTCCTAGTTAGGTAAGGGGAGTTTATTATTTAGTTATAGTGTTGGTACCATAGTTGGGGGCCAGGGAGTCCAACTATGAAGATAACTGCCTATCCCTGCTGTGTGCTGGTTTTCAAGAAAAAGTACTTTTTTAACTAATGGGATGTGATGTATTTATGATTGATGTGTGTTTGTTCCCGTGTGTACTCATTTTCAAGAAAAACTGTGTTTTTAACTAATGGGATGCGATGAATTGGCTTGTTGATGGATAAAACTATGAATGATATTGTTGTTGTAATGATTGGATTTTTGGGAAAAGTCTTAATTACAGAGGAGACTCTATCCAAAATTTTATAATGTGTTCTTCTATTTAATTCTTTATTAAATTTTTAAATGGGCATAAAAGTGTGTTTTATATATTATACTCCTCCTTTTAAATTTTGAATTTTTCTAAAAATATCATTTTTGTGGTATAATGAATTGTGAATGTACAAAATTTGGGTTGTCTGAAGACCTAGGGAATGTGAAATACAATTGTTTGTGATGTCGTTGATGATATTGAGATTGAGATAATGTTGATGTAATTGATGATGTTGAAATGAGAAAATGTTGATGTGGTTGATGATGTTGAAATGAGATGATATTAATGTTCATGATGATGATATTGAAATAAAATGATGTTGATGTTGTTGATGACATTGAGATGACATGGTGTTGATGTTGATAATGACATTGATGAGAGATAGTGTTGATGTGGACAATGTCATTGTGTGATGTGGATACACATGGATACCCATGGGGGGGTGCATGGCTGGTTACCCTTGCGAGGAAGAATGTGTTCTTAGCTGGGTCATGCATTGATGGTACCCATGGTTGTATGTTGTGTATGTCCACATGGGGTGCAATGCTGGTTGGATATCCTTGCGAGGAAGGATTTAAGAATTTTAAGCATCCCAGGAGAGAAAGGGATTGTTTAAACTTCCAGTCCCTAGCTATCCATGGTCAGTGCATCGGTGATGTTGTGTATATGCATGGGGGGTGCATGCTGGATAACCTTGCGAGGGAGGGTTTACGAATTTTAAGCATCCCAAGAGAGAAAGAGATTGTTTAAAATTCTGGTCCCTATCTATCCATGGTCAGTGCCTTGATGGTGTCCATGTTTCATACTTCATAATTTCATGGATGGAAATAGAATGGTGGTAGTAAGTACTGGGGGTAATAGGGGGCAATCACTCTATTTGGAACTTCCTTGAGACTTAGGGCTGATCACCATGGCGAGGGGAGGGGGGAGCAACCAGTGCATGACAGGGTGACCTCAATGAGCTACTGCATCATTTTCCTAGAGAGGCTATTTCCATGAGGATGGTACCACATTACATTTTGACAGATGAGTCAGGTGTATGCATCATTCTGAGCATGATTGTTTTGATTTGTGAAATATAGTGGATGATTAGTTTGTTGAGTGTGTATTGAATTGATGGATTATCGAGGATGATTGTGTTTGTCATTATTGATTTCTTTCTAATTATTGTTGTCTGATGCTTGTTGTATATGTATAATAAACTCACCCTTGCATTTGTTGTACCGTGTGGTTGGTACCTGTAATGATCGCAAACTTTTGTTTGTGTGAGCAGATAAACAACATTAGGTGACTCTGGAGGGAGATTCTTTTTGGTTGGAGCCGCTAAGCCGACGTGATGACGTTGGAATTCTTTTTGGAAAGAGTTGTGTTTTGTTGTTCAACTCTTCCTTAGTTAGTCCCTTGATTCTTTTTGTTGGACATGTAAATTCCAGGTGCAAATACATGTAAAAACTAAATTAAGTTCTGATATGTGAATGATATGTATTGGTTTAATATATATATGCATATGTATTTAATTATGTATTTGTATCGTGTGTATGATAAGAGTATTATAGCGAAAAATTTACTACCATTTTCATAATTAAATTAATGGAATTTACATTAAAATTTAAAATTACACGATTAGAGTTAGTGATATCGTAACAACGAGACGGGTCGTTACAGGAGCTACCAAGCCGACGTGATAACTTTGGAATTTATTTTGGGAGAGAGTTGTGTTTTGTTATCAACTAATTCTTACTTTGTTCCTTGATTCTTTTTGATTAGGCATGTAAGTCCCAGGCTTAGATACATGTAAAAACTGAATTATGTTCTCACATGTGAATGATATATACTGGTTTAGTGTACATATATATATATATGTATGTATATATGTATGTATGTATGTATGTATGTATGTATGTATGTATGTATGTATTTACGTATTTGTGCGTTGTTTGGTGAGTTTGTTATCGCGAAAAATTTACTCTCATTTTCATTTAAAATTGAAATTATGCGTTTAGAGTAGTGATATCGTAGCAACTAGGCAGGTCATTATAGTGTTTTATAAGAGTAAATGGGAAGTGGTAGGTGAGTCATTTTGTAATCTCATTAAAGAAATCTTTGAGGATCCCCTAGTAATTAAGGAACTCAAGGAAACTCTTATTGATTTGATTCCAAAAGTTGTTTGTGTGGAAAATATGAATCAATTCAGGCCTATTAGTCTTTGTAATGTTTCGTACAAAATAGTGACCAAGATTCTATCTGCTAGACTGAGGAAAGTGATGAAGGAGATTATTGATCATGTCAGTGCTTTTTTATTCCCAATAGAAATAATGAGGATAATATTATTATTCACAATAAGTGATTCACTCAATGAAAAATAAAAAAGGCCAAACAGGGTGGATGAAAATTAAGGTGGATTTGGAAAAGGCCTATGATAGGCTTGTTGTATCCACATCCTTATTTTAAATTATGAAAACCATTAGCTATGCAAATTGAATGGATGATGGGTATAAGTGATGACTAACATTTTGCTTAAGTGTTTAAGTGTTATATATGCATTAAGAAGCATATATGTTCATTTATTTTGAATTGCTTAGAATGATGCTCAGAAAGGTTGTCTTTTAACAGTTGTCAAGAGTTGAGAACTTAGAGGACTTCTTGAAGTCCATCTGTATGATGAAGAACTAGGTTCTTGGTTTTTGGCAAAGCATTGAACAACAAATCCTTACACAGAAGACTGATTAAAGGCTACATGAAGAGCATCCATAACTAGAATGGTAAACAAATCCTTACACAGAAGACTGATTAAAGGCTACATGAAGAGCATCCATAACTAGAATGGTTCAGAATGCATCTCAAGGACAACATCAGATCTTCCATATGATATCACACATACAAAGAGCACATCAGAATACTATAGTTGACAACATCTCTATTTCCACATGCTGCCTCACACACTAAGGGCACATCAGAAAGGGAATCATAACTACATTAGAAGATGAAAACTTGTCGAACTTTGAATCTATCCATGAGAAGCACTAATGAGAAGCATTAGAATAAAAAATTGAAGATACTATATAGTTTGGCTTTGCACAAAACACTAACACACCAGCAACTGTACCTTCACTCAATATCTATGAAACAATCTTCTTCATAATGCTTTGTAATGTGAAGATGTGTTAAGATTGATGAAGTTGTGTTACTTTAGAAAGACATATCAGTTGAACTTCATCAAAATAATCTATTACAAGTATGGATTCATTTTTAGCAGACATCATAATGACTATTCTGATGATGCTTCAAAATGCTCATAAGAAAAGTTCCTCAAAGTGGGAATCTCAAAATGGTTCTGCAAGCTGTCATTTCATGATAGTTGTCAAGTTTGTCTACTTGCTCCAGAATTCTTTCAGTTGAGTGGAGCATACTTCAACGGTTCTTTGGAGCTTTAAGACATGTTTGAAAAACATTTTGAAGACAAGTTGAGGCATTCCGGTGAGAGAAACTCGAGCCTAATCTCCGTGTGAGACATTTGTAATTTCTACATCAACCCTCTCTGTTGAGAGTGACCCACTTTTGTATTGAGCTTGTAATTTGTAATATATCTAAGATAGAAGTGAGATGTTGTATCTTCTTGAGTGGAAACCTTATATGAGGTGAAAATATGTATTTGTGAAATCTAAATCACAAACCCCGTTGTTGTTGTATGTTCAGCAGTTTCTAGAAATCTTGAAATCCAGTGGTGTTGTTGGTCTGGTTGAGATTAGGTTGAAAGTGCAATAAGAGTATTGGCAGGTTATTAATATCTAGTGGTTGCTGGTCTAGTAGTGACTGGTTGTGTTAGTGAAATCTCATCTTGAAGGGTGAGGACTAGACATATTCCAAGTTCGAGGTGAACCAGTATAAAAATAAATGTGCATTATTCTTTTCCTTCTCTCTTTCCACTGGTTTTGTTACAAATTTATTAACAATTTTTATTGATCTTTAAGATAAGAAAACCTTTCACAAATATACTTAAAACTGAACTCTTTTATCAAGGTTTTTCCAAACAAACAAATCCCTTTTTGAAATAGAGCTTTGAGTTATGAAAGATCCTTTTATCTAGAACTGTTTGCATTTTCATTCTAAACTCATAATAGTTCTTCATGTCTAACTATTCCATTTTGAACATCACATTAGAAACCATTAACTTTCTAAAAGAACTTAAAAGTTTGCAAAACACCAATTTAGCCCCCTTTCTTATGATTTTTTTGTCACTTCAAGGCTGCAATGGGATTTTGTGATTGATACATTACATGACATTGGTTTCCTTGAGTAATTTGTTACTTTGGTGAAATTCTGTGGTTTTCAAAGAACGGCGATGTAACATCCCAATTTTCCACGTGTGTGTTGTAGACAGTGTTATTGCTTTGTTATGTGATTGGATAGTATTTTTAGACTATTGAAATGGGAAAAAGAATGAGATGTTACCATAGGATACCTAGGCATGGTTAAACTCTTAAATTTTTAAGCTAAAGTCTAGAAAGAATAAGGATAATTCGGCATAAAGTTCTGTAGTCAAATAATGGCCAACTCATTAATGACCTAGATGTTAATAATTGGATTTTGGTTTAGAAATAGAAATTAGAAGCTTGAAAGAAAATTAGTAATTAATGTAAGTAAAGTTAGAAATTAAGTAGGGATAATTAAGGTTGATTGATGGTGATCTAGATTCCATAGAATTAGAAAAAAAAAGGTAATTAAGTCATAAGAGTTTAAAGTTAGGGCATTTTCATAAATGACCATATAACTAGTTTAAAGATAGAATTTTAGTTTAACTAGTTGGTGACAATTAAAGTGTCTAATTATATGATGTAGAATAATTAAAATAAGTTAGAGTTGTAACACCTTGAAAAATTACAACTCAAACTAACAAAGCAAACTCTGTGTTATGTCATTTGTGCATGTATGATTTAATTTCAGTAGTTATATTCTTTTAATCATATAATTTCATCCTATATATATATATATGTATGTATGTATGTATGTATGTATGTATGTATGTATGTATGTATGTGATTGATTTAGTAAAGGTTGACAAAGAAATAGAAGCTGTCTGAGCTAGATTTCCATTTGTGCAAGAATTGCACAGTGCATTGAGTCATGATGTAAATTGTCTCTATGTGAGTGGACTTTGTGCAAGGTTCATTCTGTAACACCCCAAAATTTTGAAGAACAGTCAATTACTGGGGAGAAATATTAATTAGGGGCAGTACAAAAGATATAGGGCAAATGACGATTATGCCCCTGAACAATTTCAGAAATGACGGTTATGTCCCTAAGGTAAAATGACAATTTTGCCCTTGGACATTTTTAGAAATGACCAATATACCCCTAGATATTTTGGTGAGATATTTTAGGGAAGAAATTCCATAAATATCCTTAAACAAATTGGATAATTACCATCACGTCCCGAGGATGGTAAATTACTAAAATGCCCTTTAGGTAAAAATGATCAAGAAGACTTCAGAAATTTGTGGGAAACTAAATATAGGATTTTCTTTTAATTATGGAAAAAATAGGTTTCCTAAATAAGTTAATGTAGTAATTCAAGGCAATATGGACCAATAAGAAATTAGAATATAATAGTTACATAGAATAGAGGAAAAATGGTTGAATTGGTTTTCTAAGATTAAGTCTTAACCATATGATACAAGACCAATGGAGAAAAGCTTTAGGAAAAGTAAAGAATAGACACATGGATGATTAAGAAACTTGGAAGATTATTATTGGACCATTTGGAAAGTAAGTTATTATGACTTAAAGATAAGATTTTTATGACTAAGCTTAACATATGGCTATTCCACATGAAGGAAGCAAAGCAATTGCCTTCCAAAATTTGAATCCCAACGTGCCAAGAAGAGAAAGGGAGAAGAATGAAGAATTTTCAAGAACAAAGACACATGTAAGGATAGAAAGCATTAGCCAATAAAAATTAAGCAAATGGAAGTGAGTAATGATGACTTAAGAAGATTTTTTTCAAGTAAACCTCCTCTTGACTCCTTTAGATACGGATGAAATTCTAGACATTATTTCAAAGATCCCAACGGTCCAAAGTTATATAGGAGGGTTAGGAATACACCTTTAAAATTTTAGAGAAATCCAACGGTTAATGAATTTAGAATGAATATTTTAATAAAACGGGTTTAGGGAGGAGATTTTGGTAACTAAGCTAGCCTTTCACATAAGAAAGCAATTAAAGACTTGCTCTACAAGCCTAATTTCGTGGTAAACAAGATAAAAGCAAAGAGAAGTGTAGAAGAATCATGAAATAGGACACTTGGATGGTTAGAAACCATTAGCCAATAAGGTGTAAGCAAGTAGCAAAGTAGTCATTATTGCCTTAGAGATTTTTGTAGAAAGACCAAGCTCATTACCCTATAAAAAGGGAATAGAAACCGAAATTGTGGCTGCCCTAAAAAGGAGAAAATGTACAAAACATCCATCCAAAACACTTCCATTTCATTTCCTTTACAAAGCCATTTTTCATTTAAAACAAAACCCAAAACCTACACCCTTGCACTCCCACGTGAAAAGCTTGGATTCTAGAGTAAGGAACATTCAAGTGGAGGAAGGAAAAGCTACCCAAAAGTCTAAGGAAACCAAGGTAAGGGAGGTTTATGGTGAATTAAGTTTGAATATTAAGATTCTTGATAATTTCTATAAGAAATTATGCCTTGTGCTTTAGGTGATTGATGAAGTGTTTTAAAGATTTAAGAATTATTAGGTGAATAGTTCTTGGATAAGAAACTTGATTATAGTAACAAGAAGAAGTCTTAGACAAATAATTTAAACTTACAAGTGATGAATTAAAGTGACCTAAAACTAGAAACACTAACATCTATCTTTAAGGAAAATGGATTAAGATTTGAGTTGTAATGCCTTATCACTACTAATGGTTGTATGTTTTGTAGGAAGGTGGTTTATGATTCTTTGAATATTAATTATGTTAAGAATTCCATTTGGTTTCATAAGAGATTAATCCTTGTATACTAGATGTTTGATGAATTGCCTCAAAGAACTAAAGATTATGAAATGAATGGATAGTTGATTAAGTGAATTGATTTTGATTAATGGATGATAGTTTGAATAAATAAACTTAATTCTAAGCTTAATAAATGAATGATAAGTGACTTAAATTTATATTTATATTGATTATCTTTAAGGAAAAGTGATTAGAACTAAAAATATATCATGAAATATGTCACTAAAGCTAAAGTGTTTTATCTTTTATTAAAGTTTATGTGTTTGATAAAAGTGTTTCCTAAATTCTTAAATATGTCTATTTTATTTTAGAGTTATGTTGGAAGTATATGTATCAAAGTAAACTTTATAAGGATTAACATAACTTTCTTTAAAAAAGTATTGTAGTGTATGAAATAAAGCTTATATATTGGATTTAAAAAGTGTTTTACAAGATTCTTGAATATTGTTTATGCTAAGTTTAAATATCATTTTACTTATTTTCTAGTTATGAATCAAAGCTTACCTACCAAGTGTTTGATGAAATTCCAAAGAGACAAAGATAAGTAAAGTGTTGGAATATTTGTTGTGACTAATTATGGATTCTAAGATGTTCTTTTGAAGTTGTGATAAAGAAGATTAAGAGTTGAATAAGTATTGAATCTTATGATTTATCTTTAAAAGATTTATGAAGTTGAACCATGGCTATGTGCTTAAGTGTTGTATAAAGCTTCATGTGTTGGTTGAAAGAAGCTTTCCATGTTGTTTACTAAGCATATGCCATGAGTTGTTAAAGATGTTGAATCTTGAAGTATATCAGATGTAAGAGGAAAAATAATATTAAAAGAAGAAAAGATGAAATGAAATGAATCATTCATGCATTCTCATATGCATAGGCCTGGCGGGGGCATAAGACCGTGATGTTGATGTTGTTGTTGTTGTCAGATAGCTAAACTGAGTCCACGCGTTCAAAGGTGTTATGAACTTGGGGGTAGTTGAGACAGGGAGGACCACACCACCATGATGATCACATAGGTGGAGGTGACTATCCTACGCGCCCCTGGGCTACCCCGACTGGTTGGATAAGTTTGTGCCACTGGGATGGGGCTATCTGACTGTGGCCACTGATGATAATTTAATAACCTGAGATCTCAGACATGCATCATATAAAGAAGATAAGCATGCATTACTTACATCCCATGTTGATTAGGTGGAATAATTATTTATTAATAAATATGTGGTATGTTAAATATTTAATTAGTGTGTTGGGAAATAAATGTGTGAATAAGTTGTTTATGTTTATTTTATTCAAACTAAATTTATCATAAACTTACCCTACTTTGTGTCTGTGGTTTGACACCTGTGATGACCCCAATTTATTTGGGCGAGCAGGAAAGCAGGAAGGTCTAGAAGGATTATAAAAGAAAGGATGATGAAGATGTACTAAAGTTTAAGTTCCATGTATCTTGTGATTGGACTGTATTTGGACTGTATAAATTGTTCTTTAGTCTGTATTACTAGACTGTACTTTATTGTCTGAATAAAATCATGGAGAGGAAGAATTTATCACAAGCAAAGCAAATGTATTTTCGAAAAAATTTTTTAATCAATCTAATTCTAATACAAAGCGAACACAATATTTTATCTAAAATCAACCAAGCACGAGAGATTGGAAAGAGGCGTTACACATTCTGAGAACACATATCCCAAGGGAGGTTAGCACACTAATCTAGGAAGTTAGCACACCAATTTAGAAGATTACGATAAGATTTACTAGTTTTAGCAAAAACAGTTTTACCATTTTTGGCAAAACTCTACTTTAACCTTTTATAGTTAGTTTTGGAAAGTGCAAGAAGCCATATAAGGCATGGCTAAGCTCGTGGAGAGCACCTTAAGGTTTTCCAAGTTGTCACTTAGTCATATTAATGGTCATCTTCATCTTCTTCACTTGAGTCTTCTTCTATTTCAACCTTAGATGATGCAGCTTTCAAAGCTATGCTTTTGTGCTTCTTTTCTGCATCTTCTGCATTGGTTAGTTGTGACATTTCAAGTTCATACTCAAGAAGCTTACCAAATAGTGCAGCCATGGACATCTTGGACAAATCTTTGGATTCCTTGATTGCTGTATCTTTTGGTTGCCATGGTCTTGTGAGACACTTTAGAATTTTGATGTTCAATTCTTCAGCATCAAAAGTCTTTCCAAGACCAAGAAGATGATTGACAATGTGACTGAATCTTGTTTGCAGTTGTGATATGTTTTTAGTATTGGTCATCTTGAACATCTCATATTCATGAATCAAGGCATGCTTCCTTGATCTCCTTATTTCATCTGTTCCTTCATGAGTTACCTCCAACATTTGCCACATTTCTTTTGCACTTTTGCATCTCACAGTTCTAAAGAATTCATTAGAAGACAAAGCAGATGTAATCATGTTTTTAGCTTTAAAATCATATTGCACAACTCTTTTTTCAGCTTCTGTCATTTCATCCCATTCTTTGGGAATCAACTTATTATCAATAGTTTTCATTGGAACCAAAGGACATTTTTCAATAGCATTCCATGCATCGGGATCATTGGATTGAATAAAGATCTGCATACGATTTTTCCAAAAACTAAAATGCTCACCCTCAAACATTGGTGGACGGTTGAGAGAAGCTCCCTCTCTAAAATTTATTTGAGTAGTATTCATTTTCTTTAAAATGAAAGTGATCTTGAATAACTTTCAAGAACCAGCTCTTGATATCAATTGAAAACACAATGAATATGCTGCAAATAAACCTAGAGGGGGGTGAATTGGTTCAAAACTGATATTTAAATTTTTTCTAAAACAAATTGCGGAATTAAACTCTTGGATCGTATCACTTGTTCACCTTTTGAAAATCCAGAAATCTTTCTTCAATCAAGATCAACCCTTGATATGCATGTAATGACATAAATATTTTCTTTGATGATAATTTTTGATTTCATAAAGATAAGCAATGAAATATTCAGAATTCAAGACAAGAGACAAGGCAATTTATACTGGTTCACCTCTCAACCTTGGAGGCTACATCCAGTTACTTCCAACCAACACTAGGTTAGAGTTTTCACTATATCAAAGAATCTTTACAAGCAGTTTACAATGATCACCTTTATCCACACTAGATAAAGAAACATAAATCTAAACCCTATAGACTTCAAATGATCAAGACCTAGAGAACCCTACTCTGTTCTTACCTCTAGAGAACCCTACTCTAGAAAACCACTTTTAAGAATCAAAGATATTTCAACAGAATTTTTAATACATAGAAAAATTCTAAAGAAAGATTCAAGAGATACAACCTGTGATCCTTCAAATGAATGAATGAAAGAATGATGTTACCAATCAATCAGGTTGAATGCAAATCAAAGCTCAAAATAAGAACTCTTGAAATATCTTCTTTTCTTTAAAAACTCATCTCAAAGATTTTACTCTCTTGATCTCATGAGAGATTTTTCACTCATAGAAAAAATCAGTATTATGGCTCAAAAAACTTTCTCTCTTTTTGTGATTCACACAAATGCTCAAGTATCTCTCAGAACAATTCACTCTAAGTCTATTTATAAAGACAAGTTTAAGCAAAGCTATTTAAAAAAATGATTTAACTGACAATAATCGATTAAAACGACAAGGTAATTGATTATTTAACCATATGTAATCGATTAAATTATCACATAATCGATTAATATGTTCTTGAGCTTCCTGGAAATATTCTAATAAACAAGATAATTGATTAAACCGATACTTAATCGATTAAAATAGTCTTAGTATATTTGAAGGATGAAGAGATAATTGATTACATAAGACTGGTAATCGATTAAACCAGTAAAGCACACAACATGAAAAACACGAACCCGGCCTGTGTAATCGATTACATCCATCATATGGTATATAAACAAGCTAATTTGTATCCAAGCTAAAGAGCTAGGACTCAAGCACTCCAAGAACATATCCAATCTAATTTGTATCTCTTGGAAAAGTATGAAGAAGCCCACAAAATTCAATGCAAATACATAAAAAAAAGTGCTGTCTGTGGCAATAAACAAAGTGTTGTCTGTTTTAATCGATTACGACATGTCTGTAATCGATTACACAAGCAAATGCTGTCTATTTCACAAAGTTTGTCTGTTTTAATCGATTACGACATGTCTGTAATCGATTAAATCAACTAGAAAAGTGTAAATAGCTCTGTTTTAATCGATTACATGTCGAATTAATTGATTATTTTGTTCATATATCAGTTTCCAGGAAGGATCAGAGCAAAATAATCGATTACCAAACCAAGTAATCGATTATTTAGGTTAAATAATCGATTACATGGATGAAATAGTCGATTAAATCAGTAAACTCTACAGAAGCGCAAAACTTAGAAGCCAAGAGTCATTTTAAAGAAAGCTTGCACTTCAAGCTTCATTTAGGCTTCATTTCACTTGTATTTTCATTACATTTTAGTGTCATTTAGCTTGTAATTCGTGGCCTATATAAGGTCCCAAAAACTGAATGTAAGGAATCTTTGGATGATTAATACAATTGTTGAATTGTTGGTGAGAGTTTTCTCCCTTTGTTCTTAGTCAAGAACTTCTTGTTTCTTATCAATGGCTTCTGAGCTATTGTGGTGATTCTTGCAAGACTTATTGGAATTCCTATTCCATGGTGTCAATCCAAATCCATTTCTATTCTTCTTCCATAATCCATTTCCAAATTTAGAAAAACATAAACAGCCCCATTCTAGGGAAGGGTTACATGCTCTGTTTTGAAGTGAATTGAAGATTGAGTTCCATTGTAAGGAAGATCAGGGCAAACAGGACTTGATTAAATTTTGGAGTCCATCACTATGTCACTAGTTTTTTCATAGTTTTGCTCCTAACTTATTTTTAGTGCTCTTGGTGCTCTGAGAGTTGGATTTTCACAAATCTTATATGATACCCTACATTTTCAAACCTAAAAAATTTATTTTTGAGGTAAAAAGTTAATAAAATAGTCCATACTGCTGTAACTCTAAGTCCAAAATTGTGACAGATTTTTCATTTTACTAAAGGTCCTTAAACTTGTTTTATTTGTAACTTTTTCTAGGAAACTCCGATTTGGGTGAAATTTTAGGCTAACTATATGTTTAACATTCAAAAAACTCATTTTTGGCATAAAAACTCAAGGAAAATATCTCAGCCCACAGATTCAGGACATGACAACAAGCTCGAAATTTTCAAAGCAATATGTTCAAGGAAGTTCAACAACAAGCATATGGTTCAAGAGTTGGATGTTGATTTTGAGGGGGAGATTGTTGATTTTAAGGGAAGCTGCAAGAAGATTGAAGTAAGGATAAAGGCTTGATATTTTAGCTTTTTACATGCCCAATCATTTGAAGGCATTTGTAATTTGTCTAAGTGGTTCAAGTGTTTTGCCTTGTGATCTTTCATTTGCATTTGCATTTTCATTATCATGCATACATAGTTTTTGATTAAAATCTCAAAGCAATCCAATGATTTCATAAGAAGTTAAGTTCTCATGGCTAAGTCTTTGAAAAAATGAAAACTTACTGTTTTAATCGATTACACAAGCATTTTAATCGATTAAATACACTCATACTATTTCTGAAAAAGCCTTGAAGAACAGTTTAATCAAATACCAGCTTCTTGTAATCGATTACATAGTACTATATGAAAAACATGCATCACTGGAATAATCAATTATTCTGTTACACAGACCGGTTACACAGGCCGGTTATCATTCAAACAGGACTTGATTCAATTTTGGAGTCCATCACATAGTGATTTTATACAGTAGATAGTTTAACTTTGGAATTTGTGCCTCTGTATGAATAATCTTAGAATTATTTATTTTCAGGAACTGCTGATTTATTTTCTATTATATGGCTAAGATAATTGCATGATCTGAAATTGTGACGCTTCTCTATTGATAAAATTACTGAAATGCGTGCCTATATATTATTATGATTATTGAATGATAAGATCGATAGAGTGTGAACTCCAGAAATTATATTTATGGCATGCAAACTTATTTTATAATATATGTGTGTGTGTGTGTGTGTATTATGATTATTGAATGATAAGGCCGATAAAGTGTGAACTCTGGAAATTATATTTATGGCATGCAAATTTATTTTATAATATGTGTGTGTGTGTGTGCACGTGCATATTGTCATTTTTATCTATACGAGCTATGGTTTGGGTCTAGAGGTGTTTGACCCTCAGTAAATTGTTTGTTATTTTTGTTTAGATAGCTTTTAATTACTACTGTTATGTTGTACAATTCTTTTGTGTGACAAGTGATTTTACCGCTTAAGGGCCATAACAAATTCCCTGATAGCAATACGTAGGCCCGAGCCTCGTCTCTTTTTCTTGTTTGTTTGGTTGTTTGTACGCATCCGTTGATGCATGTGGCATGATAACTACACATGCAATGCAACAACAATAGTCAAGAGGATCGAATAGAGATTAAGGAACCATTGGTTGTATTTAATTTTTGAGAAGGTGAGGTTATGTTGAGGAAGAGGATGATGGACAAAGATACATTAGGGTATAGTGGGAAGACAGGTTCAAAGAACCTAGGGGAATTAACGAGTGGTGACTATTCGACATTTGGTGCATTCATTTAGCATGGTAACTTGTTAGATTCAAGTGTCAGAAGAATCAGAAGACAAGTATTGTTTTGATATTTGTTTCATGCCCACTCATGTGATGATGGCATTTGTAATTTTTCCTTTTGGTTAAGCTTGATTCATTAAGGTTAAAGTCTAATAATCCTTTGCAGACATAAAAGAAATCAGACATACATGCATTCACTCTTAGGATTAGAATCATATTAGTATATGCAATTGATTAGAAATACATTGATAAGTCTAAACTAGCATTAAAAATGTTTTCTTACTGATGTAATCGATTACACAAGTCATATAATCGATTACATAGGGCATCTGCATAATCATGTTTAGCCTATGAACTGGTTTAATCGATTACCAAATAATCGTAATCGATTAAATGTGCTATAGAGTAATATGAATACTTCTGGCGTAATCGATTAAAACACATTATAATCGATTATCTATGCTTGTGACTTAAACTTGTATTTCTGGCGTAATCGATTACATGGTCAAATAATCGATTACTTTGTTCGTTCAAGATTTCCAGAAATATCATGAACAACTTAATCGATTAAATAGATGAAATAATCGATTACACGTGTTAAAATAATCGATTACATAAACGAAATAATCGATTACAGTCTGTTAAATCTGTTTTTTTATAAATAGGCAAGCAGTGTCTCAGAAAACCAGAGATTGATTTCGAGAGCTTTCATTCATACAAGAGTTTTAGTTATCTCTGAGTGCTTCAAAGAGTTAAAAGAATCATTTTGATAGTGTTGTTCATAAGAGTTAGAATCATCATGCTTGCTTATGAGAAGGAGTTATTTTGTGATCATTCATGCATTAAGCTGTGTCAAGATCAATCAAGAAAGCATATCATTCATCACCTCAGGTTATAAATTTCGTGTATATCCTTTATGCTGCAAAGGAATATAAGGTGATATCCTTCTTGAACATCAAGTGTTGTTATTTGTAATTTTTCTTTTGTTTTCTAGAATTTGTGTTGAATTTTTCCATGTAACAGTTGGGTTTCTTTAAAGCATTACTAGAAAGGGTTTTCTAGTGGGTAGAACTGAGTAGTGTTCTCAGGTTCTAGGTCTTTTGATAAATCTAGGGAATAGATTTAGAGTTTTGCCTAGGGTGGGTAAAAGAGACCTTGTTGATTGCTTGTAAAGAATTAAAATCTGTTAGTGGAACTCTAATCTGGTTTGGATTAGAAGGTAAACTGGATGTAGCCTTAGTGGTTGGAGGTGAACCAGTATAAAATTGTGTGCATTTATGTTTTGAGTTACATTTCATTAATTGCTTGAGATATTATTTTGTGTATCAACTCAAACTTTGATTCAACACAAGAGTTAATTGATTGGAGAAGAAAATTGTTTAATAAATTTGTTTTTGATTTAAGATACAATCCAAGTTAATTCTTCCGCTGAGTTTTGTTTTTCAAGAAAAGTTCAAAAAGGATCAAAAAACCAATTCACCCCCCCTCTTGGTTTATTGGATTAGGTATTTATTGTATTTTCATAACTCACAGGCCTCACTTTGCTACTCCTAACGGACTCTGAGACTATGCTTTTTGAGTTGGGAGATGAAGGGTTGGTGCACGAAGTATCCTTATGTAGCGACTGCTCTAAATTGTCATCCACATGATTTGTAAGACCACCAAGACTTGGGAAGGTTGGTGACATTGATTGGGCCCAATGGTGAATTAAGTGTGGTAGTTACACGTTTAGAATGTAAGTGTTGTTTGTTTAGATAACAACACTGTTAGACTATTGGCAAACGTACCAATGTCATCACATGTTATAGATTTTATAAAAGAGATTGTCTCCACAAAGACTTGAGTAACTTAGTTTCTCTAGATAAAATTAAAAAGTTTAATACTTATGCACAATAAATTTAGTCGAAATCTCATGGGTTTAATGGAAATAATGGAAATAACAAAAGTAGCGAAAATAAAGGAAATAACGGAATTAGTGCGTCAAAAGTACGAAAAATTATGAAAACAAGTGAGAGAAACGTAGGATTGGATTTCATTGTTCATACCCTCTGAATCCAAATGATATTAATACATATGAATCATTTTCTAACATCACTAATGCACACATTAAATTACCCCAATTGATCCCTCACAATTGAGAATCCTAAAATATTTACTGAATATCGATTCCTCACATATGAAATAGATATCCTATATTACAATCATAATCTTGTGTTATTTGCAATCAAAATGTTATGCTCTATTCCTAGCAACGTAACATAAAGAGTAAATTCATTCAATTCAAATTCTAAGAGTACTTTCTAGTCAAACTTAAAATCCAATTTCATGAAACTAGTGATCAAATAGAACCAAGCATTACGAACAAAATGAAATCACTAGTAATGAGTAGAAAAGATTCATATATATATATAATATCAAAAAAGATACATAAGGGTACGAACCAATCTTTTGGAGAAACTAGCCGATCATTGTGTAGAGCACAAGATCAACAAAATAAATGATGAAGGATGCAATCCACAGTCACTTCTCTACAGTTCCAGCTCCACTTTTCTCTTTTCTCTCTCTCTTCTTTCACGTTGTTCTCTCTCTTCTCTCACATTGTTCTCTCTCTTCTGGTTCAACCTCCTTTTAGCTCATTACCTCTTGCATGGCTTTTAAATGCAATTGTCTAAGAGGTGCCAGACCAACTCGCGTAGGCGAGCTAGCTCCTTCAAGCTGAAGTTATGTCACTCGCCTAGGCTAGTGATAGCTATCCCAGGTGAGTTGATAACTTCATGCTGAAGGAATATCATTAGCCCAGTCGAGTTGATTGCTAGCTTGGGGGAGTGACACTCTGAAATTCTTCAAAAATGATCTTTTTTCTCTTCATCTTGGCTTGGTTTTTGAATCCAACAAATAACCATCAAAACATAAGAAATGCGTGGATGAATCTTCCATATTAAACAAAAACATTTATAAATGTACAATATATAAAACAACTAGATTTAAGGAAAGTTTATAAGAAAACTACTAAAATCAAAAGATAAGTGCAACACTCTAATCCCAAAAAGAACTAAAATATGACACTTATCAACTCCCCCAACCTAGAATCTTGCTTGTTCTAAAGTAAAGTATAGAAAAAAACTACAAATAACAAAAGTATATGTATAATATAAAATGCTTCAATATTTCTACACCAAAAACTATGAACATGATTTGCAAAGAATCAACCTCTAAAGTGATAAGAACAATGTTTTTCAAATACTCAACAATGAGAGATGAAAGCACAAAAGATGAAATTCACAGAACCAAATGAGATTAAAAGCAATTCACAATTTGTTTCTAAAGAACATAAGAAAAAATACACGATTCACTCAAATAGAGGAAAACCTCTCGAAGGTGTATAATTCTCATACCGGCAAGTGTTTCATATCAATTCCAACACTAATAAGCCATAAATCAATTTTGCAATTCATTTCCCATCAAATCAAAGATAAATTATATAATCATCATGGATCATTAGGACTTTTAGGGTTGGGCTTGGCTTGAAAGAAATCTTGGTTTTTCTAGATATTCAAAAATACCTTGAGAATAGGATAACAAACATAAAAACAAGCTAGCAACTCAAATGAATCATCACTTCCTACCTCTTCCATTTTCTACCAAGTCATCAATACTTCCTATGCCAACATCCCAACTTGTAAAATTTACAACAACTCTCCATAGTTTAGAACATAATATACATAATTCCTACATTTATTTATTCACAAAGACTTTGTTTCCCTTTTCTTTTTCTTTTCTTATTTTATTCTTTTTCTTTTCTTTCTTTTCTTTTATATACAATATTTAATTTACATGAATAACTACATTTAAAAACAAAATATTTACATCACATTAGCCACCAGATGATAAAAATCCCCAACAAAACACCTTTGCTCTCTTAACCTAAGGTAAGGTAGGAAACTTTTATCCTAAGTTAGTGTTCCAACAAAATATCAAGTGTTTTGCTCAAAGGGGTTGAAAATGGTAAAACAATATACATTGGGATGGTTTTTGGCCAGTGTCTTAAAATGCACAAGAAAGAAAGAAAGAATGCCTAAATCATATCCATGCATCATATGTTATGAAATTAGAAATTCATGCAAAATCAACTGTAAAACATATAAGTGATGACACTCAATGTAAAATCTGTGGTTGCACACATTCATTATAGCTTAAGGCCTATTTCCATGTTCAAATCAAATCAGTGTTTTGAAATTTGTTCTTTATAAAGTCCATGAAAAACATCTGAATTCATTTGGTATTTAGAAAAATCATTAATTGTTTTTCATTCTCAATGTCTCCAAAAATCACTTTGTTGTGTTTTGATCCAATTTCAAAGCAAGTTTCAAAATCACCAGCTACTGATTCTTTCAAAAACATGTTATGTCCAAGAAATTTTTTTTGTTTAAGTCCCAAAAAGAGTTAAATGTATTCTACAACTATGCTAATAGAACAAAATTATTTATTAATATGTACTACCAAAAAGAGAGAAACCTCTATGTACACATATCAAAGTGCACACATAAACGGAAATAGTAAATAAGGCAATGAAGTACTAAAGTTCAAACTACAAAACAATAAAGAAACATAAAGACAAGTTCACGAATTTTTGACAATCATGGCTGAGGAGCTCAGTCTCCTCCAATGTAATAATCAATAGGATCTGCCATGTATTCATCCTCATTTTCTTTTCCTCCATATGTAGTTCTTTGGTCATTTGTAACTCCTCGGTCATCTGCAGGACCTGCCTCCTCCTTAAAATAGATATGTCTCCAGGCCATGCAACGTTAACTCTAAATTGCTTTTTGCTAGGCCAAGGGTATTAAAAACACGTAAGTTTCATCAAAAACCAATTATACATATGAAACATACAAAATTACAAACACATTCCAAAAATAGATAACATGTAAAAACATTACACAAACACTAGAACATTTAAAACTATAACTCAGCCTACAAATTGAAACATATACATTCAAAAACATAATTTCCAAAAAAGACTCAAAAGTAAAGTTTAGAATATAATTTAGAAACATAAGACATAAAATTCAAGTAACACAAATTAAAACAAAGTTTAGAAATACTGGGTTGCTTCCTAGGAGCGTTTCTTTAACCTCTTTTTAGCTAAACACCCTTGTTATGGCTCAAGCTTATTGCAATTGGACAAAAGTGATGAGCCAATGGCTTCTATGTTCGCCTTCAAAATTTTCACCAGTTTCTTTACTTCTTCACAAAGACTTGAATTAATGATAACTGGTTTCTGTGAATCACCAACAAGAAAAACATATTTCAAATGTGGAGGTAATGCTTTCAGCTCCATTTTTTAATTTTTCATTCTTCTTTTCCTTTGTCAATTCTTCAAAGAGAGATTGGTGATAAGGAATTACCTTGAAAACATCTAGCTGTTGGAGACAATCTGAACACTCATTTTCTTCAAATTCACTTATCTTCTCAAATGCTTCAGTCAATATTTTCTCTAAACAAGATTTTCTTTGAATCAACCTCTTGGAGTCAAAAATCACTTCATCCAACACATCCACTCTAAAACACTCTCTTGGTTCCTTTGGGTTAACCTGTGTGTTTGCTGAAAAAAATTCTACTTCTATGCTCAGACAGTTGTTTTGCAAGCTGTCCAACCTGAACTTCAAGATTTTAAATGGAAGCATCAATGTTCTTATGGTTTGTGATGGACATCTACATAAAATAATTTAGAGTAACTTCCATTTTTTACATTTTATTGGGCTGAGCTTGTTGTTGTTGTGGACCCCTATTTGAAAGACTTGCATAAGAGTTGTTAGAAGGACCTGCAAAAGAGTTATTAGAAGGACCTGTATAATAAGAGTTAGTAGGACTAGAATATGCATTATTATTTTGCTGCCTTAAGCCATAAGGCTGATTTGAACCTGAGCCACCTCTTTAGCCTTGGTTCCTTGAAAGTTTTGTTGAGGTCTAGTTTGATTTTGGAAATAATGGACCTCCTCTTCCTGTTGGCAATCACCAGGTGCTGAACAGTGGCCATTCTGATGCTCACCACCATAGAAATCACTTCTTAGAATTTGTTGAACTTAATGAACTTGGTGCATTTTCTGTGATCTAACTTGCTGAAATTGTTGAGGAAGTTGGCATATTTGTTTTGTTAAGGCCTCTATTTGCTAAGTCAAGAGTTTATTCTGAGCTAGAATTGCATTATGAGTATCCAGCTCCATTATACCTTTCCTTTGAACCAGAGACCTATAATGGCGACTATGATAATTATTCGCTGCTATGGAGTCAATGATTACAATTGCTTCCTCAGGGCTCTTAGACATCATAGTACCTCCAGCCGAGGCATTAAGAATCATCTTTGTCAGAGGTCTCAAACCACTGTAGAAATTATGTAGTTGTGCAGCATCATCAAAACTATGGTTTGGGCACCTCCACAGTAAAGATTTGAAACTCTCTCAAGTCTCACAGAGAGGTTCATCATACCCTTGAGAAAAAGTAGAAATGGCTGATTTTGCACTAATGAATCTGGATGGAGGAATGAATCTTGCAATGAATTTTTCCTCCACTTTTTCCCAAGTGTTGAGACTTTTGTTTAGATGTGATTGGAGCCATGTCTTTGCTTTACCTGTCAAGGAGAACAGGAAAGCTCTGAGGTAGATAGCTTCAACATCTTCATCAGAAGCTCCCATGGTACTGCATAGCTCCATGAAGGTAGAAAAATGTGTATATGGATCTTCATGATCCATTCTAGCAAAAGGGTATGAACCAATCAGGCTGAGCAAATGCTAGCTTCAATTCCACAACATTGTTACTAAAAGGAGGAATAACTATGTTGTTGTAATGCTTTGATCCTTGTTCATAAGCATAGTCACCAAGAGTCCTCCTTGGTGGTCTATTTCCTTCTCCTCCTCTATCAACCATAATATTAATTACAAGTGACTTTTCTGGTGAAGGAGAATTAATAGAAGAAGATTCACCCGGTGGCTTTGTAACGACTCACCTCGTTGCTACGACATCACTAACTCTAATCGTATGAATTTCAAATTTTAATAAAAACTCCATTAATTTGATTATGAAAATGGTAGTAAGTTTTTCGCAATAATACAATCATCATACACACGATACACTTGTAATAATTGAATTCACATATATACATATACTAAATCAGTACTCATCATTCACATATTTAGAATTTAATTTAGTTTTACATGTATTTACAACTCAAAATATACATGTCCACAAAAAGAATTAAGGGACTAACTATGAAAGAGTTGATTAACAAAACACAACTCTTTCTAAAAAGAATTCCAACATCATCACGTTGGCTTGATGGCTCCAACAAAAAGAAGATCACCCTCCAAGGTCACCTACTGCTGCTCATCTGCTCACACGAACGAGGGTTCGCGATCATCACAGGTACTAACCACACGGTACAACAAATGCAATGATGAGTTTATTAGGTGCAACCAACAATTATCAGGTAACCACAATTGGGAAGGAAACAACAATCACAACCACAATTATTACCAAAATTCCATCAGTCCAATACATTCTCGACAAACCAATCATCCAATTCATTTCACAAATCAAACAGTCATGATTGGAATGATGCATGCTCCTGATTTCACTCTCACCATGCAATGTGGTACCATATCTAGGGAAATAGCCTCTCACAGGAAAGTAATCCACCGCCTATCAAGGTCGCCCTTTTGTGCACAGGCCATTCCCCCCCATGGTGATCAACCAGTGAAGCTCGGGAATTCCTAACCTGACGGCCCCTTAGTACCTGCATTTTCAGCCCACAGAAACCCATAGGTACTCGCATGCCTTCATTCTATTTCCATCAATGCAATATGAAGTATGAAACATGGGCATCATTAATGCATGACCATGGCTAGGAACATATCCTTCCCCGCAAGGATGACCAGTCATGCACCCCCATGTACATACATAGCACACCAATGTGGGTTCACTGATGCACTGTCTGTGGCTAGGAACAAATCCTTCCCCGCAAGGATAACCAGTCATGCACCCCCCATGGGTATCCATATCACATCATCTCAATATCATCACTATACATATCAAACTCATATTATTTCAACATCATCAACCCAATCAACATTTATCTCATTTGAACATCGTCAACCACATCATCATTATCTCATTTAAACATTATCATCATAAACATCAATTTCATCTCATTTTCAACATTATCATCATAAACATCAATTTCATCTCATTTTCAACATTATCAACCACATCAACATTACCTCATTTAAGCATCACAACCACATAAACATCATCAACCACTTCCATGGCATCTCAATTTCACTATCATCAACAACATCAATAATAAATACACTGCATCCCATTCGTCAAAAACATTATTTGCCTTAATAACAAGCGCACACAAGAACAAACACACATCAATCATAAATTCATTGCATCCCATTAGTTAAAAACTTAGTTTTTATTGAAAAGCCAGCACACAAAAGGGATAGACAGTTATCCACATAGTTGGACTCCCTAGCCCCCAACTATGGTATCGAAACTATTACTAAATAATAAACTCCCTTTACCTAACTAGGAGTTCTCCCTGTCAGAGCTTAGCGGCGTTGTTTTGAAATCCCTCGACTACGCATGTTTGCTCCAAATGCAAAGCTCTATATACCAAATTGAAGACAATTTAGTATAGATTTCCAAGGTAAGATCAATATTAACATTTGGGGTCAAATACCCACTCAAATAAAAAAGGGGCTATACCGTGTTTTGGGAGTTCACATCAAAAGACATCATTTTGAAATTCCAATCACACCAATGTGATCGGGGTTCAACAAGGATCATAGAAATGACATCAATTTCATAAAAAGGAAACTTTTACAACATTTCATTTTCAAAGGGTTTTCAAAGGAAGTGTAAAACTCCCAACAATGGTATCCAAAACACAAGAGACACTAAGATAAGCTTAAACTAGTTAGAAGAAAACAAAGGAAACCAAGATTACCTCAAGGAAACCAAGAAAGAAGGATTGGGAGCTTCATTCTCTACCGAAATATCAAGAGGAGTTCTAAAGATTTTGCTCCAATTACGAGGTTCTTCTCTGTGTCGTGTCATGTTAACTAATCGATTACGATAAATTGGATCGGATTTTGCGGTTTTTTCTTCTGCAGTACCTCGTGGCCCGTGGTGGTCGTGGGTGGTTGAAAGGAGGTTCTTAGGGTTTTTGGGTGAGTTTAGAGAGAGAAGGAGAGAAAAAATCGTAAAAACACATTTCTGTGTGCTGTTGGATGTATTTATAACCCAAGTGGCTTACTCAGTGCGCCCTGACTCGCTCAGCGCGCTGGTCAAGCTTAGCGTGATATCAAACATCATTATTTTGAAGATTCCAACAGTTAAAAGATACAGAGATGAGTTCAAGAGTGACTATCAAAATTTGAGGATGATCCAACTGTTAACGAGTCTGAGATTGTAGTTGTACCGAAGTAGGTTGTGGGTCAAACTATCACTCTCGCATTACAAAAATAAATCAGACAAAGCTCACATAACATAACATTCATACCAAGAAATTTCACAAGGTTAATCTACACAACCAATCAACTAATCCAAGCTTATCAAACAATCAAATAACATGACAAATACATAAAACATATATTTTCAGTTATCAAAATTTCAAGGTGTTACAACTCTCCCACCCTTTTAGAAATTTCGTCCCCAAAATTTACCTGACTCAAACAAGGCTGGATAAGCTTCTCACATCTAACTCTCCAGTTCCCATTTTTCATCCTCTCTTGATGTGCCTCCCCCGACCACCTTGAGCAAAAGAATTTCTTTCCCTCTTAGGTGCTTTGTTCGTCGATTTTCAATCCTTAAAGGCAATGTTTCATATGTCAAGTTTTCCTTTACTTGAAAATCATCTAACTCAACCACATGGGAAGGATCATGGACATACTTACAGAGTTGGGACACATGAAAGACATTGTGAAGATTAGAGAGGGACGGAGGCAATGCAATTTGATATGCTACAGGACCGACTCTTTTGAGAATTTGGAAGGTACCAATAAAACGAGGAGTGAGTTTTCAGGATTTCAAAGCTCGACCCACCTCGGTCCACGGAGTGACTCTCAAGAATACATGATCACCAACCTCAAATTCTAGGTCTTTCCTCCTCTTATCATGGTAACTCTTCTGCCTAATCTGAGTAGTCCCCATTCTCTCTTAGATCAACTTGACCTTCTCAGTGGTTTGTTGTACCACTTCAGGTCCTAAAATGAGGTTCTCTCTAGGTTCTAACCAACATAAGGGTGTTCTACACCTTCTACCATACTGAGCTTCGTAGGGAGCCATGCCAATTGTAGAATGAAAACTATTATTATAGGTAAACTCTATCAACGGCAGAAAACTCACCCAACTACCCTTTTGTTCCAAAACACGCACCCTCAAAAGGTCCTCTAGAGACTGAATGGTCCGCTCAGTCTAACTATCAGTTTGAGAGTGATAGGTTGAACTTAGCCTAAGCTTTGTTCCCAACACTTTGTTCAGACTCTTCCAAAATCTAGAGGTAAATCTAGGATCTCTGTCAGATACTATGCTAGACGGCAAGCCATGTAATTTGACAACCTCACTAATATACAATGAGGTAAACTTTTCTAAGGAAAACCTGATATTGATGGGGATAAAGTGAGCAGATTTGGTCAATTTGTCAACAATAACCCAGATAGAATCTAAACCTCTTGGGGTTCTATGCAGTCCTACCACAAAATCTATGGAGATATTATCCCACTTCCACTGGGGTATCTCTAAGGGTTGCAACTTACCTAAGGGTCTTTGATGTTCTATCTTAGCCTTCTGATAGACTAAACATGCATAGACAAACTCACTAACCTCTTTCTTCATGTTTGGCCACCAAAACATTGTCTTGAGATCCTGATACATCTTGGTAGCACCAAGGTGAATGCTCAAACTGCTCCTATGTCCTTCCTCCAAGATCATCTTCCTAAGCTCAGGTATATTAGGAACACAGATTCTACCTTGAAGTCTCAGGACTCCATCTGGTCCCACACTAAAACTACTATCTGAAAACAATAGGAATACCCATAATAACCAAGAGGGGGGTGAATTGGTTAAAACTTGGTCTTTTAAAAAAATTTCTTTATAAAATCAGAGTAAGGATCTTAATCACTTTTAAACCAAAAATGCTTTTAATCAATCACATCACTCAGCTCAAGAAATCAATAGCTCAAAGCAGAACTTGTTGAGTAATGATAAAAATACCAAGAACAAATGAACAAGATGACTAATAGAGATTGAGAAAGAGAATTAACACTAGAATTTATACTGGTTCACTTTGCATCAATATCACACTTCTTTTCCTCTTTAGAGGGATTAGATTCATCACAAATAACATGAACTGATTCTTCCATGCATAAAGTTCTTTTATTGAAAACTCTATATGCTTTACTTTGTAATGAATATCCAAGGAAAATGGCTTCGTTAGCTTTAGCATCAAATTTTCCAAGTGATTCTTTGCCATTATTTAACATAAAACACTTACAGCCAAATGTTCTCAAATGAGAAATGTTTGGTTTTCTACCTTTGTATAGTTCATAAGGAGTTTCTTCAAGATAAGCCTTATTAATAATCTATTCAAAGTGTAGCAAATTGTACTTATAGCATCAGCCCAAAAATGTTTAGGAAAATTTGTCTCATTAAGAAGAGTTCTTGCACCTTCTTCAAGGGATCTGTAACACCCCGGACGTGTTATCATTAATAATATCATAAGCGCGCTATCAGCGT
>CM023941.1:19968876-20005111 GCA_013407115.1 Glycine latifolia | reverse complement strand
CAAGAATTTGCTGAACTTTTTGACAATTAAGTTCATGTTGTCATCTTCATCTTCTTCACTTGAGTCTTCCACCTTTTCTACCTTTGAGGATGCAACTTTCAAGTCTATGCTTTTGTGTTTCTTTTCTGCATCTTCAGCATTGGTTAGTTGTGACATTTCAAGTTCATACTCAAGAAGCTTACCAAATAGTGCGGCCATGGACATTTTGGACAGATCTTTTGATTCTTTGATTGCTGTCACCTTTGGTTGCCATGGTCTTGTGAGACACTTTAAGATTTTGATATTCAACTCTTCAACATCAAAGATCTTTTCAAGACCAAGAAGATGATTTACTATGTGAGTGAATCTTGTTTAAAGCTGAGATATGTTTTTTGTGGGATTCATCTTGAACATTTCATACTCATGTATTAAGGCATGCTTCCTTGATCTTCTTACTTCATCTATACCTTCATGAGTTATCTCCAACATCTCCCATATCTCCTTTGCACTTTTGCACCTAACTGTTCTAAAGAATTCATCAGAAGAAAGTGCAGAAGTAATCATATTCTTAGCTTTAAAATCATATTGAACAACTCTATTTTCAGCATCTATCATTTCATCCCATTCTTTGGGAATCATATCATTACCAACAGTTTTTATAGGAATCACAAGACCTTTTTCTATTGCATTCCAAGCACCTGGGTCATTTGATTGAATAAAGATTTTCATTCTATTTTTCCAAAAACTGAAGTGCTCTCCTTCAAATATTGGAGGACGATTGAGGGAGGCACCCTCCTTGAAGGTAATTTGTGTGGTATTCATTTTCTTTTTAAAGAAAGATAGTGATCTTGAATAACACTCAAGAACCTGCTCTTGATACCAATTGAAAACAATAGGAATACCCACAATAACCAAGAGGGGGGGTGAATTGGTTAAAACTTGGTCTTTTAAAAAAATTTCTTTATAAAATCAGAGTAAGGATCTTAATCACTTTTAAACCAAGAATGCTTTTAATCAATCACATCACTCAGCTCAAGAAATCAATAGCTCAAAGCAGAACTTGTTGAGTAATGATAAAAATACCAAGAACAAATGAACAAGATGACTAATAGAGATTGAGAAAGAGAATTAACACTAGAATTTATACTGGTTCACTTCTTAAGAGAAGTTACATCCATTTTCTTCTAATCAACACTAGATTAGAGTTCCACTATTATAAATTTCAGTTCTTACAAGCTTTATTACAAACACTCTTTATCAATTCTAGATAAAGAAAAGAAATCTAAAACCCTATTAGACTTCTAGTGAACAAGAACCAGAAAACACTACTCTGTTCTTCCCTAGAGAACACTACTCTAGTACAAGCTTCAAAGAACAATTTACAATAGCACCAAATAACAAAAATTGTAAAAAAAAATTTACAACCAAAGAGAATGGAGAGAAACAACCTGATGATCCAATGAATATGAATGCATGTGGTTTATCAATTAGAGTTGAATGAACAAAATGAATTTCAGAACATGCTCTCCTATTCTTCTTTGAAAACTCTTGCCCCAGAAATCATTCAATACCCATGAAGATTAAAGAGTGGGACAAGAAGTTAGTTAACCCAGAAAATCACTTTCTAACTTTGTGAAGGCTTGTGTGTATTCAGAAAATTCAAAGTATTCAAGTTAAATCTCAAGCCAAGCCTCACTCCTATTTATAACAGCTTTTTGTAACTAACTGTAATCGATTAAACGCGCCAAATAATCGATTAAAAAGCCTTGTGTAATCTATTAAATTGCCACTTAATCGATTAAAGTGTTCATGCTGATTTCTGGGTTTGAACAACGAACAGAATAATCGATTAAATCGAGCTGTAATCGATTAAAGCAGTGAAGAATTGTTACAGAAGCAGCTTGTGTAATCGATTACAAATCATGGTAATTGATTAAAGTAGTGAACCATGTTTTTCTAAAAAGCCTTGTGTAATCGATTACAAGAACTGGTAATCGATTAAAGCAGTAATGCATGTTTTTTCTTTTAACACTATGTAATCGATTACAAGAAATGGTAATCGATTAAATTGTTCTTCAATGCTTTTCCAGATTTAAAAACAAAGCAAATAATCAATTAAATCGTAGTGTAATCGATTAAAACAATAGGATTTGTATTTTTCCAAAAACATTGCCTTTTTAGTTCTTTTCAAAAAATTGCTTTAATTCTTTGATGTAGACATTTAAGCATGTAAATGATTAAGTGCATGCAATGCAAGGATCAACAGATTGGCCTCTTCATACACTTCAATTTGAATTACATTCTTCAAGGCATGTGAAAAGCTCAAAACATTCTTCCAAGTCCTAAGCTTCAAACTTCAAGTTGCTCCCCCTATATCCAACACTATCTCTACTTGACGCTATGGCTTCTATCTGAGTCCTCAGGAAAGGATCAGACTTCTGGCCCTCTCTGATCTCTCCTAGCAAACCGCTAGTAATCCTCAAAGCTCCTAATCTCACACTATTAGGGGTAACCTCACTAACAAGGCTAAGATCCCTAAACTGTTTTAGGAGATCCAACTCCCTAACCATCAAAGCATATACATGCAACGATTTCCTACTCAAAGCATCAGCCATGACATTAGCTTTGCCAGGATGATATAATCCTTAAGAAACTCTAACCATCTCCTCTGACACATGTTCAACTCCTTCTGACTAAATAGGTACTTAAGGCTCTTATGATCACTAAACACTTCAAACTTAGAGCCAAAAAGGTAGTGCCTCCATATCTTAAGAGAAAACACTACAGCAGCTAACTCCAAATCATGGGTAAGATAATTCCTCTCATGCGTCTTGAGTTGCCTAGAAGCATAGGCCACTACTTGGCCATTCTGCATTAACACTCCTCCTAAACCCATTTTTGATGCATCACAGTACACCTTAAAGGGTTCTCTTGGGTTAGGCAAAACTAACACAGGGGCAGTTGTCAGCTTTTCCTTAAGGGTTTGGAAGCTATGCTCACATTGGGCATCCCACACAAAAACTTAACCCTTACGAGTCAGCTTGGTCAAAGGCAAGGCTAACTTGGAGAAACCTTCTATTAATCTCCGGTAGCATCCTACTAAACCTAGAAAACTACTAATCTCAAAGACAGACTTAGGACTCTCCCACTTAAGAACGACTTCTACCTTTGAAGGATCTACAACTATACTACCTTGGGATATCACATGTCCTAGGAAACTTACTTTCTCTAACCAAAACTCACACTTGGACAACTTAGCATAAAGTTGTTGATCCTTAAGGGTTTGGAGCACAATCCTCAAGTGCTCTTCATGCTCCTATCTAGTCTTAGAGTACACCAAAATGTCATCTATGAATACTATCACAAAACTATCAAGATAGAGGTGAAAGATCCTATTCATATAATCCATAAACACACCAGGGGCATTAGTCACACCGAAAGGCATAACTAAATACTCGTAATGACCTTAACGGGTCCTAAAAGCACTCTTCAGAATATCCTCAGATCTTCACTCGAATCTGATGGTAACCTGACCTAAGGTCTATCTTGCTAAACACACAGGCTCTTACCAGTTAGTCCATAAGGTCATCTATTCTAGGCAAGGGGTACTTGTTCTTAATCGTCACTTTATTCAATTGACGGTAGTCTACACACAACCTCATGGTTCCATCTTTCTTCTTCACTAACAACACTGTGCTCCCCATGGAGACACACTGGGTCTCACAAACTGCTTATCCAACAACTCTTCTAGTTGTTTCTTAAGCTTAGCTAACTCTATAGGAGACATCCTATAAGGAGCTACGGATATGGGTCCAACACCAGGCACCAAATCTATAGAAAACTCTATCTCTCTCAGGCGGTAGGGCGAATATATCCTCAGGAAACACTCCTAGAAACTCTCTAACAACAGGGAGGTCACCTAGAGAAACATTGGTCTCTACTTCAAGGTTAGACAAGATCATGTACACTTGAGCATTTTCTTTCAAAGATGACACAATTTGGTTGGCCAAGATAAACATCCCACTATTACTCACCTCAAGATCACCCAACACCACAATTTTATCAAAACAGTTCAATAAAACATGGTTGGAACCCAGAATAATATCAATTTGGCTGAGAGGCAAACAAATCAAATCAACAAAGAATTTTCTACCAGAATTTTCTACAAGACAATTCAAACACACATCAGAAGTCAAAACAGACCCACTAGTTGCAGTTTCTACCACAAGCTCATCATTCACAAAAAGTTTAAGTTTCTCTACACACAAACAAGATATAAATGAATGGGTCACACCGGAGTCGAAAAGCATAAGTAAAGGAATCCCACTTATGAAACATTTACCTTGGATTAGATCTTTAGATTTCAAAGCTTCAGCACCACTAAGAGTAAAGACTCTTCCCGTGGCTTTCGGATGTCCGGTTTGGTCCTTCAGGCCTCCACCATTCTGCTCTTTCTTGATATATGGGTAGTCTCTTTAAATATAACCCTGTTGTCTACACTTGAAATAGGTAGGGTCTTTATTCATACAATTTGAAGAGATATGGTCTGGCTTACCACACCTGAAACAAATTATCTGAGTCGAAAAAGTAGTGGGTTTGTTACCACCAGCACCAGAAAACCCCGTAGCAGTAGTCCTTTGATGGTTGTGACGATTACCATATTGCTTATGAGGGGTTGGGTATGGTTTCCCACTGTTCTAAGGCCTGGTCTTCTTATTCTTTATTAGACCTGTACTCCGATAATATGCCGCCCTATCTCGAGAGTCCTCATCCCATATCCTACACATGTTAACCAATAGCGGGAACTAACAAACACCTTGATAATTCACTACTTGCTTCACCTCAGGTCGTAAGCCATTTAGAAACTTCACACACTTGGAGCTTTCACCATCTCTTCCTTGGTAATGAGGAAAGTACCTCACCAATTCTTCAAACTTAGCTGAATACTCAGCCATAGTCATGTTCCCTTGCTTAAGCTCCAGGAATTCCATCTCCTTCTTGTTCCTAACATCTTTAGGAAAATACTTTTCCAGAAATTCCCTCTTAAAGGTTTCCCGGGTCACAGCTTGACCTTCAGCCTCTAAGCATTGGTGAGTGTTCTCCCACAAATACTCAGCTTCTTCTACTAGAGTGTAGGTGCCAAAAGCAACTTTCTACTCCTTCGAACATGCCATAACTCGGAAAATTTTCTAAATCTCCCATATCTGGTTCTGAGTACCATCAGGGTTGTATCCTTCATTGAAAGTAGGGGGATTGTTTTGCTAGAAGCAGTCCAACCCTTGATACTCAGCAACTCTAGTGGTCTCTCCTCTATTCTGATTCCCCAGAGCCTGAGCTAAGGCTTGGAGAGTATCAACTATAGCACGATCATTCCTACCAGCCATTACTTCCTGTGCATACCAAGAAGTGAAAACCTAGTAGAAACACACAACAAAAGAACAATACAATTCTACACCCACTTAATCACCATAGAAAGTTGATGCCTCGAGAAATCACTCATCTGTAATATGAAGTATGAAACATGGGCACCATCAATGCATGACCATGGCCAGGAATAAATCCTTCCCTGTAAGGATGACCAGTCATGCACCCCCCATGTACATACATAGCACACCAATGTGGGCTCACCGATGCACTGAACGTGGCTAGGAACAAATCCTTCCCCGCAAGGATAACCAACTGGTCACTGCACCACACGTGTACATACATGGCATACAACTGTTGGATATAGGGGGAGCTGGAAGAAGATCAAGGTAAGGATGAAGATATTGCTTAAGAGTTTTAGCTTTTTACATGCCAATCAATTTGAAGACATTTGTAATTTGTATAAGTGATATGCGTTTGTCGTGTGGCTTCAAAATAATTTAACTAAGCTAATTCTGCAGCACAGGGTTAACCTAGGTCGACTCAGAGACACGATCAATATGGTTCTAGCTTCAAATCATTGGTAATAATAAGGGAGAATTTTGTCAAATAGTTGGTATGCGCAAAGTAAAACATGCAAGAACACAAACTAAAATTAAAGAACAATGCAGAAATTAACAAGATTATCAAGGAGTAAAGTAAAACAGATTAGAAAGCATCAATCCAATTCACCAACCCAAGCTATTTGAATCATCATCATTCTCATAAGTTGATTCTATCATGAACATTCATTCAATCTCAATAGAAGCAGTTCAATCGAATTAACCCCTAAATTAATTGAAACCACAAACCCTAATTGAAATATCATCCATAACCTAATCCGCTTTCAATTCTAAACGCATTCATAATCATGAAAACAGAATAGCAATTGAAGAAGAAAGCGAACATTCACATAGAATTCGAAATACTAAACCAGAACTCCAATTCTCCTCTTGCTTGGATTGGATCCTTGGATTGAGTGATTATTTAGCCTTCCATGGTGATCACCAAGGAAAGCCCCATGAATTAAATGCAGAAAAATGGAAGAATAGCAAAATGGAAATGAAGAAGATGAAGAACAATGAAGAACAAATGAGAGAAAATGAAGAACAAGCTTTTGATTCTAAAAACTAAAGAAAAGAAATAATAAACTTGTTTGTGCAAAATGTAAAGTGCTGTCCAAGTTTCACTAAAGTCACTAATATATAGTGACTAAGTCTGAAGATAAGAATGGGCCATAAACAAAACCCATCAATTCTAGTTATTTGCTATTTACAACCATAAAATCAAATTCGCAGCCCAAAATTACAAGTGCAGAGGTTCCGATTTCGAAGCTTAAAATGACCCTCCAAAAGACAGAATTGGCCTCGGGCTATTTCTAGCAAACTTGTATATCTTTTTGTTATCTTTCCAGGGACTCCTAGAACGCTCCATTCGGAGTTCTGTAGCACTCTATAGGTCTTGTACAAGCCAGATACGTCAAGTGAGCTTAAAAATTCGAAAATACGCAACAATTAGCAATTAAGCCCACTAACTTGCCCAAGACAAAAACTGAATTAGAATTGGAAAATAAAAGTCCAAGAGAATTAAAATAAGCTAAGAATGATAGAAAAATATTTAACTAAAGGCACTCCATCAATAAGTTGTTCAAGAGGCATGCCTTGTGATCCTTGCATTGCATAAAGCATATTCATATACATGCATACATGCTTTAAGAAAATAAGACAAGGTTTAATGCTTGAAATAGGAAAGAATTTTCTCATGGCTTATACTTTGGAAAAATCAGAATGTGCACTACCTTAATCGATTACACCAGTAAGTAATCGTTTACCAGCATGTGTTATTTTCTGGAAAAATCATGAAGAACACTTTAATCGATTACAAGCAAAGTGTAATCGATTACATAGCCTTATTTCTAAAACTTGCATGACTACCTTAATCTTTTACCACAATTTGTAATCGATTACCTAGGCTTATTCTAAAAGTGTGTATGACTGCCTTAATTGATTACCACAATATGTAATCGATTACCAAGGCTTGTTTCATAAACTAAGCCTGACTACATTAATCGATTACAATGTTCTTGGAAGCTTTCCAGATTGGCTCAAGAACATTTTAATCGATTGCATTTGATAAAATAATCGATTACCATGTCATTTTAATCGATTACATTATGTTAAAACTATTTTCTATTTAAAGCTGTTTGGGTCTATGATTTCAAATACATCATACAATCTGAGTTAGCGAAATACCCAATACTTTCTAAGCTTTCATATGTCCAAGAAACAGTTTTTTGAGTAACACATTTCTAGTTTGAGATGAAAAGATTACAAGCTTCATAAATGAAGATGTGTTAAGACAAGATTTTAAAGAGAACTTAAAGAGAGTTGATTTTGTGCTTTAACATTCATGCAACCTGGAAGTGATTGGTAATATTCATTCATTCATTGAGGATCACAGGTTGTATTTCTCTTGAACCTTTCTAGATACTTGTTTTGTGTCTTTGAAATTGTTGTAGAACTAAGGTCAAATAGTTCCTTTCAAGCTTTCTAGAGTAGTGTTCTCTAGGTGTAAAGATCTGAGTAGGGTTATCAGGTTCTTGTGATTTGATTTCTAATAGGGTGTTAAATTCTGATTCTTTATCTAGGGTTGATAAAGATAGTCACATGTAATAGCTTGTAAAAGAACAGATTTGAATTAGTAGAACTACAATCTTGTTTGATTAGAAGAACTGGATGTAGCTTCTCTTGACAAGTGAACATGTATAAGTGCTTGTGTTGAATTCTATTAATCTATCTCTTCTTGCTACCTTGATCTCTTGACAACTGTGATTTCTTTCTTAATCAACAAGTGCAGGTTTTTGTCATAGGTGTCTTGGATTGAGTGGTTTGATTGGATTAAAGTCTCATTGGTTTTAAAAGTGATAAAGATCCTTCAACTCTAATTACATAAAGTTTTTTAAAAGGTCAAGATTATACCAATTCACCCCCTCTTGGTATTTGAGAGCATTCATATTGTTTTCAACAACCATGGGCATCATCAATGCATGACCCGACTAGGAACAAATCCTTCCCCGCAAGGATAACCAGTCATGCACCCCCCATGGGTATCCATGTATATTCACATTACACAATGACAACAATGGGCACTAGCAATGCATGACCTGGCTAAGAACAAATTCTTCCCCGCAAGGATAACTAGTCATGCACCCCCCAATGGGTATCCACATCACAGCATCTCGATATCATCATCATACATATCAAACTCATCTTATTTCAACATCATCAACCCAGTCAACATTTATCTCATTTGAACATCGTCAACCACGTCATCATTATATCATTTCAACATTATCATTGTAAACATCATCAATTTCATCTCATTTTCAACATTATCATCATAAACATCAATTTCATCTCATTTTCAACATTATCAACCACATCAATATTACCTCATTTAAGTATCACAACCACATAAACATCATCAACCACTTCCATGGCATCTCAATTACACTATCATCAACAACGTCAATAATAAATACACCACATCCCATTTGTCAAAAATATTATTTGCCTTGAAAACGAGCGCACCCAAGAACAAACACACATCAATCATAAATTCATCGCATCCCATTAGTTAAAAACTTAGTTTTTCTTGAAAAGCCGGCACACAGCAGGGACAGACAGTTATCCACATAGTTGGACTCCCTGGCCCCCAACTATGGTATCAAAACTATAACTAAATAATAAACTCCCCTTTCCTAACTAGGAGTTCTTCTTGTCACAGCTTAGCGGCATTGTTTTGAAATCCCTTGACTATGCATGTTTTGTCCAAACGCAAAGCTCTATATACCAAATCGAAGACAATTTAGTATAAATTTCCAAGGTAAGATGAATATTATCATTTGGGATCAAATACTCACTCAAATCAAAAAGGGGATAAACGGTGTTTTGGGAGTTCACATCAAAAGACATCATTTTGAAATTTTAATCACACCAATGTGACCGAGGTTCAACAAGGATCACAGAAATGACATCAATTTCATAAAAAGGAGACTTTTACAAACATCTCATTTTCAAAGGGTTTTCAAAGGAAGTGTAAAACTCCCAAAAACGGTATCCAAAACACAAGAGACACTAAGAGAAGCTTAAACTAGCTAGAAGAAGACAAAGGAAACCAAGATTACCTCAAGGAAACCAAGAAGAAGGATTGGGAACTCCGTTCTCTATCGAAACTTTGAGAGGAGTTATGAAGATTTCGCTTCAAGTACGAGGTTCTTCTCCATGCCTTGGTCCCGTGGCAAGCAACGAAGGCCCGTGGTGGTCACGTAGTGGTCGTGGGTGGTGGAAAGGATGTTCTTAGGGTTTTTGGGTGAGTTTAGAAAGAGAAGGAGAGAGAAAATTGTGAAAACGCATTTCTGTGCACTGTTGGACATATTTATAACCCGAGTGGCTTGTTTAGTGCGACCTTGACTCGCTCAGTGCAATTTCCTCACTGTCAGGAAATACCTTTAAATTTGCTTAGCACGCTCTAGCTTGTTCGGCGCGATAGCATGACTCGCTCAGCGTGCTGGTCGCACTTAGCACAACAGAAAAAGTCATTATTTTGAAGATCCCAATGGTCAAAAGATGCAGAAATGAGTTCACAAGCTACTATCAAAATTTGAGAACGGTCCAACGGTTAACGAATCAGGGATGGTAGTTTTACCAAAGCAGGTTATGGGTCAAACTATCACTCTCGCATTACAAAAATAAATCAAACAAAGTTCACATAACTTAACATTTATACAAAGAAATTTCACAAGGTTAATCTACACAACCAATCAACTAATCCAATCTTATCAAACAATCAAATAACATGACAAATACATAAAACATATATTTTATGTTATCGAAATTTCAGGGTGTTACAGGCTTAGTTTATTGAAATTTCAGGGTGTTACAGGCTTAGTGGATGCTTGTTTCTTTTTCTTCATGTCCTTCCCTTTAGTCTAGGCAATTTTTGGATCAAATAGAGTTTTATCTGCAGGAAATTTACCTCACATAAAGGAAAAATAACAAACTACAATAAATCGTAAGTACTGAGGTTAGAGAAAATAAAATATACAAAGAGAGAATTTATACAAAATCAAAATAAAATAAATAACTAAAAGAGATCGCCTCCACAGGGACTTGAGTTACTTAGTTTCTCCAGATAAAAGTAAAAAGTTCAATAATTATGTACAATAAATTTAGTTAAAATCTCATGGGTTTAACAAAAATAATGGAAGTAACGGAAATAACATAATTAGTGCGTTGGAAATATGGAAAATTACAAAAACAAGTAAAATGAATTTAATTAATTCAAGAGAAACGTATGATTGAATTCCATCGTTCTTACCCTCAGTATCCAAATAATTGAAAACAGTATGAACAGAACACAAGAACTAAGAGGGGGTGAATTGGTTGTTCTTGGCTAATTAAAAAATTCTTAAACAATCAGAGTTCAAAAGTTCGTATCACAAAACAATTCAAGAAAGTTTTCAACCAATCAAACACCACTACTCAAATAATGCAATCAAAAACTTTTTCTGTTGATTGTGAAATGCTGCTCCAACGAATGATAAGTTATAACCACAAGAAAAGATAAAGATGAAGTAGTCAATGCAAAGATTTATATTGGTTTATTTCTCAACCTAGAGAAGCTACATCCAGTTCTTCTAACCAACAAGTTAGAGTTCCACTAATAACAAACTATTTCTTACAAGCTCTTTACAACCACTCTTAATCACACCTAGATCAAGAAGGAGATATCTAACTCACATAGATTCTCTGTGATCAAGACATAGAGAAAACCTATGTCTACTGTTACCTCTAGAAATCCTCTTTAGTAATCTTGAAGCTTAAGGATTTGTGGGACTAACACAGAATAGCACTTTGAATCTTTTCTCTTTTCAGAAAGCTTATGAAAATACTTTGATAATTCATCGTGTCTTTTTAAAACACCCAACAACTATTTATAGAAAACTATTTGTAACTGTCAGTAATCGATTAATTCACTAATGTAATCGATTAAATTCACTTATGTAATCGATTAATTACTCATTTAATCAATTAAAGTGTTCTTGAATTTTCTGGAAAAGATTTATGAGCAATGTAATCGATTATTTTGCAATGTAATCGATTACCATAGGAAGTCTTTGTTTCAAAACATGCCAAGTAATCGATTACCACCATATTGTAATCGATTATCATAGGAAGACCATTTTGTGATTTCGTGCAGTGTAATCGATTACCATACTCTTATAATTGATTAAAATGTTCTTTAAAACTCAGGTAATAGATTACCACTTGTTGTTAATCGATTAAACCAGTGAGAATTTGTTTTTCCAAAAACTTTAAACATGGAACACTTGGCTTTTTATGCAATCATGAAAACTTTATGTTTCAGAAAAACTTTTTCACAAAACTTATGCTTTTATGAAAAAATGAATGAGCTTTATGCAATGGATAATAGGAAGTCTCATTTTACACATTCATAAATTACAACTACCAATCAATTGAATTGGCATGTAAAAAGCCTAAATACTTTTCTGCCTAAGAAACTCAGCTTCTTGATCCTCTTAAGCTCTCCCTAATTCTAACAATAATATTAATACATATGAATCATTTTCTAACATCACTGATGCATGTAACACCCTGAAATTTTACAAGAAGAAAGGTATTTGTGTTGAATTAATTGTTTAATATAAATCTTGAAATCTGTTAAAGTGTTTTGCATGAGTGTTTGTGCGTAAAAGGTGAAAGTCAAATTTTGTGACTGAGATAAACTGTCCGTACACGCATAGTAAAAATGGTGGTGGCTATGGTGGTTGTTCGGTCATGCAAGTGGGAAACTATGGTGGCTGTGATAACTGGCTGAATCAAGATGTTGGCAGCTTGCCTCAATGCTTTTTCTATAAATAAGCCTGAAGTGGAAGAATGGTTCACTCTCACTTCTGGGTGTGTTTTTCTTCTTTTTCTCTATCTAAAAATCTTTGCACCAGAAATCTTTCTCTTCTTCCACCTTCTGTACAACTAGAACTCTCGAGAAACCACCATAGCAGCGGCGAAAAATCCTCTTTGTTAAGAAGAATTCATGAACAAAGCTTAAACTTTTCATTCTTGGTCACTGTGAGAACAAGTCTTCAAACAAAACACACGTTAGATCTAAAGAAAAGAATCTCTGTTGAGGTAAGAGGAGTTTATTGTGTTAATAATGATTTTTGATATCGTGGTTGAGTCAAAGTGTGTATCTGTTGTTTAATATGTTGTGTAAAATATATTGATGATGTCTGTAAATGGTGTGAGGAAGACGACTATCGGGTTGGGTAAGTCGGGTGAAGTATGTTATATGTATACATATTAAATAGCTGTTGTGTTGTGATGTTGGTTGCCGAGAAGGGTTGGCCGAGTTGCATGTGTCAAACCTTTGTGTGATGTCGGCTACCGGGAAGGATTGGTTGAGTTGAATGTGTCAAACCTTTATTTTTGACGTCAGCTGTCGGGAAGGGTTGGCCGAGTTGCATGTATCAAACCTTTATTCATGATGTCGGCTACCGAGATGGGAATGTTGAGTTGAACGATTTACGTACCATGCATGTGTGCATGAAGGACGTAACTTAGTCCTCATTGGTGAACGTCCATATACCAGGTTTCTTTACCCAGGGTTGTTCTCTTAAGAGCTGCTAGGGCTCGCTTCCTTTTCTTTAGATATGCCAGGTTCCTTACCCGGGGTGGCCCATTAGAGCTACCAAGCTCAAGTTACTTCATGAGAGGAAGAAAAAGAGCTACTAGGTTCCTACTCGGCAGAGCTCGTACCTTATCGGGAAAAGAGCTACCAGGTTCCTACTTGGCAGAGCTCATACCTGTCTCCTTGTGAATTACTGGGCTTCCTTACCCGGACAACCTTGTGCCCTCATCCGACCTTGTTTGGATTATTACATCATTTGTTTTGGTTAGGTGCCAATCCGAACATCTAATACTATACCCCTATTCACTTGTTTGTAGTGTTTATGAATGACGTATGTGATCACGTTGAGATTGGCCATTGTATTGGCTTGAGTTATTAAATGCACTAATACCATGGGGAGTGTATGACATTATCCTAAACGGGATGAGTTGACCCGAACAGGGCTATACATTGATGGTGCCCATGGTAGTCTAAATGCGTTTAGATATACCTAAAATACCCACAGGGGTGTATGGAATTACCGTAACTGGGATGAGTTGATCCTGGGGATGGGTTATACATTGATGGTGCTATTTTATGTGTTGACATGAGATGCCAGGACCGGATGGTTAACCTTGCAAGAACCATGGTCAGTGCATCAGTGTGCCTGAGAATGGGTCAGTATATATGTACATAGGGGTGTATGACATTATCCTAGCCGGGTCGAGTTGAGCACGGTTCTGGGTCATACATTGATGGAGCCCGTGTACACACTTCATGCATAATGGAAATAGGATGGTGGCAGTAGGGTACAGAGGTACTAGAGGGGCATCTCTGTTTGGAACTCCCTTGTGACTCAGGGCTGATCACCATGAGGGGGGGAGCGACCTGTGCACGACAGAGTGACCTTGACGAGCTTCTGCATCATTTTCCTGAGAGAGGCTATTTCCATGAGAATGGTACCACATTGCATTGACAAAGAGATAAGTCTGGAACATGCATCATGACTAGTCATTTTAAGATGAATTGTGAAATGTGTTTGGACGCGTTGTTCATGATTGAATGCGTGATAAAATATTTGAATAATGTTGTGATTTTGCAATGACCAAGTTGTCTTTTTTATAATTGATGATATTTATTTAATTATTATTTTACATGATGGACTCACCTTTGCTTTGTTGTATCTATGGTTTAGTACCTGTGATGATCGCGGACCATGATCGTGTGAGCAGATGGACAGCAGTAGGTGACCGGGAAGATGACCTATGTTGGTTGGAGCCGCCGAGTAGCCAAGATATAGATGGACTAGATCTCGGGCAAGGGTTGTATTTTTGCTAGTTACACCCCTTGTTCTTATAACTACACCCCGACGTTTTGCTAGTTACACCCTCTCATTTAAATTCTTATTTATTTTGAGAATTTTGTACAATTTAGACTTGGTTATTTATAATTACCACCAACTTATGATTATTAATATACAAGTATTATGATGTATTGCCTCTTTGTATATTCGAGTTTTGATTTGTGATATTGATTACACTTACAAAAAATTTACTACTATTTTTATAAACAAACTTAAAGGGATTTTTAGACATAAATTACCATTAAAAGCATAATTAAGAGTATGATACAGTAGAGACGAGGTAGGTCATTACAATGTACACATTAAATCACCCCGAATCAATCTCTCACATTCAAGAATCCTAAAAATATTTACCGAATATCGATTCCTCACATATGAAATAAATATCATAGCATTACAACCATAATCTCGTGCTATTTGCAATCAAAATGTTATGCTTTATTCCTAGCAACGTAACGAAAAGAGTAAATTCATTCAGTTCAAATTCTAATTGTACTTTCCAGTCAAACTTAAAATTCAATTTTATAAAACTAGTGATCAAATAGAATCAAACATTATGAATAGAATGAAATCACCAGTAATGGGTAGAAAAGATTGTTATATATATAAAATACCAAAAGAGATACATAAGAGTACAAAGATTAGATCCAATCTTTCGAAGAAACTAGCCAATCATTGTGTAGAGCACAAGATTAATAGAAGAAATGATGAAGGATGCGATCCATGGGCACTTCTATGCAATTCCAAATCCACTCTACTATCTTTTCTCTCTCTCTCTCTCTTCTTTCATGTTGTTCTTTTTCTTCTGGTTCATCCTCCTTTTAGCTCCTCACCTCTTGCATGACTTTTAAATGAAATGGTCCAAGAGGTGTCAGACCAACTCACCCAAGCGAGCTGATTCCTTCAAGCTGAAGTTATGTCACTCACCCAGGTGAGTGATAACTAGCCTAGGTGAGTTGATAATTTCATGCTGAAGAAATACCACTAGCCCAGGTGAGTTGATTGTTAGCTTGGGCAAGTGGCACTTTGAAATTCTTCAAAAAAGACCCTTTTGCTATTCATCTTGGCTTGTTTCTGGATCCAACAAATAACCATCAAAACATAAGAAATGCATGGATGAATCTTCCATATTTAAACAAAAACATTTATAGATGTACAATTTATAAAACAACTAGAATTAAGGGAAGTTTATTAGAAAACTACTAAAATCAAAAGATAAGTGCTAACATTCTAATCCCAAAAAGAACTAAAATATGACACTTATCACACACACAGTGGTTATGTAGATTGTATGTTTTAATTTTATTTTACTATTGTCTGTTGTTTGTGGCATTCAAGGAGCAGATGACTCACCCCTACAACCAACAACTTTCAGGTATTGACAATGCCGAGTACACCAACGCATCTAAGGGCTGAGTGTAGCTGGCAAAGAGAGCGAGTACGGCCCTGCATCGTAACACGGACTACATGTTACACTTGCCATACTTGAGTCCATGTAGTGCCAGCTGATAGACCGGATGTAGCTTGCACCAAGAACACCCAGTGGAGATTACAGAGGATCGAGGTTACAATTTGGACATGTAGTCCAAGGAGATGGAGCATGAAACAACCGCTTCTACTTCGCTTTATTTCGTATTTATTTTATAAAATTACGAGGGTTTTTTTTTTCGAAACATAAAAGTTAACGCGTTATCTAAATAACGTAGTTTAAGTAATTCACGCACATTTGCCATACAAACCATTATTACCAATTTATAGTTTGATGCTTAAACAGTCCAAACAGTCCATACAGTCCATAATACAAAACACAGCAGAGAACATGAAAACAGAGAATCATCACAACAGTCTTCACCAAATCTTCTTGTATAACATCCATATCACTGTCCCTCTGCTCGCCCAAATAATTGGGGTCATCACAGGAGTCAACCACAAGACACAAAATAGGGTAAGTCATGATAAACAAAGTTTAAATATACGCAAAATATATACAGCAATATTAAATTTACGTACTAACTAAATAAAATACAGAAGACTTATTATAACGGTTATTATATTTTTTTCACATAAGTTAAATCATTTCTTTTCTATTCACAACACATAGAAAATGCATGCTCATCTTTATTATATGATGCATGACTGAGATCTCAGTAACATCTAAATAATTGTGGCCACTGTCAGATAACCCCACCCTCACCTTAGTGGAACGAACTTATCCATCCGGTCAGGGTAGCTCAGTGGCGCGTAGGATTATCACTCCCATCCATGTGATCATCATGGTGGTGTGGTCCTCACTGTTTCTACCCCCTAGTTATATGGACTCAGTTTAGTTATCTGACACTCCTCTTCATGAGATTTAACATCTCATCATCTCATACCCCACTGGGTATATGCGCATGAAAATGCATAATTGGTTCATTTTATCTCTTTATTATTTTATTTTCATCACCCCTTAACATCACAGAGTCATTTTCACAGGGTTCTTCATCCCAAACTCATCACAACATCATAAGGTTACAGTTTTATCATCATATCATCACAGATAATGGTTTTTAACATACCAAATATATACTGTTAACCACACTCATATCCAAATTATATCAAGTGTCATACAGTTTCATCACACCTCACAGAAATAAGCTTCTAATTATCTACTTTAACATTATTATATCTTCTTGATTAAGTTAGAATAGTTATAACAACCATAAAGCGGAATAAAAATTTAACAAAATAATTCCTTAAGAGATAATACAAAAGAAATAGTTAGAACTTATATGAGGTTCATTTCAAAATAAATTAGCTTAAGGAACATGAAATATATTTTATCTATGACTTATAAAACATTCCATTTATACAAAATAATTAGTCAAAAGATTGTCTAAGATAAATAATTAGAAGAATATGTAATTAGCATAATACACAATTAATAGAAGCAACAAATTATCTACATAAAATTCAAGAGATGTTACTAGATAAAAAAAATCATCTATACTATTATCTAATCAAGAAAATTTCCAATACATAAATCTGAACCATTAAATATTAAATAAAGAGTTAGATCAAATTTATTTATTTCCTAATTACCCATCTTAATTTTCTATTTCTATTCCATTCATCAACTTAATTCTTTACTAAATTAAATAGTGATCTTAAGTATAGTTTAATATTTAAACTTCATTTATCAAAACCTCCCTATACCTTAAGTGCTTTTCACAATTTGAACCAGCTGCTCCTTTTATCTTCACGTGGCCCTTTCTTCCTTAGGGAATGTTGGTGAAAAGGATAGCTTAAGAGAATAAGTGTGTACGGTGGAGTGGTTTGTGTGGGAATTCAAATAAAGCTTGAAAACAAAGTTCAAAGGTAGTGGGGTAAAAAAAAACTGCACGGTTTTCTACTTTAGTGGCTGACCCCAATTTTCTTCATTCCTTTCCTTATATAGCATGGTTCCATAATTGCTTTAATTTTATTGGTTGAAAGCTTGACTTCTTGGTCCAAAATTCTGCAAGGTCACGTGGCTGTCTCAAGCAGATTTTTTTCTTCCTTTTAAGAGAATATAGAATATGCTTTGTCTAATGGCTTTATTCCTTTTTTTTTTCCAAATTCTGCACGGTTAGACCTTGGTTTTGGAAGAATTCAATTTGATCTTTGCTTCCTTGATTGCACGGATGGTAAGCTTAGGGATAAGACCATGTGACTTTTATTCTTTGCCATTTAATGCATATTCCTTGTGTTTCTTTGGACCTTATCTTATTAAGTCAAAGATTCTTCTTGTCTTTTAAAAATCTGCACTATGCTTTACCACTTGCTAATTTTCCTTGCTCTTGAATTGGCCCACCTCTCCTTTTACCTTGGCTAATCCACGTGAGATTCCATCATTCAAAGGCTATTCAGATTTTTTTTTCTTCTTTTGTACTCCTTGACCGTAGCAAGCCTTTTAACACCAATAATATTTGCTTTCTTTTCTTCTCACGGTGCCTCTTCCTCTTGGTGCCACATGCTTTGTCTTTCCTTGCTTATCTTGGCTCCTAGTTAATTTATTTGCTCATGAACTTATGAATAACTCCATCCTTCCCTTCCATTATTGATCATTCGGTTAGCTATCTTTAAAAACCAATACAACACTTGTTTTCTTTTAAATAGCAAAATTATATTTACTTGTTGGTTTAATTTATAACATCACTAATCCATCTTAATAACTAAGTCTCCTTAACTTATAATTACAAGAAAACTCCTAATACTATGTTTATTACTTTTATAAAATTTTCTAATAATTAGAATAGCTTAAATTGAATTTAGTTCAACAGGTGTATCAGATTCTAAAAATCCCACTATAGTGAGTTTTCTATCCGTCCTAAAGTATTTTCTTAAATCCATATTCAATAAATAAAATATTGGGATGTTACAGAGCAGTATCAAGAACTACTAAGGTAGGTGGAACCACCATCTGAGGAGGAGAATGATGATTCTTTCTGTTGGATATAGGGGGAGTTGCAAGAAGATTAAAGGAAGAATGAAGTAATTGGCTTGATATTTTAGCTTTTTACATGCCCAATCAATTTGAAGACATTTGTAATTTGTCTAAGTGGTTCAAGTACATTGCCTTGTGATCCTTGCATTGCATTTGCATTCTCATTAACATGCATACATATTTTCAATAAAGTAGGTTTATGCATTATTGAGATTTCTGATTGTGTTCCAATTTCTAGGATTAGATTACCTAAAGAATTAAGGATTTGTTCAATAAATAATCTCTTACCTAACAAAGTAGGATTATATTGCTTTAGTTAAATTTCAATTGCGTTGAAATTGGAAGTATGATCAGATTCAAAGTTGTATATGAAGGAATTCATGGAATTCAAATCCAACAACACTTTCTCCACCGTGTTTTCATTTTCAAACTTTGAAAACCCCCAAATATTCTACCATTCTTCGTAACAAATTGACGCCAGTGAATGCATAATGATATTGATTAGTTATTTGTCATGCTATTTGACAACTCATTCCAATGAAATTACTTTTCTATATCAATATCTTTTTTCCATCTTTCAACTGCTCTTTGTGGATATTTTTGTCACTACGAATTGACATCTTGCTATAGTGAAATTGTCCTTTGCAACAATATTTCTTTTTATTTAGATAAAAAAATATTTATAAGTTCTTAGGTATTACACATAATCTCTATAAATTCAATAATTCTTTTATACTTAGACTAAATGCACTTACCTATATGTTAAGATTTTATAATTAAATAAAATTCAAATAAACACTAAACACACAAAGTCCCACAACACGATCATCTGTGTTTGAGCTAGGTAAAAGGAACATTTCTTCACTATTAGTCCCTATGTTAGTCTCATGTAAAAAAAATAATAAGAAAATCTTATTTGTAAATATATTAAAACTGGCCAGATGAACCCAGATGTCAACTCATTAATTTTTCTTCTACCAGTTATATTTTTTTTTATTGTTATTTGTTTATCCTTTTTCTTCTTGTATTGTATTGATAATTGACTTTTTTTTAATTGGTAAGTTTATCCTCACCATGCAGATCGTGGAAACTTTCAAGTTGCAATAATAACTATACTTTTTACACACATAAAAACAAAAACTATAAAAATATGATTTTTCCTTAAAAAATATGATGTGTTTTTTCTTTCGAGTCCTTAAAAAATATTTTATAAAGACTAAAAAATATTTTTTCAAAAAATATAAACATTTAAGTTTAAATGAAAATAAATATAGTTCAATACAAAATTTATTTTATATCTTATAAATACACATTTTTTTGCTGGAATCTTATAAATACATATTACAAATACGAATATTTTTATTTAACTATTAAAAATAATTAAGATATTATAATAGAATTTCAAATTATTAATTCACGACTAGGGATGACAAAACTGGCTGGTCCGGCCACAAAAAAATGTGGGTTGGGTTGACATTGTCAATCCACTTATCCAAAACGTGTCGGGCCAACCCGGCCCACAAAAACACGAGCCAAAATCCGGCCTGGGTCAGGCCAACAGCCCACCAATCCTAAGTCATTCACAAATTACAATACGACACCGTTGTGCTTGAGACTTGAGTGGTGAGTGCACTTCGGAAACACTTTAGGCTTTAGTGAATAGTGATTTACTCACTCATTGTCTCACTATTAATAAAAATAATAAAAAATTAGATAGATATTATTGTATAATGTATATTGAGTGGTTGAGAGAGAGTGAGAGTGAGAGAGGGAGGCTGAGACGGTGAGACCTGAGATTAGTGAGTCTGAGAGAGAAGAGACTGAGAGTTCGGTTCCACCTTCTGTCCGAGCTTCCGCCTAGTTGCTTCGTCATCGTTGTCGAGCTCTGCGGTGGTGACCGTTCTCGTTCTCTTTCGTCGACCTCGGCCTCGGCAGCGGTGACCGTTCTCATTCTCGTGTCGTTCGCGCCCCACCACAAGTCACAAGACTTGGCGTACAGTAGAAAAGGTCTGAATAATCATTACTCTTTCTAAAGAGTTAATTTCATTTGTCCATCACAAATATAAGTTGACTGCTGATAGGCTAGGCTCTTTGAAGTTTCACTTTGTTTGTGACTTTGTGTACCGTCTGGGAATTATTAAATATATGATTTGATATCTGTAAATAGAGATTGTAATCTTACATTGTTAGTTTGAGCCACATATGTATAGGCATAACCGTATAAGCCAAGATCCAAGAATTACTAAATAATACAATTTTAGGATAGAAAAAAAGGCTTTATTCGGTGTATGATGGACATTGCTAAAAGATAACATTTTCTAAAAAGACCTTAAATATAATTTATATAAGTTAAAAGTTTCTTATGAACTTACTTTACTCATTCACCTATAAAAATCCTATGCATAAACATACAGGCTTAGGTTTTCCTACTACCCTGTATGTAGCTGTTTGCTAGTCATTTACATAATATCTTCATATCAATATATCATCCTTTAGTTTGTAATGTATATGAATGTGGAAAATTTGTAAAGATGCTTTATTGATATTATGTAGTTATTATGATGTTTAGTATATAAAGTGTACTCTATCTGTTGTTCTTCACTATCAGGATGTGGATGGACTAGTTGAAGAGGTTCAAGAGGCTAGAAGAATCAAATATTCAAATTGTTGCATTAGCCAAGCAAGGTGAATTCCATTTTGCTTCCTTAATACTGTTGTAGCCGATAGTCTTTGCCAAACAGAATGTTTTACACTGTGGTATATTTTCTTAAATCATTATATTCATAGTTATCAATATTGGTTTAGTCTGAATCTAACATGCACAAACAATTAAGCACTTAAACCCATTCACATTACTAATATTTTTGCTAGGTATGCAGAATTGAAAATAAAATATCTTAGCTTTCTAAAAAAATTTGTCCTTTTTTTATTTTTTTTATTTTTAGGTGGGCTGGCCGGCTAGCCCATCTTAAAGTAGGGTAGGTTAGCATTTCCAGCCCACTTTGCAAAAGTGCGCCAGCCCGACCCGACCCATTTTTGGTGGGTTGGGCCAGCCCATCCCGTTTTGAGTGGGCTGACACACTTTGTCATTCCTATTCACCACCAATGCAATTTATCCCTCTAATTAAAGTAAAATGGTTGCTTCATAATTAATTCATGTGGAAATAGAAAAGTAAAGGTTGGCAATTACTACTGTGTAGTTGATGCAAGTCAACACCCCCAAATCCAATTGCACCTTCTAATCGGGATTATCAATTTTGCATGTTATGGACATAAAGAACATTGCATGAGATTAAGAATGATCCAACAAGTGGCATAAACCTATCTCCATCTATGTTTTTGCTGCATGCACATGGGTTGCTCCAATTCATCCCTCAGGCCTTAATCTTTGTCACTTCTCCTTTTCTAACAAAGCCTAAATCCGTCTCAGCAATTCATCCTTTTCATTTTCAAACTTTATAAATAATTTGACATAAAGAAACTACAACAATTAGAAATAAGTTTCAACTTTCAATGGCCTTTGTGTATTGTGGTGCAACATTGAATAGAATAGCCAACTTTTACCACTAACATACAGTATATTCGTAATGAGCAAATTAGAGTAATTTCTTTTGAGATTTATTCAAATTATATATGTATTTGTTTTTCTTTTTTTCATATTACTTTGATCTCCTTTTTTCTAAAGTCATTAACTAATGTGGTATTTTTTTTTCAATCTCCAAAATGTCTTTCCCTCTATTTCCAATACATAGCTAACTCTAGTCCTAATCTTCATTTGATGACCAAGGTACAAAGGGCAACAACAACAAAAGACCCAATGATATTTCAAATCTTTGGTAGGTTTCACCTGATCTAGTGATGTTGATGGCGAAGTCATGCATAAACCCCACAACCTCTTCTTCCAGCACCCCTTCTTTGCTTTAGTATATACTCCACTTTTGAGAGAGTGGAGGGAGGGATCAGAAAATTCTCTTGCAAATATGCTTATGTAGAAAAGAGAAACATTTGGGTAGGCAAAATTGATAGTTTGATCTATTTTCAGTGTTTTCCATACAGATCTAAACAAATTTTTTTGTGGGTAATTGTGGATCAACTTTGTCAATGATAGTTTCTTCGATTGTCACAACGATGATAGTGGAGGGGAAGGGTCGGGTGATGAGGGATTCCATGGAAAGCGAAGTCGAGGTCTAATTCAATGGCCTCTGCGATGACAAGCTCGTGGGGTTGCTTTGATAGAAGGCAATATTGCAAGTCTTTGATGAAGTCCATGCGTGTGTGTGAAGAGAATGATTAACATTTGTTGGGTTTCTTTTTGTCCTTTTTTCTTCACGCAATTTCTCATGGGTTTCTTTCATCTTCAAAATCTCATCATCACCTCAATATTGTTATCTTCTGATTCCAAATTGGTTTTTGCAATTGGTTATCTTTTTTTTTTCTTTTTCTTATTCATACCATATTCTCCTTCATTATTTACTTTGTCAAGAGTGTTTGAAAATGTTGGGGATTGCATTGCAATTTTATGGTGTTTGTGGTGATGGTTGATTTTACAATTTTGTGAAAGAAAGGAAGAACCAAAATCAATGTGTATTGTCCAGGGTCCAAAAAAATACATATGGCAAGTGACATAGCATTCCAAAACGCATGTCAGCCCTCCATGTCATCCCTGACATAAGAGCACGAACACTTCATCCTTAGCATTCGGACTACTAGGCCGAACAGGTTATCTCTAATACCTCATTATTTGAATATTAACGATAATGTTGCAACATCATTATCAAGTGGCAGGTACTCAATTATCTATAAGATATCCTTATCTATAAGTTACAATTATCTACTAGTTATTATCTACAAGCTAGTAATTATCTACCTCATTATTTGACATATTTCTGGTTGATTCTCCAAAGACTCATCAAACCAAGGTCTACCCTTGGTGAGTCTCACATCTCCAAAGGCTCCTGAAACCCAAGGTCCACCCTTGGTGAGTCTCGCATATCCAAAGGCTTATCAAACCAAGGGTCCACCCTTGGTGAGCCTCTACAAAATCCAAGACGGACGCGTTCGTAGTTGCATCACCAAAGGCTTGTCAATCACAAGGTTTTCCCTTGGTGAACCTTAACAAAACCTAGGATGGACACGTTTCTAGTAAATTCTCCAAAGTCTTGGCAAACCCAAGGTCTACCCTTTGTGAGTCTAGCATCTCTAAAGGTTTTTCATACCCAAGTTCCTCCCTTGGTGAGTCTCGCATCTCTGAAGGCTTGTCAAACCAAAGGTCCATCCTTGGTGAGCCTCGACAAAACCAAGGATAGACACATTCCTGGTCGATTCTACAAAGGCTCGTCAAACCCAAGGTCCGCCCTTGGTGAGTGATAATGACTGTTGAATCGCTACAAAACAAATAAAACTAAGATAATTTTGTAACACAGGATTAACATAGGTCAACTTAGAGATACAGTCTAATTTGGTTCCTGACTTAATCCACTTATAAATAGCAGGGGGATTTTATTAAACAGTTTGCAGACAGTGAACAAAAATTGCAGAAACACAAACAAGAATTGAAGAAAAATGCATAAACTCATAGAATTGATAAAAGATGTTGCAAAACAGAATTAAGAATATCAATCTAGTTCACCAAACCAAGCAATGCAAATTATCATAGTTCTCAGACAATGATAATATTATGAAGGTTCATTCAATATCATTAGAAGCAGTCCAATCGAGTTAACTCCTAAATCAATTGAAATCAAAAACCAGATTGAAATATTATTCAAACAATCTGTCATTAAAATTCAAAATTAGGGAATAAATCTATAACCTAATTCATTTTCAATTCTAAACATATTCATAATCATGATAATCGAAAAGAGGATTGAAGAAGAAGATGAACATTGATGAGTCACTATTTACCTATATTTCCTCATTTTTTTTATACTCATTTTAATCCTTAATTTAGCTTTAATCATTTATATTCCGCACTATTTCTTAATTGGACCGTTAATTCATATTTTACCGAATTTGGATTTTCTGAGCTTAATTAATCCAATTTTTATTTTCAGGGCAAATTAATAATTGAGTGAGCTTGGAATTAATTCGTGGACTTGAAGATTAATTTTCTGCAGCAGCATTTTATTTTCGCGTTATTTTCGCTTTATTTCGCTTAAGTGTATTTTTGGGCCAGAACTATTAAAAAGGCCCATTTTCGTTTTTAGGTTTAGTGACTCTATAAATAGGGCCAGTCACCAAACAGAAGACTCTCTCCCTTTTCTCTTTTATTTTCGTTTTTGGTGCTCTGCTAGGGTTTAGGTTTTTAGCTTCTGTTGAGTTCGTTGTTCAGACTACGTTCCGCGCAATTAAATTCCAGTTTCTGTTTTCGTTTGCTGTTGGTAAATTCGTTTCTGTTTTTCTTTGTTATTTTCGTTTCTGCTCTCTGTTTTCAATTTCATTTCTGTTGATAATTCCCAAATTCGTTTCTGCATTTTCGTTCCAGTTCGTTTTCTGCTCTGTTTTTAATTTCGAATTCCAGTTTCGTATTTCATTTCTGCTTCTTGAATTTCGTTTCTGTTTTTAGGTTTTGAATTTCGTTTCTGCATTTTAGGGTTTAATTTCGTTTCTGTATTTTAATTTCGTTCTAATGTTGTGCTGCTGTTTAGATTCGTGTTCTGTTCTTAATTTAGGATTAATGGAAGGCTAAACCCTAGGTTAGGTTCTGGACAGATTGCCATTAATGGAGGTTCTCTGTGCTTGAATATCAATTCTGTTTGGTTCGTATTTGTTGGGCTTTTGTTATGGATTTTCGAATTGGAATCATGCTTAGTGATTTTGAGTTGATTAATTCATTAATTTCGGGTTGCTTAATCCTGGAAAATTAGGTCCAACAGATTTCACATTTGCTTAATTTGTGTAGGGAAGTTTCGGGTTAATCTTTGCTTAGTAGATTAATCTGGACTGACCAAGGATTAAGCAGGATAGATTATATTTTGTGAACCAAGGAAATTAAAATTCGCAATCTGTTCCAGACCCTAACTGTTTTAATCTCTGCATTTTAGTAATTCGGTTTTAATTTCTACTGTTCAAAAACACCCCCCCAAAAATAGTTTTTAATACCTGAACACAATAATTCGATCCTTGTGAGACGATCTAGGTCACTTCCTAGTACTGCATTTAATTGCATTAATTTGGTTGAATACGGCTTCGATCAAACATTCACACAAAAATTAGAATACCAAACTAGAACTCAAATTCTCCTTGCTTGGACTGGATCCTTGGATTGATTGATTGTTTAGCCTTCCATGATGATCATAAATGGAACAACCACAAAATTTGTGTAAGGAAATAGAAGAATAGAGATGAAAGGAAGAAGAAAAATAAAGAACAATGAAGAATAGTTGAGAGAAAAAGAGACAACATATTTTAATTCTGAAAATTTGCACAAGAAGCTATAATTTTTGTTTTTGTCCTCCTAGCTACACTAATATATAGTAACTAAATAGAATGAAGGATGGGATCTTATTAGGCCCATCTAAACTAACTAATTATGCTAATTACATGAATCACAACCCAAACTTGCAACCCAAAATTCAAATGCAGAGTTTTGACTTCCAAGCCTAATTTGACCCTCAAATCGGCAAAATTGGCCCACGCTTATCTCTGTCAAAATTGTAGATTGTTTCCTTGGCTTCATAGGGAATACTCATATGCTCCATTTGGGGTTTTTATAATCTTCTAGGTCCTTCACAATGAAGATAAGTCAAGTAAGCACAAAATTTGAAAATAAGCAACACTTATCAATTAAGCTCAATTATTTGCGTAAGACCAAAACTGAGTTAAAGTGAGAAAATAAGAATCCAAGAGAAGTCAAAGAAGCTAAGAAGAATAGAAAAATACTAAATTAAAAAATGCTCAATCAAATTCCCTGACATTTTATCTTTTGCACTCCTGGATAAAACTAAAAGAAAGACTAAGAAAAACAATTAAACTACAATAAACCACAAACTAAAAAAAAGGTATGAACAAGGCACACACATCTTTGAGTGGATCCTAATAATGCATAAAAGTGAGAAAGATGGAAAATAGAATAATGATATCAAGGTAACAAGCAATCCATGAACACATGATCACAAAGTGAAAAGTGAAAAAGTAGTCAAGTTAAAATTAAAAATGTACCAATGTGATAGAAATCTCTCAAAGAACAACACTCAACCTCAACAAATGTGTATGGGTTTGTGTTTACACTCAAGCACCTGAGCATTTTATATTTCAGCATGTATATTTCATGTATATTTCAAGTGTAGTTCTGGATAGTATTATAGTGTATTATGAGCATTTTGTTTCTAATCTTGAACATTCTGATTCTAAAACTATTGTTGATACAATGGCTGATAACAATCAAACTCTTAAGGAATTGGCTATACCCGATGTTGTTTATCAACCTTGGTGTATTCAATATCCTGAGACAGAGGTAAGTTAGGAGCTAAAATCTGGACTAATCCATTTGCTTCCAAAGTTTCATGCTCTTGTAGGTGAAGATCCACAGAAACATCTTAAGGAGTTTCATGTAGTGTGTTCCACCATGTGACCACATGACATTCATGAGGATTATGTGAAGATGAAGGCATTTCCATTCTCTTTGGATGAGGTGGCTAAGGACTGGTTGTACCTTCAACCAGATCCTATCAACACTTGGACATATATAAAGATAAGATTTTTAGAGAAATTCTTCCCTACATCGAGAACAACATCCATCCGAAAAGAAATCTATGGTATAAGGCAGCTACCTGGAGAGTACTGGAGAGGTTCAACAAGTTGTGTGCTACATGTCCTCACCATCAACACCATCTAATTAGTGAGCAATTATTAATCCAATATTTTTATAAAGGGTTGATGTTAATGGATAGGAATATGATTGATGCAGCTAGTGGAGGCGCTTTAATGAACAAAACTCCTATTGCTGCAAGGCAATTGATTTCCAACATGGCAGCAAATTACCAGCAATTTGGTACTGTAGTTGTTGCATCATCCAAGGCTATTGCAAATGAAGTATCTGTTTCTATGGTTGCAAATAACTAGAGGTTTGAGAATAAATTGACAAAATTAACATCCCTTGTGAGACAGCTTGCCATTGGTCAACAACAGAATGTGATGGCAGGTAATCAACCAAGGCTGTGTGGTATCTGTTATGCGCCTAATCATCCAACAGATACATGTCCTACTCTCCAAGAAACATAACATACTATTGAAGTTTCTACCATACAACCTGGACAACCATTTAGACCTCAACAACAATAGTATAATCCTTACTTCAACACTTATAATCCTGGCTGGAGAGATCATCCAAACTTGAGGTATGGTCCTGGTCCACAACAACAGCAGCAAACACAACAACTGAAACCATTCAAACATCAACAATATCAATTCTCCACCAACAAATACCAACCTTTACCGTTTAGACAACAACAACAATTACAACAATTTTCACCTACACCTACAGAACCTATGCAGAGAAATTCTGGACCTTTCGTGGATGACCTAATGTAACAAATGTCAACCAACAACATTTAGTTTCAATAGAATGTGAGTGCCACCATCCAAGATTTGTAGACTCAGATTGGACAGTTAGCTACAATTGTCAACCAGATGCAGCAACAAGGTTCTAGCAACATTCCAGCACAACCAATTATTAACCCAAAGAATGTGAGTACTATTACCTTAAGGAGTGGCAAGGAGCTTCCAAATTCAATAGATGCTGGTGGTAAAATTGATGATGGTGCCAAAACAGATTTTGCACCAAAACAAATTACTTTACCTTTTCCCTCTAGATCCATTCCTAAAAAAAAAATGGAGCTTGATTCTGATCTACTTGAGACTTCTAGGAGGGTGGAAGTCAACATTCCCATCTTGGATGCCATCAAATAGATTCCAAAATATGCAAAGTTCTTAAAGGGTTTGTGAACCCACAAGAGGAAGCTGAAGGGAAATGAGCAAGTGAAGATGTGCATAAATGTTTCTGAACTTATACATAGCAAAATTTTTGCTTCCATTCCACCACCCACCTTGCCACAAAAGTGCAAAGATCCTAGCACTTTCACTGTTCCTTGCACCATTGGAGATTTCACTTTTACAGATGCAATGCTTGACCTTGGAGCATTAATTAATGTTATTGCCACATCAGTTTATGCATCATTACATCCTTGTGATTTGAAACTCACTGGTGTTGTCATTCACTTAGCCAACATGAGTGTTGCGCTTCCACTTGGAGGTTATTGAAGATGCACTGGTGCGAGTTAATGATCTTATTTTTCTAGCCAATTTTTACATTTTGGATATGGAGAATGAGTCTTCTAGCTATGGTTCCACATTGATCCTAGGGAGACCATTCTTGATGATAGCCAGAACCAAAATTGATGTACATGCAAAAACTCTTTACATGGAGTTTGGTGATGTTGTCCATTTCAACATTTTTGAGGCCATGAGACATCTTGCAAAGGAGCATTCTGTCTTCCTTGTAGATAACATTGATGTTGCGGTAGATAGTGTAGATATTTGTATAGATTTACTTTTTGAATTTTTTGACTTTTCTGATTTTGATCGCAGTTCTTTTAATTGTACTTGTGATAATTCTAATGTTGTGTGTAGTATTTTTGCGAAGATTTCCTTAGCACTTCACTTTGATTGTGTGACAAGTACATATGTCGATTCTCTTATCCCCCTTCCATCAGCCACCAACCTGCCCTTATCATCCACCATTTAGCCAACTTCCTAGGAGCTAAAGCCACTACATGAGAACCTTAAATATGCCAATTTAGATGGCACTCAGAAGCTCTCAGTCATCATATCTACCAGCTTGTCACTTGAGCATGAAGAGAAGTTGCTTCCTGTTTTGAGAGGCCACAGAAAGGTCATCGGATGGACGCTTGCTGACCTTCCTGGAATAAATCCTTCTATATGCATGCATCATATACTCTTGGAGGATGATTCTAGGTCAGTAACACAGCCACAAAGGAGGATGAATCCCACCATTCTTGATGTGGTAAAGAAGGAGGTGATGAAGCTACTAGCTACAGGGATCATCTATCCCATTTCAGATAGCACATGGGTTTCACCTGTCCAAGTGGTCCCTAAGAAGTCAGGCATTACTTTTGTGAGAAATCAGGATAATGAGTTGATTCTGACTAGAGTAGCCAACAATTGGCGAGTTTGCATTGACTATAAGAGACTTAACAAAGCAACTCACAAAGACCATTTCCCCCTCCCATTCATTGACCAGGTTGGCAGGTAAATCACATTATTGCTTTCTTGATGGTTTTTTAGGTTACATGCAAATTCATATTGCATCGGAGGACCAACACAAGACCACATTCACTTGCCCATTTGACACATTTGCCTACACCAGGATGCCTTTTGGCCTATGCAACGCTCTTGGAACCTTCCAGACGTGCATGGTGGGTATCTTTTATGATTTATTAGAGAGTTGCATGAAGGTGTTTATGGATAATTTCACTGTTTATGGTTCCTCTTTTGATGCATGTTTGGATAGCCTCTCTAGAGTTCTTGATCGATGCATTGAGGCTAACCTTGTTCTTAACTTTGAGAAATGTCATTTTATGGTACATGAAGGTATAGTTTAAGGGAATTTGGTCTCTAGTAGAGGTATTGAGGTTGATAAGGCCAAGATTAGTGTTATTACTTCTCTATCTTACCCTACTTCTATGCGGGAAGTGCGTTCTTTTCTTGGACATGTAGGTTTTTATAGAAAATTCATCCAGGAATTCAACAAGATTTTACTGCCATTGTCCAAGCTTATCCAAAAGGACATAGACTTTGTGATTGACCAGCCTTGCAAAAAGGCATTTAAGGATTTGAGGAAGAAACTTACTACCTCTCCCATCATACAACCACAAGATTGAGAGCTTCTCTTTGAGCTCATGTGTGACGCCTCTAACTATGCGCTTGGGACTGTGTTGTCATAGAGAGTTGATAAACTATCTCATATCAATGCTTATGCTCCACGCGCTTTAGATGCAGCCCAAGTTAACTACACCAACACTTAGAAGGAGCTTTTGGCTATTGTTTTTGCTTTAGATTTAGATCTTATTTGCTTTGCTCCCATATCATTGTCTTTATTGACCATGCAGCTTTGAAGTACCTGTTGAAGAAGCCTTATGCTAAACCTAGATTGATCAGGTGGATGCTTCTTCTTCAGGAGTGTGATATTGAGATTAAGGACATGAGTAGTGCAGAAAACTTGGTTGCTGATCATTTAAGTAGGATCGAAGGACCTGTTGAATTCTTTCCTATTGGGGATAATTTTCCTGATGAGCATTTGATGCATTTGCATTCATCACGTGTTACACCTTGGTTTGCTGACATTGTGAATTTCATTGTTACATCTGTTGTTCCACCTCATACATCTAGGTCTCAAATAGATAAACTTAAGAGTGATGGTAAATATTTTTGTGGGATGATCCTTATTTGTTGAGGTTTGGTAGTGACCAAGTGATCTGCAGGTGTGTACCAGATCATGAGATTCAGTCTATTCTTCAGTTTTGTCATGGCACACCTACCGACGATTATTTTGGTCCTTAGTGGACTGCTAGAAGAGTATTAGACTGTGGGTTCTATTGGCCCACCATGTTTAGAGATGCTCATCACTTTTCCACATCTTGTGAGCAGTGTTAGAGAGAAGGAGACACCATTACACATAGGCATGAGATGCCTTTGCAGCCCATTATTTTTTGTGAGATTTTTGATGTATGGGGTATTGATTTTATGGGTCCATTTCCTATTTCTCATGGTTTTTCATATATTTTGCTTGTTGTTGATTATGTTTCTAGATGGGTTGAAGCTAAGGCCACCAGAATTAATGATTCTAAAGTTGTTGTGCATTTTTTGAGATCTAACATTTTTTGTAGGTTTGGTGTGCCTAGAGCCATTATTAGTGACCAGGGGAGCCATTTCTGTAACAGGTCATTGACATCCTTGCTCCAGAAGTATGGGGTTGTGCATAGAGTTGCTACAGCTTATCATCTCTAAACTAATGGGCAAGCAAAGGTTTTTTAATAAAGAGATCAAACAAGTGTTGCTAAAGGTATTGCAACCGAACAAGAAGGATTAAAGTAATCTACTTGAAGATGCTTTATAGGCTCACAGGACCGCTTACCGAACACCTTTGGGGATGTCTTCCTATAGAGTGGGTTTTGGTAAGGCATGCCACCTTTCGGTGGAGATTGAACATCGTGCTTATTGGGCAGTGAAGAGTTGTAACATGACATTTGATGAAGCGGGTATGGAAATGAAGCTTCAATTGCAAGAACTTGAAGTGATCCTCTTAGAAGCCTATGAGAACTCCAAGATTTACAAGGAGAAAGTGAAGAGGTTTCATGACTCTAGGATTCTTAGGAAGGAGTTCTATATTGGCCAAAAAGTTCTCTTGTTTAACTCTCGCCTCAAGCTTATTTTCGGTAAACTTCGATCTAGATGGGGTGGAATTTTGATTTCCATATGGTGCAGTTGAGATTAAAAATGAAGTTACTGGCAAGGTCTTCAAAGTGAATGGTCACCAACTCAAGCTATTTCATGAAAGCCCTCAAGTGGGGGAGGAGCTTGTGGCAGACCTTTCTTTGGTCTTGCCAACTTTATGTGATGATGTGCCTTGAATGACACTTGAGGAGTTTCCTTTTCCCTTCTTTTCTATATGTTCTCTTTGGTTTCATTTTATTTCATGCTTACATTGAGGACAATGTGCACTTTAAGTGTGAGGGGGAGGATTTACAAAATCTGTTTTAACTATTTTTTGTTTTCTTTTTTTTTTGTTTTAACTATTTTCTGTTGTCTGTTTTTGGTTTTCTGTATCTATTTTTGTTATATTTCTATCTGTTTTCTATTTTCTATTTTTGTTTTGCTGTATTTGTTTACTTTTATTATTTTTTCTTTTTACTGTTTTTACATATAGAAAATAAAAATAAAAGATTTTGCAATAGTTGTTTTCTGTTTTTGTTGAATTTAGACACTTGTTCATGTTTTCCTAGGATTTCTAACTTGTATAAATTATGAGAAATGTACCAATTTTTGTTGGATTGAGAGGTTTCATGCTTGATGTGAATCATTGTTGCAATTGTTGAAGTGACAAGTAGGTTTGGAAAAGAAAATTTAAGGTGGATCATGTGTGATAGAATTGCATTATTCCATTCATGCCTTCTGAGTTTTTGGGCCTTTGTGGATGAATTGCACTATTCCATGCATGCTCTTTCATGTGTGATTTCACCCTTGTGCTAGATTACTCTAGGTTTTGCCTTGTCTCTCTTGTTATTCCTTGTTACACATGCATTGATTGAGATGATTTAGGCCTTTTTTCTTTTAGCCACAAGCCAAATAAACCTATCTTGCATTGTTATCCATTGTCACTCTTTTTGAGCCTTTAACCTTTTCTTTCTTGTGTATCTCATTACAAGCCAAAAAGTGGAAAACCAAGTTATCCTAACTTTAGGGAGAAAAAGGGTCTTGGAATTGTTTTGGGAGTGGGTTTCAAACAAGTGTGAAGGATTTGTGTTTTGTTTTGATTTGGAAGAAAAGAAATAGTATAACAAGCAAAAGCTCAAAGAAAAATGTAAAAAAAAAAACAAAGAAAGAAAGAGAGAAAAAGTACAAGAAAAGAAAAAGAAAAAAATTACAATAAAAGTGTGTTGTGGTTCATTTTCATCATGGTAAGTTCTTTTTATTTTAATTTTGTTATTTTATACCTTGTTTCTTTGTTTGTACCCCTCTTTTTACTTGTTGGCTTACTCCTCATTGCCCCTATTTTCTCTTGGTTTTAGCCTAAATATCCTTCTTTTATCCACCCTTACATAAACCATACATTACAAACCAATAAAAGCTTTTATGATCTTTTGATGGACGTATATTTCAAGTTGAATGAATTCGAATCTTGTCAAAATTTGGATGTGCTAGTATATTATAGTTCTGGATATTTCAATTATAATCAGAATGCAATTATACTATACTAATATCAATTGTACCTATACTATTATCTAATTATGAGTGGATTAAAGTTGGCACACAATAAACTGTGTCCCCGGCAACGACACCGGTTTTGATAACGGCTATTGAATCACTACAAAACAAATAAAACTAAGATAATTATGTAACACAGGATTAACCTAGGTCAACTTAGAGATACAATCCAATTTGGTTCCTGACTTAATCCACTTATAAATAGTAGGGGATTTTATCAAACAGTTTGCAGACATTGAACAAAAATTGCAGAAACAAAAACAAGAATTAAATAGAAATGCATAAACTAACAGAATTGATAAAAGATGTTGTAAAACAAAATCAAGAATATCAATCCAATTCACCAAACCAAGCAATGCAAATTATCATAGTTCTCAGATAATGATCATATTATGAAGGTTCATTCAATATCATTAGAAGCAGTCCAATCGAGTTAACTCCAAAATCAATTGAAATCAAAAACTAGATTGAAATATTATTCAAACAATCTGTCATTAAAATTCAAAATTAGGGAATAAATCTATAACCTAATTCATTTTCAATTCTAAACATATTCATAATCATGATAATCGAAAAGAGGATTGAAGAAGAAGATGAACATTCACACAAAAATTAGAATACCAAACTAGAACTCAAATTCTCCTTGCTTGGACTGGATCCTTGGATTGATTGATTGATTGTTTAGCCTTCCATGATCATCATCAATGGAAGGGTCACAAAATTTGGGTAAGAAAATAGAAGAACAAAGATGAAAGGAAGAAGAAAAATAAAGAACAATGAAGAACAATTGAGCTAAAAAGATAGAAAAGATTTTAATTCTGGAAACTTGCACAAGAAGCTATAAATTCTATTTTTGTTCTCCTAGCTATACTAATATATAATGACTGAACATAATAAATGATGGGATCTGATTAGGCCCATCTAAACTAACTAATTATGCTACACCAATCAAAATCCAAACTCGTAGCCCAAAATGAAAATGCAGAGGTTCTGACTTCCAAGCCTAATTTGATCCTCAAATCGGTAGAATTAGCCCATGCTTACCTCTGACACAATTGTTTTCCTTAGCTTTCTAGGGACTACACATATGCTCTATTTGGAGTTCTGTAGAATCCTCTAGGTTTTTCACAATGAAGATAAGTCAAGTAAGCACAAAATCTGAAAATAAGCAATAATTATCAATTAAGCTCAATTTTGCCTAAGACAAAAACTTAGTTAAAGTGAGAAAATAAGAATCCAAGAGAAGTCAAATAAGCTAAGAAGAATAGAAAAATACTAAATTAAAAAATGCACAATCAGTGTGTCTCACCAAAACCCAAGACGAACACATCCCTAGTACAAAGCTCTTTAAACCCACAGTCTGCCCTTGGTGAGCATTCATGTTGCCAAGTTTCGCCTTTGTGAAAATTCAAGGTATGCTAGGTCCACCCTTGATGAGCTTTTCTATTCCTAAGTTGTATCTTTGCGGGAATACAAGAAACCCAAGTTTCACCCTTGGTAAAAAGTCCTACAAAAACCCGAGGTACACCCATGGTAAGCCCACTTCTTTGGAACTAAGACAAGCATAGTCAAAGGTCCAAGTTCCACAAGGCAAAAAGAGATACCACTAGATTGGTTGGCAAGACCTTCAACCAAGTGAAAATTACACTAACTCCTCACAAGCATTAGGGGAGAAGCTCTAAAAATCCAAAGGAAGCGAGATCGAATGATTGACAAGACCTTTAACCAAGTTGAAATCAAACCTAAGATGATCTTGTGTCATCTGACTCTCTATCCCATACAAAGCCATCAAGCTCTTGCTTTCTATGCCGCCTAAAATCTCACTCTTATCAAGGCGTCATATCCTTACTACCACAGCATTGTATAGACAAAAGAAGACAACATATAAGAAACACAAACAGAGAAATAGAGCAAAATTCATCAACAAAGGAAAGCATATGTATTAAAGAAAAAGAATCATTGTCAACATTACAAAGCCTTACAGCCAAAAATCAACAAAAAAATATATAAAGAAGGAAACCTAAGTATTGGTCCCATCGCATTTGATATGCTGCTAGCATATGATAGTTTTTAGGTTTAATTGAGCAAGTATTCATTCAATAATTAATAATATAAGATAGAATTAGTCAAGTTATTCATTTGTTTGGTTATTATCTCATTTAATATTAATTTTTGTGAATTAGGAACCAACAAGAGAGGAAAAGAAGCCAAAAGAAGCAACTTATGCTTTTGAAGAGCCCGCGCCAGTTACCATGTGTTGCGACCACGACAAGTGCACCGATCGTTCCAAGTAATAAAGTGATAAGAAAGTATCGTCTCCACGAGGATTGAGG
>CM023941.1:19948331-19958781 GCA_013407115.1 Glycine latifolia | reverse complement strand
TTTTTCCCTTTATATACTTATCATGTGGAGTGTCCCCTAGTAAGGCCTAACAAGCATCACATACATCACCAATAATGGCACCGATTACTAGTAGTCTGTTAATCTTGAGGCCCAATTATAGGGCCACATCTTGTAAAGTGATGGTTGCCTCCCCATGTGAAAAATGAAATGTGTGAATTTAGATTCTCCAACGTTCAACCAACACAATTACCAAAAGTTGGTTAATAGCAACTTGTCTGAGAGTCATAATACGACCAAAATCAGCTTCATTTATTAAGTTTTTACACGATTGTCTATATGATCGAAGTGTGTCAAAGCCCAAACAGAATGAAACCTTGGATGAATCATTCTCTCTTGACCTTCCCATACTAAGTTTGAAACATGACTATCTTATAAGCTCAACAACGAGCCATCAATAAGTCCAAGTTGTGTATTTTCCATTGCTACACAAAAAGGAAAGAAGAGATTGCAAGAATGATGAAGAAGGTGGGATGTGAGAAAAAAAAGTAAGTGTAACGCCTCCTTTTACTCTCTCGTGCTTGATTGATTTTAGATGAAATCTCGTGTCCGCTTGTATTAAAATCATATTGATTTTAACTTTTACGAAAATTCTTTTCGCTTTGCTTGCAACTTTTACTAATCGTCTATATCATAAATGAATTCTCTCTCTTTTCACGGTTTAATCATAATAATAAAGTACAGTCCAGCAATACAAACCAAAGTATAGTTCATCATACAGTCCCAAATACATGCCAACATAAAAATACAACTAATTTAAATTCTAGTACAAATCATCAACACATCTTCATCATCTTCTCTTCATAGTCATCCACTGCTGTACTGTTTCTCTGCTCGCCCAAATAGATTGGGGTCATCACAGGTGTCAACCACAGACACAACATAGGGTAAGTTTATGACAAACACAGTTTGAATAAAACATACATAAAAGAATATATACACAAATAGTTATAATGATATTTATAAATTAACAAACACGCATGATTTACCCACAGATTAAATCACACCATCTACACAACACACAGATTAAATCATATCATCTATACACACATATACATCATACTCATCAAGTAATGCATGCTCATCTTCTTTATATGATGCATGACTGAGATCTCAGATTCTCATCACATGACCATAGTCAAGATAGCCCCATCCCAGTGGTACAGACTTATCCATTCAGTCGGGGTAGCGTAGTGGCGCGTAGGAATGTCACCTCCACCTATATGATCATCATGGTGGTGTGGTCCTCACTGATACAACTACCCCCCAGTTCGGACACCTCTGAACGCATGGACTCGGTCTAGCTATCTGACAAACAACATCACGGCTTAACCCCCGCAGGGTATATGCATATGAAACATGCATGAATGATTCACTTTTGTCACATCTTTTCTCATATGAAATAGGGCATATGTCTCATACACCTCAAAGCTCAACATCTTTCACAACTCATGGCATATGCTTTTTAAATAACACGTAAAGCTTCTTTCAACCATCACATAAAGCTTTACACAACATCTAAGCATACAGCCATCATTCATCTCCATTTCTTCAAAGATAATTCATAAAATTCAACTACTTATTTAATCATACCATTCTTAAATTATCTTTATTACAAAGCTTTCAACAAAACTCTTGGAATCCATAAATAATCACAACATACTTAACAACACAAGGATTCCAATGCTTCACCCATCTTTGTTTCTTTGAAACATTTCATCAAACACATGGTGTTCTTTCATGGAAACACTCAACAACACATGAAATATTACATAACTTTTGCTAAAGCAACCAACCATGTAAATATAATTCAAATTCAACAACAAGGATTCAAGCCAACAACTTTTAAACATATTTCATTCATTGTAATTAATTATCAAACAGATGGTAGGCAAACTTGAATTCATAGAATACTTGAAAGAAAGCTTTACTTAATCTTAATCTTTATATTGTCCAACACAGTATACATAGTTTCAACATAATTCTAGTATACTCAAGGTATTTATTTTAACATACTATATTACTTTTAAAACATCTAATCTTTAGAAATATTGAAAATAAATACTTATAGATTCAAGTCAATATAAACTCAAGAAATCATAGAATACTTTTAATTAAACATATACTTATAACAAAATATTCTTTTAGACATTATACTTCTAAACAATTATTTCTTTGAAAATAAAACATATAGTTGTAAATCATTTAATTAGATTCAACTTATCTCTTCTCAATTATTTATAACACTAAAATCAATTTACTTTCTCAAATAATACTTCATATAGCAATCTTTGGTTCTTTGAGTTAATTTATTAAACCCTATTCTACAAAGCTTAATGAAATCAAGTAAGGATTAATATTCAAACTTAGCCTATCATAAACTTCCCCATACTTTGCTTTCCTTAAGCTTTTGGACAGCTTCATTCCTTTGAAATTGAATAATCCTTGCTCCTAGGGTTGCTAGTCTTCACATGAGCTTCCAAAGATTAGGCTTTTTGTTTTGTGTTCAAGGTAAAAAGTGGGATTAAGATGAAATGAAATGAACAAGCTTTAGAGTGAGATTTTGCACGTTTGGCTTCCCTTTGGGCAGCCAAATTTCCGGTCCTTATTCCCCTTTTATAGGGTGCTTTAGCTTGATTTTTCTACAAATATCCTTCAAGGTCATAATGACTAGCTTTCCTTATGGCTTCACCTTATTGGCTAATTAATTTGCACCATCCAAGTGGCTTGATTCATGAAAATTCCACACCTTTCTTTGGCTGTCTTGTTTTGCACGTGGAGTTTCAATGCTTGGAGGGCAAGTCTTCATTTTCCTTTTACGTGGGATGCTAGCTTAGTCATACAACATCTCTTCTAAAACCCGTTTTACTAAAATACTCCTTCTGCATTTGTTAACCGTTGGATCTCTTTAAAATTTTACGGGTATACTATTATCTAATGTATATAACTTTTGACCGTTGGGATTTTTGAAATAATATCTAGAGCTTTCTCCGTGTCCATAAGAGTCAAGGAGGAAGTTTTCTTCAAAAAAATCTTCCTAATGCTATTATCATTGCTAACTTTCCACTAGGTTTCATTTGATTGGCTAATCTTTTCCTCCTTACAAGTGGCCTCATCTTGAAACTTCTTGTATTATTTTCCAATCTCACGTAGCCTCCCTTGGTCTAGCCTTCCCAATTTCGGTTTCTACTCCTTGGAACTGCAAAATATTTCTTAAAACCATAATTACCTTATTTTCCATTTGCTTGATTTTCATTGGCTATTGAATCCTTATCTTCCAAGTGTCTAATTTCCACATTCTTTTATACGTAGGATTGCTAGCTTAAAGAGTACTCTTCACAAGTATTTTTATTTTACACATAGAATAGCCTAGGTTTAGTGGATTTTATGCTTTTTGTTACCAAGTAATTTTATCTTGCTTCTTATTGGTCCATCTTGCTTGGATTCTTAAAATTATTAAACTAACTTATTTGGATCACTGATTCTTCCCATATTTAAGAGAAAATTCCATAGATTATGTTTATCCTTCTCTTATAATTTTTCTGATGTCTGAGGTAGTCTAGATTAAGCTCTTTTCAACCTATCTTCCAAAATTCTTAGAAATTCTATTTAGGGTTCTCTGCCCTCAACCTTACTGATAATTTGTTATCTAAAAGTATTTTATCCTATATTCAGGTTCCCACAAATTTCTAAAGTCATCTTGGTCATTTTTTACATAAGGGTATTTTGGTAACTTCACCACTCACACTAGGGGTATAATCATCATTTTCCCTAGATCCTTCCGTATTGCCTCTAATTAACATTTTACCCTAGTAATTGACTGTGATTCCAAAATTTTGGGGTATTACAGTAAGCTTCATGAGGGAATTTAGGTTGGACAAGAATGAAAGAGAAAATGCATTAAGGTAGACTACATGATGTAACAACCCAGATTATAAGTGCTAATCTTGATGCTTGATGCGTGTGCATTATATTAATTAAAATTACATGTGTTATGTTGATTAATTATTTTATTTATAACTTGTTGTTTGAGTGCTTTTGTCCTGGTATGCGTGCTTGATGGGTATTGGACGTAAGTCAGCCCTGTTGTGTTGTGGTTGCTGGCTGAGCACGCTAAGAGGACATACTATGTCAGTTGTGTTTATAAGCAGCAGGCTGGCACAGCAACAAGTTCACTCTTCCTTCTTCTACCTTTTCGTTTCCTCTGTTTTCTCTCTAAAAAAACTCACCCAGAAACCTCTCGTTGTTAACCCCCTTCTTTGTCATCTCCTACCTATGAGAGTCACCATAGCTGCTGCGAAAATCCCAATGCTGAGAGGAACCTCGTGGTCGTAGCTGAAGCTTAGGACAAACACATCGTGAAGCTCATGGGCGAACTCCTGGTTAGGTAAGGGAAGTTTATCTTGTTTCTTAACAACTTTAGGTACCACAGTTTGGGGGCCAGAGAGTCCAGCCGTGATGATAACTGCATGTCCTTAATGTGTGCAATGTTTTTCCCATAAAAGCTACGTCTTTTATGAATGGGATTTGGTATGCCTTAAATTTGTTGAGTGTTTTTTTGTGTTGATGTTTGGTGTTCTTGTGGGGAGTAGATGTTTTAAGAACTTCTCGTGCATGTGGGTGAAGTTGGCATTTTGAGGTTGAAGAGTTTCTTAGACACCTGTGGAAGTGTTCGTGAAGGTGATGAGTACTGAGATGGGTTGCCTGGGTTACACATAGACATAAATCCCTTGTGTTTGATGTCGACTACTGAGATGGGAAGGCCGAGTTAGATATATGTGTCAAACCCTCACATTTTGATGTCGGCTACCGGGATGGGTAGGCCAAGTTGAGCGGGTTACGTGGCATGCATGCATGCATGCGGGACGTAACCTAGTCCTTGTTGGCGGATGTCAGTAGACCGGGTTCCCTACCCAGGGTTGTTCCCTTAGAGTCATTAAGACTTTTTCCCCTTTTTATAAGGTATATCGGGTTCCTTACCCAGGTAACACGTAAGAGCTATTGAGCTCAAGTTACCTCACCTACAGGGAGCTACCGGGTTGCTAACTCGGATGAGCTCGTGTCCCCTCGAGAAAAGAGCCACCGGACTCCCGTACTCGATTGAGCTTGTGTTCCTTTTTCTAAAATGACCGAGTTACATACACGTGTTGCCTCTAGAAGCTCATCCTTCCCTTTTCTTAGAGAGATCGGGTTCCTTACCCAGGGTGGGCTGTTTCCTTTAGAATTACCCAGTCCAAACCCCTTTTTCCTTGAGAACTACCAGGTTCCCTACTCGGCAGAGCTTGTATGCTCTTGGGAAATGAGCTACTAGGTTCCCTTACACCCTTGTGTAGGTTAGTGAAATACAAACCCGAGGTCTTACAAGCACTATCTATTGTAATCGATTACAGCGCTTATGCAATCGATTACATAGTGCTGAACCCGTCCTTAGAACTTTATAAGAAACCTAAGGACCTCTTAATCGCCTTTCGCAAATCCTTAGCAAACCCAACCGACCTCGACCAAGTTCTTCCGACCTTGTCCGTTTTTGCTACCCTTGTCTTCTCTTACCCAAACTTTACCCCTCTGACCGACCCCTACCGACCTTGTCTGAGTTCTACCAGCCTTGACCGACCTTGTCCGCCTTCATCCAACCTTGTTCAGATTCTTACCTTGAGATAGTTTGTCTAAGTGCCAACCCAGACACCTCATACTTCACACTGGTTCACTTGTTTGTACGTGTTTGTGAATGACGTATATGATTACATTGGTGGCATTCGAACTCGGCCTATGTAATGGTCCGAGATGAGGAATGTGTTTGGAATACACATAAATACCCCGGGGGTGTATAGCGTTATCCTAGCCAGGTCGGGTTGAGCCTAGTTCTGGGTCATACATTGATGGTGACGTGGTGATATTCTATGTATAGTCGTGAGATGCCAGGACTGGGTGGTCGTAAACCTTGCGAGGACCACAGTCAGTGCATCATTGGACCCTTGTGTGGGTGGTATGTTACATAGGGGATGTATGACGAATTACTCTTGCAAGGAAGGATTGTGTTCCTAGTTGGGTCATACATTGATGGTGCCTACGTAACATACGACATTTGCATGACGGAAATAGGATGATTGACTGCATAGTACAAGAAGTACTGGGGGGGCCACGTCTGTAGGGAAATCCTTAAGACACCCATTTTGGCTGATCACCATGGAGGGGTGAGTCCTGTGCACAACAGAGTGACCCTGACGAGTTACAGTAGTCATTTGTACCATGGATTTGGCCTATTTCTGGGATGGTACCACATTGCATAATGAGAATTGAGTCAGGAGCCTGCATCATGCTAGATTTTATGAGTTGATTTATGAAATGGTTGTGGATGTCCGTATATGTTAGTGTTTGATGGATGCTTGGAATGTTTGTATTGATATGTTGATGACCGTATTGCTTCTTGACCGGGTTGTGCTCCTTTCTTGTTGTATTTATTGTTGTTATTTAATATGATGAACTCACATTTGCTTTGTTGTACCTTGTGGTTTGGTACCTGTGATGATCGCGAACCAGGTTCGTGTGAGCAGATGGGCAGCAGTAGGTGCTTTTGGGAGAAGACCGGGTTGTTTGGAGCCACCGAGTTTTGTCGGGATGTCAATGCACATGATCCCGGGCAGGAGTTACATTTTGCTAGATGCACCCCTTGTTTTAATGAATGCACTCCTTGTTTTGCTAATCACACCCCTGACTTCTATTTCTCTTTTACTTCTCTTTTCATTTGTAAAACACTTGATGTATATTCTTTTTGAGACATAATCTTTGTACTTGTAATTAAATTATGTTTTGTAAGTGCGAACATATATTTGAAATGTTTTATGAGTACCTTGATCTACATGTATATTCTATGATGATGATCATTATATGCTCGCGAAAAATTTATCACCATTTTCACAAGTAACCAAAGGGGTGTTCTTTTATTAAAATGAATTTATATCATGGTTATGAGTTAGTAATACAGTAGCGACGTGGCGGGTCGTTACACATGACATTGAGATAATATAAAATATTTCGTAAATTAATATGGTAACTTTGATGAGTTTCACGTGTCATGTAAAGAGTAAATGAAATTATTGATAACTTTGAGTGAACATGTCATGCATTTGTCTTTAGCCAAGTTTGAGAATCTCATGCCTATGTTAAAGGTGTAGCCTCTGGTGATACAACTTATCATTGATAAGCTTTATTATTGAGTTTGCACCATGGTTCATGAGCTAACATTGTTCATTATTCATGAGCAACATAGTTATCATCTTAGGTGGTCATTTCCATTCTTTAAAGTCCTGCAAGCTACCCTCCTTAATATTTGCTTCCTTCTCTAATGTTTCACATGCCTGACCTTTTCTTTTCCTGAGCCATAGTTGAAATGATGTAGCATGATATAGAAGCATAAGTTGTGCTTTTCCATGTGCACTAGCCTACATTCTCTTATTTTCCATGAGCACTAGCCTATGCATTTCCTTGTTTCCATTAATTCGTTCACGAGCCTAACTTGCATCCATTTATTACAAGCCTATGCATCTCCTTGTTTCATTATTCATTCATGACCTTATTGGTTTTTTAAATTATTTTATGCACTTGTAAGTCGTAGCACATGGCTCGACTTAGAAGTTGTACCAATTGCCACGACTTTAGCTCATTTTGGCACACGAAATTAAGAAGTCGTGGGATGTTGCACGACTTTAAAGTCATGTACTGTTACACGACTTTAAAGTCATGTTTAGTTTTAGGGTTTTCAGAATATATACATATATATATATATATATATATATATATATATATACATTTTAATTGTTAAAAACGGTTTTAGTTAAATAAAAAAAGTAATGTTATAAGTAATATATTGTTAGGGTTTTAGTTAATTAAAAAAGTGATGTTATACATAATATATTGTTAGGGCTTTACTTAATTCAAAAAGTGATGTTATAAGTAATATATTATTAGGGTTTTAGTTAATTAAAAAGTGATGTTGTACGTAATATATTATTAGAGTTTTAGTTAATTAAAAAATGATGTTATATGTAATATATTGTTGGGGTATTAGTTATTTTAATGTTTCACAAAAAATTCCGCAACCAAGTTAAATAAATGCATAATTATTGTACTTTGAATGAAACTTCGACAGGGTAAAGCATTATTGACTATTCAATTATGAATGAAAGCTCTACAGGATAAAGCATTATTCACTATTCATTACTTTGAATGAAATTTCTACCATATAAAACATTATTCACTATTCATGGAAAACTTACAATTCATCTTCATTCAACTTCATTATATAAGTGATAATAGAAGCCACTGAAGATCACTCGTTAGCATCTTAAATATTTATTAAAGTTCTTATCATATTTCATTTTCACATTTGCCTTACGATCTTTCAGGTATTTTATTATCTAATTTTTATTATTATAATCTTCACATTTGTGTTACAGTATTCCATGTATGTTTTTTATTTAATGTAATATTTTGTAAATTAATTATATTTTGGCTAACAAATTACTATTTTATTTTTTCATATATGGCTAGCGAAGAACCCATTATAAAAGATAATGTTAGTGACTTTAGTGACAAGGATCAAGACTACAATGTTCACGAAAGTTGACAACCAACCAATTAAACTCAAAGTGACTTGTCTTCATATTTTCAAACTATTAATAGCCAACTTTCAGAAGATCTATAATACTCAAATCCATATAAGAATAGAGGGAGTGAGTGTACAAATGACCTTTATGAAGGTATGATATTTGAATCAAAACAAGTAGTTGTCAATGACATTAAGGAATTTCATTTTGTACATTCATTTAATTTTGATGTTTAAGAGAACAAGAGTGATATGTATGTTGTTAGGTGTAATCAATATGGTAATGGATGTTATTGGAGGACGAGAGCATCCTTTAGCAAAATACGCATGAGGTGGGAGAAGAAAAAATAAATGGTATTCACACTTGCACAACTTTACTCTATCACAATATCATGTTAGATTAGACTTATCTATAATTGCTCATAATACTGTGCACTTAGTGAAACACAAAGTCTAGTATCAAAATCAAAACCTTAATTGCAGACATACTACAATGATTTGGGTTTACTGTGACATACAAAAAATATTGGATAACTAAACAAAAACCTCTTGAAATTGCTTTTGGAAATTAGGAACAATCATATAGATACCTACCTGTATGGATGACAGTTGTTCAATACTTTGTACCAGGTATAATTGTTAGAAATAAAACATCCACTTCAATGCAGAATGATGAGGATGAGTCTTCTAAGGTGATTCTTAATTGTGTATTTTGTGCTTTTAAGCCATGTAATGAAGGCTTTAAATATTTCAAGCCAATTGTGAAAGTAGATGGAACATTTTTAACTATAAAATATCGTGGTACTTTGTTGATTTCCATTGCACAAGATGGTAGTAGAAACCTTTTTCCAATTGCTTTTGCAATTGTTGAGAGCGATAGCAAAGAAGCTTGGATGTGGTTCTTGCATTATTTAAGGAGATATGTTATACCTCAACCAAATTTGTGTATTATCCAATCCTCAGATAAGCTAGTTACTCATTGTGGAGAGAACCTCCTCAAGGGAAGAATTGATGAAGGGCCCCATCACCGCTTCTTTCCGACAGAGTCTCCACACTAAATCTCACTTCTCTCACTTTCCTAACCTACCTAATACTATTATTTAAGCTCCTAAACTAAAGAACAAGCTGTAGAAAGCAAAAGAATGAAGAATGGAATGCTTGGCTTCAAAAATTCATTGGCTATTTATAGAAATCTCCCTCCTGCTAGCTTCACTCGCCCAGGTGAGTGTTTTGGCCTAAGTTTGCTCATCTGGGAGAGCTTATCTTTATCTTCTTGGAACTTGGTGCTCGCCTGGGCGAGCCAAATACACTGGAATTGGTCGCCTGGGCGAGTTAAAAACTTAGCCCTGAAGAATGCTTTGGGCCTTGATGGATTTTGGGCCTGCTTTGCTTGTAACACCTCCCATGTTTGCTTTTCAAGCCCTTCTTGCTTGCTTTGCTTGTTCGGAAGCTTCGAAATTCCTCAAACCTATCAAAATGCAAAATATGATTAGACAAATCTTCCAAAATATGAAAACAACATTCATCAAATGTACTAATTACAAACTAACTAGGTTTTAGGGCAATTTCATAGATAAATTTAGTGAAAGCCAAAGATAAATGCCTTCATTGTAGTCCTATTTTTACTAAGATATGGCACCTATCAGTCATCAATATGGGTAAGCTTCTAACCATTTCATGAATCAAATTCTTGCATTATTACATGTTTACCATATTTGATACTCATTGTTTTGTCTTTTGCCATAGGATATGAGTTGAGGAAACCGCAATTTGAGGCAAAGTTATGAAAATACAATGAATACCTAATCCAATAAACCAAGAGGGGGG
>CM023941.1:19903166-19928331 GCA_013407115.1 Glycine latifolia | reverse complement strand
ATTAAAGCAGTAACTACTTATTTACAAATGTTTTATTAAATTTCTCTCAACAAGTATTGGAATTTATTGAACTAAAATGGACTTGAGACACCAAAATCCAGCTCTTGTCGTCCTTGATAAGGTTTGTAACTTCATGCTTGCCCAAGTTGGCTTGAATATGGTCTTGTAGTGCTTGAGTCCTAGCTCTTGTCATTGGTCCTATGAAGCTCACCAAAGGAAGTGCTTCAAGCTCCCCTTCTAGACCTTTGGCTTGACTTGGACCTCCATCAGATATGCCCTCTAGTACCCGCATTTTTATCCTCAGAAAAACCACAGGTACATACTGCCTTCATTCTATTTCGATGCAATTATGAAGTATGAAACATGGGCCCATCAATGCACTGACCGTGGATAGAGACCATAATTCTAATCAATCACTTTCCTTCTCTAGGGATACTTAAAATTCTTAAACTCATCATCTTTCCTCCCAGGGATATCCAACAAGTCACTGCACCCCATGTACATACACAACATACATCCATCACGATGACATAGTCAACATCAACATTATCTCTCATCAATGTCATCATCAACATCAACATCATATCATCTCAATGTTATGATCAACATCAATATCATCTCAATTTCAATGTCATCAACAACATCAACATCATTTCATTTCAATATTATCAACTACATCAGCATTATCTCATTTCAACATCAACCACATCAACATTATCTCATTTCAGCATTATCAACCATATCAACACTATCTCATTTCAACATCATCAACAATATCACAAGCAATCGCATTTCACATATACACATATAACATATGCCTGAGATTCACATTTCCCAGGTCTTCAAACAACACATACATCATTCATTCACAATCCATAATACCACGAGACTGGTATTTTAGAAAAATTCTAAATTAAAGAGGAGGACTACAATATAGAAAACAAACTTTAATGCCCATTTAAAATTTAATAAAGAATTAAATAGAAAAACATATTATAAAATTTTTGGCAGAATCTCCTCTGTAATTAATACTTTTTTCCAAAAATCCAATCATTACAACAACAACATCATTCACAGTTTTATCCATCAATAACAAATTCATCTCATCCCATAATTTTTTTTGAAAACTAGCACACAACAAGGACAAACATACATCTCCATACTTGGGTTCCCTGACCCCAACTATGGTATCAAAAACTGTAACCATACAATAAACTTCCTTCACCTATCTATATCCCTTTGTTAGCTCCTTGTAGCGTCGTTTTGAGATCTTTCAAGTTCACATGCTTTGGCCCGAACTCAGAGCTCTATATACGAAATTGAAGATAATTTAGTATAGATTTCAAAGACAAAGTTAATATTAACATTCGGGGTCAAATACCCACTCGAATTTAAAAGGGGCTAAAATGATGTTTTGGAAGTCCACATCAAAAGGATATCATTTTGAAATTCCGATCACACCAATGTGACCGGGGCTCAACGAAGGTCAGAAAAATGACATTAATTTTATAAAAAGGAAACTTTTACAACGTCTCATTTTCAAAGGGTTTTCAAAAGAAGCGTAAAAACACCTAATAACGGTACTCAAATTACAACAGATACTAAGAGAGACTTAAACTAACTAAGAGAAGACAAAGAAACTATAGTTACCTCGAAGAAACCAAGAAAAGAGGATTGGAGGCTCCGTTCTCTATCGAATTCTTAAGTTGAGTTTTGAATATTCCACTCCGATTAAAGTGTTCCTCTTTGTGCGGTGGTCTAACGGCAAGCGATGACGACTTGTGGTGGTCATCGGTGGCTGTGGGTGGTTGAAGAGGAGGTTCTAGGGTTTGGGTGAGAGTTTATAGAGAGAGAGAGAGAAGTGAAAAACGTGTATTTTGACACTACTGAACGTATTTATAAGCTGCAGATCTCTCTTAGCGAGGTTTGCTCGCTCAGCCCAATTTCCTCTCTGTCTGAAATTGCACTTAGCGGGACATAAAAAGTTGTTATTTGGAAAATTGCAAAGGTCATAACATGCATATATGAGTTTTGAACCGACTGTCAAAATTTGAAGGCGATCCAACGGTTAACGAATTCAAGATTGTAGTTTTACTAAAACAAATTTTGGGTCAAACTATCAATCACACATTTCAAACATAGATCAAACAAACTTTACATAACTTAACAACCACACCAAGCAATTCCACAAGGATAATTTACACAACAATTCAACTAATCTAAAAAAAATCAAATAATCAAATAACACAAGAAATAAAATAAAATAAAACAAAGACGGAAGTCGTAATATTTTTTATGACTTTAATTTAAAAATAAAAAAGATTGTTACAACTTTAAAGTTATAAATTTTTAATAAAAATTACACTTAAGTCATAAAATCTTTTATAATTTCTATTATAAAATATTAAAAAAATAAAAGTCGTAACAGATATTACGACTTCTAACTCAAAAGTCATAACATCTATCACAACATACTCTTATTTAGTAATTTATTTAAATTCTATCCCAAATGATAATAAATATTAAAAGTACTCCTATACAGTAAAAACATGTTTTATAATGAAAAATATTTGTTTTCGAATTCATATACGAACTCATTACGAAATATTAAAAAATAAATCATATACAAGACTAATAAAATATCCAGTGATCACTTTAATTTATATATCTAATTATTAAAAATATCCATAATACACAGAAAAAACGCATCGATGTAAAAGTAAAGTATTATTTATTAGAAAAAAGTCTAAGTTAATTAGTAAAAATTAATATAATCAATGATTAATCCTAAATATAAAGTTTTATTAAATATTTAGAGAAATTGTTTTATTACGCATAATAATTTTACTAATTTAAATAAAATTGTTTTCAATGACCAATACTTAGGATCTATATAAAAAGAATATTAATATATTCTCATATTAAAATTCTTTTTACTCTCATTTTCTTTTTTATTGATTTCCTATAACATTATTTATCATACATACATATTTTAAGCAAGCAACTACTTATGTATGAATTATGATTAGAGAAGAATATTATACGTTAATAATTATAGATTCATTTAATTATAATTTATTATATATAATAAATTTATTAATTTTTAAAATAATTAAAATATTAGTTTTTATTGAATAACAATGTATAACTATTTTATATTCAATATATTAACCTCTTAAAGATTATGATAAATGACACTCTACGGTGGGAGAGAGCAAAAAAATTAAAATATTGCAGTTTTAAAAAAAAATTACAAGAATATTGTTGTTTGAAACTTATTTACAAATCTATGATAGTCAATCGCGCACACACGTGATTTATCAGGAGTTGACACGTGTCATTTTGAGACACGTGTCATTTTGCAGTGCGATGCGTAGAAACTTCGGAAGGCCATAACTTTTGACTGGGATGTCCGATTGAGGCGAAATTGGTGGCCACGCGTTCATAATTGAGAGGAAAAGCCGTTGGCAAGTCCCCAAATTGGTCAAATTTTTTTCCCAAAAGAGGCCTCTAAGTGCCTCAAAATCGCGATTTAATCGTCGAACACCCAAAAAATTTCTTGTTTTCTAATTTTTTATTTATTCAATTAGTGAATTGCAAGCTATTTGTTATTTCTCTACGTACTTCTCTTAATTTCGAGCGTTTTGACATAAAATACGCCTCCATCGGATATTTCTTTCAAAATTTATGACTGTTCAAAGTTATATGCATAATCAATTTTATGATATAATTCTGTTCAATTTTTGAAATTAGTGTTGCGAGCACAATGTTGTCATTTTTTAATTTGTTAAACTGAAATCCTTTAAAAATGTACAATATAATTTTTTTAATTTTTATTTTTGTTCCTATAAAAAATTATGAATGTTTCTTTTCTGGACCTCTATGCCTTGAGCAACTATGCCCCAAATGGCTCCTATGACAACCAGTACACTTAGAATCATCCCAACAAAGTCTAGTGCCCAGTTCAAGTACCAGTTTGTGCTACATTTCTATGGCTTCTTAATCTGTATACACATGAAACAGGGATATGCTAAGGTTATTGGTAGAGCAGTGCCAAACTCGGTAAGAATGGTAAAGCCACAGTAATAAAAAAAGTTATTTCGTAGCCAAAAAAACATTCATAATTTTTTAAGATTTTAAAGAAAAGAAAAGATTGAACTATACTTAATAAAAAATGGGGTGTAATTAGCCATTTTTAATTTTATGAATAAACTTATCAAAAACTGGGATGCATTTATCAATTGTTAGGCATTAAATTTGATGATTCATTTAACTTTAAACAGTCATAAATTTTGATAGAAATATCTGATGGAGACGTATTTTATGTCGAAATGCTCGAAATTAAGAGAAGTAATTAGAAAAATAACAAATAGCATGCAATTCACTAATTTAATAAATAAAAAATTAGAAAACAAGAAATTTTTTGGGTGTTTGATGATTAAATAGCGATTTTGAGGCACTTAGAGGCCTCTTTTGGGGAGAAAATTTTGACCAAGTCCCCTTTGGTTACTTGCCAGCGGCTTCTCCTCTCAATTACGAACGCGTGACCACCGATTTTGTCTCAATCAGACATCCTAGTCAAAAGTTATGACCTTCCGAAGTTTCTATGCATCGCACCGCAAAATGACACGTGTCTCAAAATGACACGTGTCAGCTCCTGATGAATCACGTCCTCCCTGTGCGTGATTGAGCTCCAGTCACGTCCTCCCTATGCGTGATTGAACACATCCCGTATGTGCGCGATTGACTGCCATAGATTTGTAAATAAGTTTCAAACAACAATATTTTTGTAATTTTTTTTTAAAACTGCAATATTTTAATTTTTTTGGCCTGTGGGAAAGTGTAATAGGTCTCTCACTCTCAAAGTAATTTATGACCATTAGATTACCTTGTTTAAAAATCAATGGCCGTAAACTTTACTTCTTTTATTATTTTTTTCACCTCTTTTTATCCTCCTCCCTTTACTTCTTTCTTCCCCGCTTCACCCGTTCTTCCTCTCTTCGTCTTAGCAGCAACGGTGGTGCCACGAAAACCGGTGATGGCGGGGATGTTGATACGTCGTTGCCTGACCGTTGTGCGGAGCGGCGCAAAGAAAGGTCATAACGTCCTTGTGCGGAGTAAACAAGAGAGAACTCGAGAGGGTCTTTCTGCCACAACCGGAGAAAAAGCATGGATGACGAAACAGTCACACAAAGCTTGAAATAACGATTGCCTCGTTTAAACCCAAATTGGATCCAATTGAACAAACCCAAATTTTAGTCTCCCAAAGTTTTGAGCTTTATGATTTTTTTGTGTGTACGTGTTGATTTTTTCTCATGGGTGCCAAGTTGCGAGTTTGTTTCCTGCATAAACGTTGTTTCTGTGCCATTTTTACTCTCAATTTTGAGTCCAATTTGGGAGAATAAAAGACCTGATGTTTTGGTTTTGAAAATCAGATGACATTGTTGATGACGTTTTCTAATTATATTTGAAATTGCAGTTTCAAGGAAATTATTGTACCAGTGATCTGTACTATTTGTAATCTAGCCTTGTTTTCTATGTTTAGATCTATGATGGGTGGTGGTGCTTGGTAGCGGCGCAGCCGCCATGGTGACCATCTGTGGACGTGGAATAGGTAAAAAGGAAAAAGAAAAAAAAAAAAGGAGGTGAGGAAGGGGTTACCGAAAATTGCTTTCTGTGTAGGTGTCGTTGTCAGAGACAAGAAAAAATGGAAGAAGAAAGGCGAAAAAAAAAAAGAAACGCCGCCTCCGGAGGTGATTCTCGGCAACAACGCACAATGGTTAACGACAGTGGTCATGAAGAAGCCAGAGGGGTAAATCGGGAAGGCCATGAAGAAAAGGAAAAATAAAGAAAAAAGAAGAAAAAAATTTCATCTATGGGATTAAAATTTGATAACTCTAATGGTGGAAATTCACTTTCCTATTGTGGGATACCTATTACACTCTTCCACGCTAGCATGGGTCTATGATACATACGTACATCCCAAAATTGAAGTATATATTTTCTTTTTGACAGGAAAATAGAAGTATAGATTTAACTCTTTCCGTTGTTTATCTTTGGACAGGCCAGAGCGTGTGGGCGCAAAATCACCGTAAAGGGATCCGGGTCGGGTGGGAAATAACTAATGGGTTTTGTTTGGGTATGCAGTTCGAGAACCATCGCTGGAAGGTGTCGGACATAATAATACGATAAGATTGGGTCACTCACTCACCGTAAAGAATCTTTGCAATCTAATTAAATCACCGATAGATAAATAAATTAAAAACATAAAAAATTCTGCAACCCGACGAACACCATAAAAGGAGCTACTCTTGCACTTCTAAATTCCTTTCTTTCATTCCGGTTTCCCCATTCAACGATTCTCGCTGTGTATCGATAATCCATTGTAAGTTCTCTCTCTCTCTTTCTCATTCCTCTTTTGCAATTTCCCTTTCTCCCATAGCTTCAATCTTGTAATGCTTTTTCGTTTGGTATTTGCTCGATGCGGCTTCCTCCGATTCAATTTTAGGGTTTTCTCGTCGCATAATCCCTTCAATTTCTCAATTTTTGTGCATTCGGGAACAATCAATGATCGAAATATTTAATTTTTGGTTTTTGTTTTTCCATTCTGGCGAATTGTGCTTCTCGTAACCCTAATTTATGTTTTCCAGAGGAGATTTTTTTTAAAAAAAAAATTGTGTCTCTCTGCGTATTGGATTGGGCACGTTTTTTGTTTCTAATCTAATATCGCGTTCTTTGTGTAATTGGCACCAACAGAATGATCTTTCAAGGAAATACTCGGTGCAATCGGTGATTCTGCGGTTGTTATTGAAACCACAATGCGGGGCTATGGCGACGAAGGAGATGTAAGCATTATTGACGTTTTAGGGTTTAGGTCAATATTTTCCCTTTTACTATTATTTGTTCTATTGTTGCCTTTCCTTTTGCTGTTTGAGTTTTATGCAGCATTTTTGCCTCATGATAATTCCCTATTTAATGGAACCACAGGGTTACGACGATTGTTACGAGGATGAGGGGCAAGAAGATGAGTATGAAGAGGAGGGTGAGGAAGAGTATGAAGAAGAGGAAGAAGAGCCTAGGAAGCCTTCAAAGGAAGAAATGGAGTACCTTGAGTTGAGGCAGAAGTTGAAAGAATCCATTAGAAAGCAGATGAAGAAGGATAGTAGTGCTAGTGGTACTTCGCACTGGGATTCAACCGACCGAAGCAAGAATAAGCTTCCTTATGATAAGTGAGTTTTGCAACCATCTTTTCATCAACTATTTACATGAGTGCTTTGAGGAAGTCTCGAGCTAAAATATCCTATTTTGATTGGGGCTTCGGTTCTAGAATTAAAATTTGTTTTTGTTTAGTAAGTTCAATTGTACATTCTCTCTTCAACATTGCTCTTTGGGGCATGACGGCATCAATCTGATAAAGTATCTTGTTTATCATGGACATCTATATGAAATCAGTTGTTTGAGGGCTATAATCTCGTTAACATGATCTTATTTGATGAATTTTTATTTGTTTACCACACCTGGAAGGATGCTTTTTGTCTGTTTGGAGGCTAGTTGCTGCTTAACCATTTTTTGCTTTTCCCTACAGCTGTATAGATGTTTTCATTACCTTATATTATAAGTGAGATGCTCAGTTGATTACACACAATCCATTAGTTTGTTCTTTTAACTGAGCATTTTACTTTTTCTATTGATTGTGTGTAATAAATTCTTTGTGTAATAGCTGAGTTTAGTTTTGCATATTGTTTAATTTCTGTTTGGTTTTTAAGATATCTTTATTTCATTTTTGTGCAATTTGAATTTGTGATTTTGGGGCTCAAGATTTTGTTACTTTTCTTTTTGGCTTGTGTGGGTGATATTTATTATGCATGCTTTGTGTTCTTCATTGATGTATTTTGAGTTTGCTTGACATGCTGTCTTGGTAAGTTGAAATTTGGCAACAGGAATACTGAAAATATAGTTTCAATCTTCAATTGCAGTTATGGTTCCTTTTTTGGTCCATCTCAACCAGTTATTGCACAGAGAGTAATCCAGGAGAGCAAGTCATTGCTAGAAAATCAGCATTTGGCATCTAGGTTTTCTAACCCACAACAAATTGTAAGTCTTCAGACTTTCTGTTTTTGGTGTTCCTTTATAACTTATGTATGAAGTTCTGTATAATATTATTGGTCTTCGATTCTTCATTATGTGCTATTACAATTCCTTTCTTTTTCAAAGTGATCTTAAATATTTTAAACTGACTATTTGGGATCTTTTAGCAATTGGCATCTTATTTCCCATCTAACATTGTGAAAAGAAATTAAAATAAAGGCTATAGAGCAATAAAAAGAAGTTGCATGACCTGTTTATTGTTTAAATATATGATATGATTCCTTTTCCTGTTTTGCCTGCTATCTTTTGAGTAGAGGAATACCTACATAAGGTCTGGTGTTTGATGTGTTGGATTTATTAATGTAGTAAAATTTTACTTTAATGTCAAGCTCCTAATGCTTTTCTTCTTATTGTGACTTTGGAAGCTCCTTTGGCAATTATTCATGTAGTTCATGTAGTGTGAGTAAAGTAAAATATGGAAAACAACATGAAGCATCCCCAAAATGCTGTAGTAGTATGGCAGATGAGAGTGACCGCTACACCAAACATAACAACGAAACAAATAGTTTCTAAGACATGCATTGCATAATAGATGATCAAAACTCGAAAGTACTCAATCGATAAGAGGCTGGCCTTGCCAGTTGCCATAAAAACTGAGACAGGGCTTCTGCTTGTACTTGTAAAATACTACTTGATCTAATTATTAGTTTAAATAGGTGAATTAGGTTAGGGTATTGTAACATTGCATCCTATCAATTGTATATTCAGTTTAATAATTGTCATCCATTTTTTGCTCCTTTCCTTCTATAAATCTGTAATCTTATTCCAAAGTGAATGCTTATCCGAAATTCTGAATAGCTATCCTAAAAAATGTGAGTTGCTGACATGGCCAAAATAACTTATTGCCATGCCAATAGCTTAAGTTGCTCTATGGGTTGAACCCAACCCATAGAGTAAACATGTACGTAAACATGTATGCTCATGACCCTTTGGGCATATCATTACCTCCCATGTTAGAGAAGGTTCACTCTCGAACCTTAAGTAATTGAAAACATATCAAACCCACACCAGATCTGATGCTAAATGATGTGAAAAAGCACACATATAGCACACATATTACCATTCCAAAAGCTTAAGCTGGCAGTAGAGGCCCAACACTTGACATCTAGCACCCTGCATCAGATACCATACCCTTCCCTATTTAAGGCATTGGGTATGGGCCAGGGCACTAGGTCATTGAACCACACCCATAGATCCAACATGTACTCTAACGATCCTTTGGGCTGCCAATTACACACATTTTTTACATGATATCAGAGTGGAGTTGATAGAACTGGACCAGCAATAGAGGAAAATTGAGTATTTTTATTGATTGGGAGATCACATTCCAAATGATTGAAACAGTGATTTTCGAGGAATCACAAACCTCCTACAATACACCCGATATCCTTCCCGAACTCCCTAACAACCTATTTATATTGTCTCCTCTAACAACTAACTAATAGTTAGTTATAACTAACTATTAGTTATCCTAACTGACTAACAGCTCTCCTAAAATACACATTTTCCCACCTTCTATGCCTATCAGGAGTGTTACATTTAGTGCAGGGGTGTGTCAAGTTCTTTTCTTCTTGAACATTAAATGGTCTAGCATTTACTTCTATCTATCTTTGGATGCTTTAGCAAAGTTTCTCTTCTTTTCTTGTGCTTCTTGTTGAAATGACATATGCCATTTTTGTCTTATGTTTTTGGGTTTTAATACTTGTAACTGTAACTCTAAATCCTAAAGCTTTAGCTTGAGAGAGGGGGGCGGGGGGTTGTTAGAATATATTTAGATCGTCATGCAATTTCAGAACCTTTTGTGGAATCTATTAGTCATCCAATTGGAGAAACTTGGGAGTTGTTTCCTGATTATATTATATCTTCAGTCTCTTTTTTTGCTCCATAATTTAATTAGGCTAGTAGTCTTATTGTAGATAGATTTAGGTTTGTACAATTATACTTGACCTATTAGTATAAATAGGAGTAATTGGTTAGGTTATTGTACCACATTAAAGCCAATCAAATAATATAGTTAGTGTTGTTATTCTTAGCTGTCATTCTCTCTTTTCTTTCTACCTTAAAACTATAATTCTTAACATTGCACAATTACTTTCGCTCAAGTACTGAGAATATGCAGCAGTTGGATGATTTTTAATATATTTTTCTCCCTGGAGTATTTTATTGAATGTTGCTTCCTCATAATGATATTGTCTGCAGAAGAAGAACCGGAATAAAGTACCTAGTGGAGGATCAAAGTCTTCATCTCATAATCTGGAGTCCAAAGTCAGCGAGGTCTTGTGGCGACCTGTGTCAAGTTTTTCATGTCACTTTGTAGCTTAACCTATGCTCTAATTGTTTGCTTTTCATATTCATACAGATACAAGTTAAAGCCCAGAAAATCAAGAATACTAGAGATTACTCATTTCTTTTGTCTGATGATGCGGAGCTTCCAGCTCCTTCAAAAGCCCCCCCCCCCCCAGAATATGCCTATAAGAAATTCTGGTATATTGCACTTGGTGATGTGTGTATATGGTGTTGAATGTTGGATTAAAACATGTTATTGTAATTAAGGAAACTTATACAGGATTTTTGCTGATGTTGAAGAGGGACGACCAGTTCAAGTTCAAGCAAGGAGTAAACTGCCTTTTAGCAATGGTGGCAAGCATGTTTGTGCCAGTCATAAGGAACGGAATGTAGGTTCTGCTGCCAGCCGTTTGCCTCCTAAATCAGGATCCAGTTATAAGACCAGTTCAACCAGTAAACCTAGTATGGCATCAGCAGATTCTAGAAAGCAGCTTGGTAACAACAGTGATGATGGACTAGGCTGGCCAGTTGGGCCAAAAGGCCTGCCTTTAAAGATTTCTGTCGGTACCACTGGGAATAAGTCTTCAACACCTGGTATAAAAAACTCTGTGAATGGTATGCGGAAATCACTCCCTTCAAAGAATCATGCATCCATTCCCAAGCAGAGTGTAGATCAAAGAATTTTGAAGCAGAGTGTTGAAGAAAGAATTCCAAAGCAGAGTGTGGAACAAAGAAGAGACATACGAGAACTAAATAGACCTAAAATGACACCAAAACAACCAGTGGTGTCATCAAAACCACAGGTGTGATGCTATATACTTGTGCTCACATACACATGGATCCCTTACATTATGGATTTTTATCTTTAGCTACTTCAAAATATATATTTAAATTGCTCACTCGTTTTGCAGATAAATAAGCCACTTAAACAAAATTCAGTTCATACTGCTTCGCAAGATCGTCGTCCCAAGCCTAAGGTTGCTAAACGACCCTTTGATGATGATGAGGACGAAGTGGATTTCAGGAACGTGATCAGAAATATCTTTAAGTGAGTTTTTTTGTTTTTCTAACTAATATGCTGATAACGTTGAGTTTTATACAATGTGTTCTTTGTTTTGTTTTTTGGAGAGAGAAAATGTTAGGAACTTGGAATATTCTTTATTGTACGTGACATCTTCCCTACAACTTGACAAATAAATCACCAAGGGCTACAGAGATATGCTTAAATTCACCTTCATTGGTGTGCTACTTGTCTTGATTCTGTTATGGGGAGAAGGGGGAGGAGAGATTTTTCAATAAAAACTTGTTTAAATGGCTGATATAATAATTTATCTCAATTGACAAAATACATGTTTAAATTAAGCTTGATTGTTGCAATACCTGTCTCTTGATTTGTCTTATGGTGCTATACAGCAGGGGGAGAGAGGGGAGGGGGTAGGTCTTGGAGAGGGTGGATTTTCAGTCAAATTGTATTCAATAAACACTGATTGTGTCTCGATTTCATCCATTAATGACTATATAGAACTTTTAATAATCATTAGTTGGTCCATTTGCAGTTACAACCCCAATAAATTTGTTGATGACGACGATGACGACGAAAATATGGAGGCAGGCTTTGATGAAATCTTGAGGGAAGAAAAGCGGAGGTTTGTTTCTCAGATTAAAATTAAATGCCATTTATTGATTTATTCAGTCTTGCTTTTACTTGTTAAATAAGTTGAACTCCAGAGCTAATGCAAAGTCCTTCTTTTCCTCATTTTGGGCTAAAAAAAGTTGGCCTTTCCTGGCACTTATTGATGCTCATCCTTGCCACTTCCCTTTACTTTTTCTTCCATTTGCATGCATCAAATACTTTGGTTTCCCTTCCATTTCCCCGACCACATGATTGTGTTATAAATCCTACTGCCATTTAATCATATGATTTCTGAATGACGCTTTTCATATTATGTAGTTTTTGGGTTGTCGATGATTTTTGTGTAATACACATGCAGTGAAATGATTGCTAAGAGGGAGGACGAAGAGCAACTTAGGTTAATCGAGGAGGAAGAGGAAAGAGAGAGAAGAAAAACGGCAAAGTTAAAGAAACAGAAGCTTGGCTAGTAGTAGTTTGTAGTAACATGTCATTGGCTTTGGTATAATGAAAATTCTCTTTTTCCAAGGGCAGTTTAATCATGGGATTAAATTATACAATTCATCAATGAAGATAGAAAAATATTCGCCCTCACATTGAGCTTTTTTCAATTTAAATTTCTTAGAAAAGATATACCGTTATGTAAATGCAGTTTCGGTTTTAGTCAAGGACAGGGGTTGGGGTTGCATTGTGTATGATTGAGCTTTTTGCACATTGATTGGGCGTCATTATACGCATAGGATGGATTGGAAAGTGAGATATTGTTCACCATTTTGCTTCATCTATTATTCTGTTAACAGTTCTTCTGAGCAATGTATTTTATAATAGTTTTGGTAGCCAGACAAGGTCTTTTTTGTGTGTGTATAATAGTCACAACAAAGATTGAAGCTTGGACTTTGCTATCCAATCTCACTATTAAGCCGAGTTTAGTATTTTTAAGTCATTCTTAAAATTAGGTTATTCTTTTATGAGAAAAATCTGTTTTTTTAATTCTTACATTTTAAGGTTAAACGTGTTCAACGATTATGTTTTCATATCAAGGAATTTGGTTATTCGATTTTAAAAAACAAGTGAATTTTCTAATCTTTTAAGAATTCATTTTTTTTATAGTTGGAAGAAATTAAATCTATATGTTTTACTTTTAAGTTTGATGATTAAGGTTCTATGTGGGATGGTTTTTAAGTTCGAGTTTTAAATTTTAAAAAATAATTAATTTTTAGTTTTAGTTTAAATTTTTTTATAATCAAGTTTTAAAGGATTAATTTTAAAATACTTATTATGAAAGTTTTATATTATATTAAAATTAGTTTAAGAGTGTTATGTGGGGTGAAGACAATGGTGGTGTCAGCAATAATGCTAATAAAGATACCAATGGTGGTGGTAGTGGTAATAATCATATCAGTGGTGGTGGTGGTGATGTTAGCGGTGGTTTGTGGCAGTAATGTTGGTGGTAGTAGCAGTGGTGACAATGGTGGAGGTGACAACGACAGTGGTAATAATGTTGGTGGTGGTAGCAGTGGTGGTGGTGGGAGTTAGTGGTGGCGATAGTAATGGTGGTGATGGTAGTAATAATGTTGGTAGTGTTGGTGACAATGACAGAGGTGGTACAGATGTTGGTGGTGGGGTGACAGTGACGGTGCAAGTGGATGTGTGGTGGTAGCGGTGTTGGCGATGGTGATGAGAGTAGCAGTGGTGACAACAAAAAGTGCAATTTTCAAATGTGAAAAATGTGTATTTCTTTTGTCTTAATTCTCCTGCTCACCAAGGGAAAGAGACCCGGACTAATCCGGAGTTTGATCAGGAAGTAAGTAAAGTTTGACCAATAATTGTTTTTGCTAATAATCCAACTTGGGTATTATTCGAATAATAAAACCTTAACTTCAATACATTAACCACTTGTTGGAAAATGTGTGCTTTTTTAAAACTAAACCGAATTCACAAAACCTTATTTTTTTCTTGGTTTTGAAAATGAGTGTAAAAGTGCTTCACAAAGAATCTAAAAATCATTTTAACTTCATTTTTGTCGAATATGCTTTGTTTTGAAAATTGCACTTAAAAACAAAAAACAGAAAACTTGCAATCACCCCATATGGATCCTAAATTTATCAATATGAAAGTCTAAAGATGTTGATTATGTTTGACAAAAACTATAAGTACTAAAATTCTTTTATGAATAATCCATTTTTGGTTGTCAATATTTTTCATTATCTTCTATAATCTTTTCTTATTTATATTTATCTTTTGTACTTATAAATATGTCACTCCTATTGAAAAAAAAAACACATTTTTCATTCTCTAAGTTTGTATTTTCTTTTACTTTTCTCTTTACTTTCTACTTCAAATTATATTTTATTTAACACTTTATCGGCACGATTGTCTTTCTTCCACGAGTCATCTACAATTGATATTCCAACTTGCAAGGAAAAGTTATGCAAAGATATCAATAGGAAAAAAATTATTCTTTTAAATTTATATTTCAAGGGTTGATTTTTCTTCTCTCAAATTTTGTTATTCATACTATGTGTTTGATAAAATATTTGTGTTGTATTATGTAATTGTGAATTTGATCATTTGTGAATCTTGAAGACATTATCATAGAAGGAAATTCTTAGAATATTTTTCTTACCCAAAGTGAGAAAATAATACAAAAGTAAAAATAAAAGAATAATTTTCCTCACTTGAAGTTAGAAAATAATGGCGTAATGGTTGAGACTTATGAATTTTATTATAATTTGATCCTACGCAAGAGAAAATCATATTCTTTTAAGTTCAAATTTGAAGGTAAAACTCTTCCCGTCTCCCTAATCATATTATTCATAACTATGATATGTATAGTTATATTGTTCATATAAATGTGAAATTTATTTAGACATAATGTGTCTTGAAGACACTAGCAAATAAAAAAATTCTAAAAATATATTTGCAAAAGGTCCAGATGACCTTATCAAAGAAATAAATTTGAAGTTTTTCTTTATATTATCATAAGTGAAAAAATCATACAAAAAGTGAAAAAAGGGAGAATTTTTCATTCTTGAAGAATGAGAATAAAAAGATTGATTTTTTTCCATCAAAAGTGAGAAAATAGTGAAAAAATGAAAAAAAAATAAAGAATTTTCTACTCTTGAAGAACGAGAATAGAAAAGATGATTCTTTCTCATCAAAAGTGAGAAAATAGTGCAAAAAAAAAGAATGTTCAATCTTGAAGAATGAGATATTTTATGTTTATTAAAATCTCAATTTGTGTGTATTAATTTATCACAATTTGTATGTTATATCCTAACATGATCAGTCTTGTCTATAGTATTTTTATATGTGCATTTGAATCACGTAATATATAAGATAATGTTATAATAATATTTTTTTAATATATGTTATTACATTTGATAAATATTATTAGAATATTGCGTATTATTCTTGGGCATATGCAATCTAAATTATTATATACATATTAATTAATAATTTTAAAATAGGAAGCATAGATATTCGTAACTCTTTGTGATAATTGTTTATCATATTTTTGTCATATTTATATTGATTAGTGTTATCATTGTGGGTGAATATATATGTACATGTTATATATTATGTGTACATATGCATCAAAAGAATATATTATGTGTATGTTATATTGTGAGTATAAATATGCAATATTCATAATCACTAGTTGATTGATATTGTGTGAAAAAAATTATCAATGATGATATGTTAAAAATAAAAATTTATCTATTTTCATGCATTTAATGTGATCCTATAGTAGTAATATCAAAGAATAACAACTTAAGAAATATTAATTTTTTTTACTTGCAAACTCTGTAAAAAAAAATATAAGGTATGACATTGTATAAAAAATCATGACTCATTTGACTTACATTGCTCCATTCCTAAAGTGAATGTTGCACATATGTATTTTTATCAAATAATTGTTTGAATAATTTATTTCTATTATATAACTTTTATTTATTATTGTTATAGATGTAATTAACATTGATTACTTATGATTTAAATGTTTAATATGGATAACTTTTGGATTATTTTGTAATCATGCTTATTCCCACATTATAATTTGATTCATGCTTTTGTTAGAAGACATTATTTGGCTTAAAATATTTGTAAATTTAGGAAACCAATAACATATGTATGTATTCTACATATACGTTCTAGAAATGTTTTAATAAATTGGTTATAAACTAATATATGAAATGTGGTGCTTTTGGCGGTGATCGAAATTCAAATTATTTTGAGCATCATATATGTATGTTGTCATCTTCATATTTATAAGTGCATTCAATGAGTTATCATTGTCCATGTTGTTTATCATGGACATAATTAGTTATATATTAAAAGGAATATGAAATTGCTTTAAAGTTATGTATTGTACATGATTGATTTCATATAACTAATTATAATAGCTTTTACATGTATTGAGGTCGTAATACTTTTCCTTGAATGATTTTATTGGTTTATAAACATGTATACATTGTATGTGATGTGCCTTTTATGGTGAGCAATATCAAAAAATAATAATTGAAGAAATAGTTCTAGATATATTTTGTATGATTTGTTAATAGTATAATGACTCACACAAGGCAAAAAAACCAATGCTAAATTCGCATTACACAAGTTTTAGTACAATTGAAAAACATATGATTATAAACCAGAAGTTTATGAAACATAAATGAGTTTGTGGTTTGACATGACTGGTTGGGCCATCCTATGTCTATTACAATGCAAAAAATATTTGAAATTTCATGTGGACACCCATTGAAGAGTTAGAAGATTCTTCAATCCAATATTTCTTATGTACTATATTGTCCCAAAGAAAATTGATAATTAAACCGTCACCAAGAAAAAATGGGAATGAGTTCATTTCATTTTTAAAACGAATATAAGGTGATATTTGTGGACCAATACACTCTCCATGTGAATATTTTAGGTATTTAATGATTTTAATTGAAGCATCAACTAGATGGTCACATGTTTCCTTGTTGTCAACTCGCAACCAGAGGTTTGTCATATTGTTAGCTCAATTAATCTGAGTTAGAACTCATTTTGAAATTATCCAATTAAGAGAATATGTATTGATAATGGTGATGAGTTTACATCTCATGCTTTTAATGAGTATTGTATGACTATTGAAATTTATGTTGAACATGTTCATACACTTATGAGATAAAAAAATTTAACGTTTTCTTAGGGACATGCAATCTTGCATGTTGCAATATTGATTAGCATCATGCCAACAAATTATAGTTAGTTCTCCCCTCTATAAATGGATTTTCGGTTAGCAACCTTATAGTTAGTTCTCCCCTCTTTCAACCTTAATATTTTGTTTTCTTTACATGTATTGTGTGTGTTATAAATATGAGTCCAATTGTTCGCTCACAACACACTAAGATGAGTCCTCAAAGGAGGTTAAAAATATATGTTGGGTCTAAATCTCCATATGTTGAGTCAGTTTGTTGATTGTTATTTTGAATTAGTTTTTCCAACATGAGGGGGAGATAGTAAGCAATTGGAAAAATGATATTATTTGAAATGAATCATCATTATCTTGATCCTCATACAAAAAAATTTGAACTAGAAGTTCAAAAGTTAATTCATTTACAAGGTTTAGTCAAAAGAAGTGGCTAAATCATATATATTAATTGCTAATGCTCCAATAAAATTTGATGTCCCTATTGGATAGTATTGCAAAATGGGTCTTAGAAATGCATGAAGCGTGTTAGAAATGTTGCTTCCAAAGATAAAAATCCTCAATTAAGAAAATGAGCTAAAAAGTAAGACGACCAAATTGGGGTTATGAGAATTTTGAAAAATTTCTGACATAATTATATATTTTAGTTCCAAAAGGACTCAGGTACTAGGAAAGTTAGTAAACATAAAGAGAGATATCATATTATGTCATGAATGGAATATGATGGAATCGAAATAAAGTCAACTTTGACAATGTATTCACATATAATGTAGCGTTAAATATAATAAATGATAACGAGGATTAAGAGTAATTTTATAAATGATTGTAGACAAAGAAATGATTGACCAAAATAGCAAGACTCAATTGAGGCAAAATTAGACTTGCTTCCTAAAGTGAATGATTTTTGGACCTGTAGTTAATACACCTGAAGATGTAAAACAAAATTATGTTTTTGAACATGTAGTCCCTTCACCTGAAATGAAAATTTTAAACATGTAGTCCATATACTTGAAGACATAAAACTAGTTAGGTTTTTGGACCTGCATTCCATATACTTGAAGATGTAAAATCTATTACATTTTTGGACTCATTGATTATACACTTGAAGATGTTAAACCAATTGGATTCAAATAGATTTTTGTGCAAAAACAAAATGAGAATGGTGAAATTAAGAGATAGAAAACATGACTTGGCATTAATTTTGAAGACACATATTCACATGTAGTGGATGTGAGTACTTTTGATACTTAATCACTCTAGTAGCACTTGAAGAGCTTAATTTACATCTAATGAATGTTGTTACAACTTCTTATATAAGTTATATGACTCTCTTGGTAATAACATTTGCATGAAACTATTGGGGATAAATGTGTATGCCCAAGATCCAATCCATCATGGTATCAATTTTAGTAAAGAATTGCTCTATATTTTACTATCATATTTATTGTTTTAGTAAATTGTTAATTTGGAAAGTCATTGATTAAAATTAGAGACTTGTTATCATGATAGAGACTAGTATAATATTTAGAGAAGAAAAATAAAACAATTTAAATATATTTTTTAAGTCTGTATGCATATTTTTTTTCTTCTTTTTGTCTAAAGTTTTGTTTGCTTCTAGTCTTTCAATTTTTTTTTTCAAAAACTGTTTGTGCTTTTTCTCCTTATTTGTTTGTATAGAAATAGGGAGAACAAGTAGGTCGGAGAAAAAGTAGGGCGGAGAAAATTATTTTTGTGGATTCTATCAAAAATATTTTATCCTTTTTTTCGTGTATAATGATGAAAATATGGCTAGAACCTAAAAATCATATACAAATTACCCAATTTCCTAATTATGAATTTTTAAGATTAAAACATTGAGTTAAATTGTTTAAGCGTATTTTTAAAATAAAATAAATGGTTTATGATTTTTTTAATGTGTTTCTCTAAATTTATTTTACTTAAAATAAGTAATTTTATACTTTTTAAGAAGAAATTCTTATTCACTTCTTAAAAGCTTATATAGCTTTTTTAAAATTGATTTTTTATAAATTTAAACAAACTTGTCCATAATTAAAATCAATGAGTGTGTGTAATTGGCAATATGCTCTCTCTAAATATAAATATAAATAAATAATTTCAACTAATTAAAAGTTCGTTAACGTCATTTAATTTTATTAATCGCAATTAAACAATATTTTTTTCTTTCTAAAATGTTCTTCATTCAAACTTGTATTATAAATAGATTTATTAAAATATAATTATAATTGGAGGATATTTTAGGAATTTTTTCATTAAAAAGGTGAAACTAATCAGATTTGCTTATATTTAAATCATAAATGACATTTTTTTTTGCTTATATTTGAGTCTAGAGTAGTACATTAAGCTTGTGGGGGATAACTTGAGTTTAGTTCCTATAACATCCTCAAATTTTTATTTTGAGTTTATAGTCATGTGTAAATTAATTATGGATACGTGATGATAGTTTGATACAAAAAGAATAGGATAGAATTGTCCACAAAAAAAAAAAAAAGTTCTGCCACCCGTATTAAAAAATTTATATCTCTCTCATTCCTTATTCAATTAGGTGTATGATATATGGAATTAAAGATTTAGATGTCAACTATAACATAGAAAAATTCCAGCTAAATCTAGATTGTGTGTTGCTTGCAGTCACAAAAACACTAAGAGATGTCAGTGTGGAATTTGAGCTCACTGGAAGCTTTCGAGTCTAGTTTTAAAAATGCTATAGATAGAGTTTTATAAATGCAAATAAGGCATGTGATACCTTGTTAGAAAGCTTAGCAAGTCTAGTTTAACATACTAAAAGATGAGATTTATGGACTGATAGATTGGTACAAAATATACTAAGAACGAGCTACATCTGGTTAAGTGTTTCTAGCTATTTGAAAAATCTGGATTGGGCAAAACGTGTAACTCCCAGAATTTTGGCACAAGGAATACAAGCTTCAGCCAAAAAATTGGACCAATCAGAGGTTTTCTCATGCAAGGTTCCTTTCCACATGCATAAGAGTCATTAAATAAGGGAAATCTTGTACCAAAACAATAAGCTAGAAGCAAAGCTATGAAGTGTAGGCTGCTGTAAAACTGTGAAGGCTAAAGGGAAAAGATAATATCTGGCCTTGTATGCATGTGTAATTACAAGAGCCAAGTAAATACATCTCCTCTGCCCAGCCATGTTCCACGTAGCATAGCCCGCTGCCCAAGTCAATGAATTAGGGAATCTTGACCAAGAAAATCTAGTGCAAGATAAGGTTTTAGAAGAATATCTCTTAAAGTAATGATGAGTTAGTTAAGTTCTAACTAAACTAACTACTAATTCAGTTATAATCTAACTAAATTCATTTAAAAACTTAACTAATTAAATTAGTATAAATATCAAAGGATGTTAAAAAAAATTTCACGTAGAATTGCTAGCTTAAAACCTCACGACTACTTGTTTTCCTTGCACCTTGCTTTTCACTTCTTACCTTCTTTTACTACTCACACCCATGGCTTCATCTCTACTATCCTATACATCAAATTTTATTCTTTTCAAGACTTCATTCCTTACAGGATTTCCAAGAAAAGCAACCACTTAATAAATTGTAAATCCAAATTCATTTGAGGTAGGCTAGGCTTCAATCTCTAATTAAGAATTTATTTGGACTAACCTATATGTGTAATGGTGCAGATTTATGGTTGATTATTTAGGCTGAAATTTCATATCATTGAAGGGTAGTTTAAGATGTGGTTATGTTAATTTAAGAATAGGATAGGTTGATGATTTAAATGTTGAAATATTAGTGATATTTGGGCTTGATTTTTATGACCTTTGGAATTGATTTTGATGACATTTGGACTGTTTATTTATATTTGTATTGTGGGACTGTTTTGAATTAATTTTGAGAATTAGAAGTTGAATGGTATGTGGATAAATGATTTATATACTTGAGTGATTCAACTTTGAGGATTAAGTAGTAAGGTAGTAGGTGAAATGAGATAAAGATCTAGACTAAGTGTTCTAATCTTTTCTTGAGAAGGTCTAAAGGAATTAGAAAATTATTTGGATGGTATACTAAGGTTTCCTAGTTAGGTTACTAACATGTTTTCTGTAGCTTGAGGATATTTTGTTTCCATGCACAAGTTGGCATGATTTTGATTAAATAAGGTTTGGTAGCCTAACCATGCATTTGGTATGTATGATGTTTGTGATGAGAATTTTTCCATGAGGTTGTATTTGCTCATCAATGGTATTATTGATGAGAATGATGATTTTGATGTGATGATATATGTTGATTCATGTTTCCAAGTCCAGTATGTGATTTGCAAAATAGGATCCGATACTACATCCAGTACGAGATGTAGAGACCAGGTGCAAAAACATGGAAATGACATGCATTGATGGAGGTCCATTCCAAGCTAAAGGTCTAGAAGGAGAGCTTGAAGCACTTCCTTTAGTGAGCTTTAAAGGACCAATGACAAGAGCTAGGATTCAAGCACTTCAAGACCACATTCAAGCTAACTTGGGCAAGGATGACAAGAGCTGGATTTTGATGTCTCAAGTCCAATTTAATTCAATAAATTCCAGCACTTGTTAGAAGAAATTCAATAAAAACACTTGTAATAGGTTGTCACTGTTTTAATCGATTATATTGACCTTGTAATCGATTACAGGATTTTAGTTGCAAACAGGAATAGGGTCTTACTGCTTTAATCGATTAAATGGCTAGTGTAATCGATTATTTCAGTACTTGATTGCTTTAATCGATTACAAGTGCGAATTAATCGATTATTACAGTCTGAAACTACAACTGCACATGTTTGGGAAGCTAAAGGTCACTTAGGGAAAGCTTGCACTTCAAGCTTCATTTAGGCTTCATTACAATTTGCATTTTCCTTACATTTTAGTTACATTTATCTGGTAATTTCATGGCCTATGTAAAGTGCCAAAACTGAATGTAACTAACTTTGGTTCATTAATACAATTTCTAAAAATTGTTGTGAGAGTTTCTCTCTTGTTCTTGTTCAAGAACTTCTTGAGTCTTATTAATGGCTTCCTAATGCTATTGTGGTGATTCTTCCTAGACTTATTGGAGAGCTTCTCCATGGTGTCTTTACCTTTATCCCTAACCTTTCTTCCATCTTCCATTTCTGCAATTATAAGCTTCTAAAACAACCCTAATTTCAAGGAGTACTGGAACCTTGTTCCTGTTTGCAACTGAAATGCTGTAATCGATTACAAGGTCAATATAATCGATTAAAATAGTGCCAAACTATTACAAATGTTTTTATTGAATTTCTTCTAACAAGTACTGAAATTTATTGAATTAAATTGGACTTGAGACATCAAAATCCAGCTCTTGTCATCCTTGAATTGGTGTGCAACTTCATGCTTGTCCAAGTTAGCTTGAATGTGGTCTTGAAGTGCTTGAATCCTAGCTCTTGTCATTGGTCCTTTAAAGCTCACCAACGGAAGTGCTTCAAGCTCTCCTTCTAGACCTTTAGCTTGGAAACCTCCATAATGCATGATTAGCGTAAGACGGTCACAACATTTCTACATCCAGTACAAGATGTAGCTACATACAGTACGATATGTAGAGGCCATGTGCACCTTGGAATTTCATGCATACATGTTGTTTGAATGGTTATTTATTGTGTGAATTTTATTGGAATTTTTATGGTTTACTAACATACTAACGTATTTGGTGGCTTAGTTTTTTGCCTACTGAGAAATTTTATTTCTCACTAGATTTGTTTCATTTTTTTATAGATGCAAACAGTAATCATGTTCCTTGATGCCCTGGATTGGTGGTGGTGTAGAAATAAAGATAGGAACTAGGCTGGTGTATGAAAAATCTTGTACTTGTATAACAATAAGTAATGTAATCAAGCAATTAGTTCTCTTTAATGAAAGAAATATCCACTTATACAATTTATACGTTTTAAAAATTCTTACTAAAATACGTTCCTTTAAAATAAACAGTAATAAAGATCATCTAGGAATATATTTTGTCGTTATAGTTCCCACATAACAGATCTTTAGAAAGGGGATGATGTAATTTTACTTAGGATCATCTTGAAAATTAGTAAAAAAAAGTTGGAGAATCTTGATTCTAATTATAAGCTGCTGGTAGAATCAAAGTTATCAAAGAAATTATAACCTAATTGCGACCTGCCAGTAGAACCAACACTAGAAATTCTTAACCTAAGAATAAAAGGGATGCTCTCATAATGAAGAAACACTCATTTTTTTAAATCTCCAAATTTTTCCTTGCTTGTTTAGAAGATGTTACTATTTATTCGGTATGCGTTAATTACCCACTAGCAATTACTTCTGACTAAGCTTTTATTCCTAGAAATGACTTCACATTAACCAATTAACCATCATAATGGTTTAGAAAGCATAAAAACACTAAAATTTTACCTATAGACAATATGATAATACTTCTGAACTTATTCAAACAAAAAAGTGCAAAAATCCATGGAAAATAAGAAAAATGGGTTTGGAATAATTATTCTTGCTAAAACTAATTAATCTTCAACCCATGAGTGCTTCTTGACTTGTGAATTTTGGCTTTTCATATTGTCTTCAAGTTAGGCTCAAATCTTCATCACCTTGAGCAAGGATGGACCTTTTCTAGCTAATGTACATGTATTCGATTACGACAAATTACTTTTGATCCGATATGTACCTGACAGATCTATAGTGATGACCTATCCTACAATATTACTATTACTATTATTGATCTCCTATGCACTGTTAGACATACCCCCTCCCAGATCCTCCTGAGATGAGGAACTCTCATGAATGTAAGGGGTTATTAATATGGTAGATGGCACATTGGTACTTGTAGCACACACTCCACCTATCCTTTTGAAATACTTATACTTTTTGGCCTATATGTATACATTTAGATAGGCATGAGTTAGATGACCTCTCGATCATACACTGTAGTACATGGATGTATGATAATGATGTAATAGACCTATGTATGATATGTGTGTGTTACTTTTGGATGGTTGTAGGATTTCAATATATATCATTAAACACCACAGCATGGAAAATTAATTAACTAATTTTTTTCAAGATTAAGTAAATAAAGTATTAAATTGATACAAAAATGAAATAGTAATCTTTGAAGCACAATGAGGCGTTACAATGATTACTACATTTAAGATAATTGCTTCGTGGAGAAAGGTAAGTATAAGACTTGTGATAGAGGTAGTAGGTGTAACACCTCGGGTTTTTAAGTGGCTAATCTGAACGTTTTATGTGTGATTAATAACATGTTTTATTGTATGATTTGTATGATAATTGTTGTTGAGTGCCTCGCCTTGGTATGCATATTAGTGGTTGATAGCTGTCCGTGTTGACTGGCGGTTACTATGTTTGCACGAAGGGAAAACCTGCCCTGTTAGTTGAGTACTTAAGGGTAGGAGTGCGCAGCGGAAACGTGTTCTTCCTTCGTCTACCTTTACGTTTTCTCTCTTGAAAACTCACCCAGAAAGCCTCTCGTTCTCGACCTCCTCTGTGTTGCTTTCTGCCCATGAGAGCCACCACTGAATCCTGACGTCGATACGGACCTCATGGCCGGAACGGAAGCTTGGGACAAACCGTCGTAAGACTTGTGAACGAACCTCTGGTTAGGTAAGGGGAGCTTACCATGTCTGATAACAGTTTCAGGTAGCATGCTAGAGGACCAGAGAGTTCGACTAGGGCGATGGTTGCATGTCCTATGTGTGTGTTGTTTTCCAGAAAGTTGTGTCTTTGAATGAACGGAGTGGGTTATGCTTTACGTTGGCTGATTGGTGTTTTGTGTTGGTAGTTAATGATGTTCCGGTGTGGTTTTGTGTTGGCTGATTGGTGTTTTGTGTTGGCTGATTGCATGTCCTATTATGAAAAATTACTTTTGATCTGATATGTGCTTGTG
>CM023941.1:19879299-19903156 GCA_013407115.1 Glycine latifolia | reverse complement strand
ATGTCGGCTGCCGAGATGGGTTGGTCGAGTTGTATATATATGTGCTTATGATGTTGGCTGCTGAGATGGGTTGGCCGAGTTGTATATATATGTGCTTGTGATGTCGGCTGCTGAGATGGGTTGGTCGAGTTGTATATATATGTGCTTGTGATGTCGGCTGCTGAGATGGGTTGGCCGAGTTGTATATATATGTGCTTGTGATGTCGGCTACCGAGATGGGTTGGCCGAGTTGTATATATACATGCTTGTGATGTCGGCTGCCTAGATAGGTTGGCCGAGTCATATATATGTAGTGTTTGTGGATGACGTATGTGAATTACGTTGAGGTCAGCCTATGTGATGGCTTGAGATGTATTGTACCTTGATAGAGCCATGGTGAGAGGCTATGTATATACACGTGAGATGCCAGGACCGAGTTGTGAACCTTGCAAGGGCCACAGTTAGTGCATCAGTGAGCTCGTGTTGGGGGCAGTATGTATGTAACATTGGAGGGTATGGAGATCCTAGCCAGGGCAAGAAGTTCCTGTGCCGGGCCATACGTTGATGGTGCCCATGAGAGACATACTTCATTTGCATGACAGAAATAGGATGATTGACCGTAATAGTACGAGAAGTACTGAGGGACCATGTCTGTAGGGAGATCCTTATGACACCCATTTGGCTGATCACCATGGGGGGTGAGTCCCGTGCACAATAGAGTGACCCCGACGTCAACTACAGCTATCATTTGGACCATGGATTTGGCCTATTTTCGGGATGGTACCACATTACATGTTGAGAGTTGAGACAAAAGCATGCATCATGCTAGACATTTTTTTTGTCAATTAGTGGAATGTTCTTGGATGTTTGTTTATGTTGGTTGCGTGTTGATATATCTGGACTTGTGGTGATGGTATGATGCTTGGGATGTTTTTCCTTGACTGATATTACCTTTTGTCTGTTATTTTATATGATGAACTCACCCTTGCTTTGTTGTGCCATGTGGTCTGGTACCTATGATGAACGCGAACCCGGTTTGTGTGAGCAGATGGACAGCAGTAGGTGATCCAGGAAAATGACAACTGTTTAGTTGGAGCCACTGAGTTGTCGGGATGTCGATGTGACGGATCCCGGGCAGGTGTTATGCTTTGCTTTTTACACCCATGGTTTTGATAGTCACATACATGTTTTGCTAGTTGCACCCCTGATGTTTAATCCCTTAATTCACTTGTAAAACACTTGTACGTTTCAAACAGGGATAATTGTACTTACAATTAAAACACGTTTCGTATATGCAGATATATGTATGCAATTGGAATGTTTCATACGTGCCTTGTTTATGTTTATAATCATCATGTGATTGCGAAAAATTTACCACAGTTTTCATTGACCTATAAAAATGAGTGTTCTTTTTATAATAAAAAAATTACGTTAATGTTGTGGTTAAGAGTTAGAGATACAGTACCGACGTGGCGGATCATTACAGTAGTGGTAAAAAAATTGCTATAGCGAATTAGTTATAGATGTTTTGGAATAATATTTGTTGCAACTAGCTTTCTTTTCTTGTGGCGAATAGAGTTTGACTCTATTGAGTAGCTTCTGTAATTGTTTTTGCCATGGTGAAGCCAACTCTTGCTGCAATGAATGCTTCTACAAAGACATATGTATCTACTATCTCTAAGGTCAGGCTAGCTATCTGCTACCACTATAGCTAGGTCAACCCTCGACATAATGAATGCTTCTACAAAGGACAACTTTGTCTTTATACTTTTCATCACTAAAGCAAAGACATATCTCGCTGTAGCGAATGACTTTTAGAGAAATGCCCGTCTTTGAAGGTTTTATCATTGTGGCAAAACCTAAATTCGCTATAGCAAATAAGCTGAATGTCACTGTAGCAAGTAGTTTCATGTACATTCCCCAATTTACTGGGGACTAGTATTTTGTGCCAAGGGGATAAAACTAAAACATTTCACTAAAGCGAGACCATGTTTTGCTATAGCAAGATTCTCAGCAAAAGACAATAAAAGTATACAAAGTTTGCAATGTCTTCCCACAACAAACTAATCTAATAGAATGTTACTAGTCCCTTGGTTTGAAATGATTGAGCACATCACATCAGTTGATTTGAAATTGTGCTAATTCTATAAGGACTGGTGTATGATGTGAAACTTGGATGAATTCATTTGATTGATGCAATTGAATGAGGTTAGTTGTGTGACATTCTTTGACGAGATTCATGAATATGCTCATTCCATATTACCATGTGAGGTGTGAACTTAAATAGTGAGTAAATGTGTGTCACCATTGATTTTTTTATTTATTCATGTCATTAATATTTCACAGAGATAATGAAAGTGATCAAGGCATTTGTTTCTTCTTTTATTTTAGCCTCATAGCCGAAAAGCCAACCAAAAAATATTTTAATTTTAACCCTTGATGCTTTTTGAGCCAAAAATAGAAAAAAAAAAATCTTGTGCAACCTTTCAATAAAAATCCAATGAGGAAAACCATTGTTTCCCTTATCCTAGTGATAAAGTTAACATAAGTTTGGGGTAGTTTCACCACATGGAAAGGTTATCATAAAAATTCAAAATTGACAAAAATGAAAAAAAAGAGAGACCATGTTTCTAAAAAAAAAGCAAAAATAAAAGAGAGACAAAGTCTTTAAGGCTGTGTTTGTTTGGTGTGAAAGAAAAGGAAAGAAAGTTTGAGGAATAAAAAAATAAAGAAAGAGAGGGGAAAGTGAGGTTCAGTAGAGACAAAAGAGAGCTGAATTGAAAGGAAAGATGCTTCATTTAAATTGATGTAGTAGGTAATAAAATAAAATAAAAATTAAATGAAGCATTTGTCAAATTCGGATTTTACCCACGTGTTTCATTTATTTTTGCTTTAATATTTTTTTTAAAAATGTGTACGATTAAATAGAATTTTAAAATAATACTTGATTATTAATATATAACTAATTTTATATAAATTACCACATAATGCCATAATTGAATTGTGCACTCCACATATTTGATTTTCAATTGTGCACAAAATACCCAAATTGAATCAAATTTGCTTACCTATTATGTTTGCATGGCTTAATCAAATATGACAGAAATCATATTATTTTTTTGTAAACATAATCGGATATCCAATGCAGGTGATTCATTTTTGTAAAAATATATGCTTTTCCATGTGCTTATTGGAGGGTTAGTTTCTAGAAACCCCAATTTTGACATGCACTCCATTTATTTCGTCTCTTTTCCTCTCAATTTTGAGCAGAAATCTGAAAGCTTGGATCCACTACAATCACATAAACTACAATGTAACTTTCTCATCTAATGAATGAGGGAAAGTTTCATTTTCTTCACTTTTCATCAGTCCAATGTCTTTTGTCACTTTTCTTTATGTTAAAAAAAACACTACCTAAGAAAAAAAAAATAAAAAACCAAAGATAGGAATAAAAGAGTGTCAAGTTCACATTCAAAAAGAGAAACTTGGTTGGAAAGAAATTGAAAAGGATAGGCGAATACTTATGTCAAAACTTGCACATTTACTTTCTTTCCTTGATCCTTGGCTGCTTTTGATTGTCTAGAAAAACAAAAATTTGTTTCAACCCCAACCAAGTTAGATGCCTAAAAGCCTTTAGTGGTTTGTTCTTCTATATAATATTTTTTTATAAAAATAGGATGCCAAAAAAGTTGAGTTTGGGCACTTCAATGTGTGAATGAGTGGAAGTGATAACTTTGGCATATCTTGCTTAAGTGAACCCTTGAATGTGAGGGGCCATGCAAGTAGTGAACTCTCATTCATAGGATGCCATGCTACTCAGTCTTTTTGAAAATTTGCTTCCATGAATTTTGATGATTCCTGTTAACATTCTTGCACATGTGATTCCCTTAGTCATACATGAACTACAATTTCATTGTGATGATGTATGTGCTTGATAATTTTGATCATTGTTGTGTTTGTATGAATAATATAAATTAACCTTAGTAGGATTTTGTGTTGCTAAGGGACAAACAATTGTTTAAGTTTGAGGTATTTTGATAATTATTTTTCACACCTTGTTTTTGTGAGCAATTATCCTAGTTTTTGTATAGGATTTGTGTTAATAATTGTTGCTTTTGTAAATAAACTGTATAAAATAATTTGATGTTACAAGGGAAAATTTGGTGCTTAAAGGAATGATGAGCTGCATACTTAATCTCGCCACAATAAGATGAGTCTCACCACAGTGAAAGGAGGACCGATGATATAGTGAAAATTGTGAAGATTCGCCACAGTGAAGCTACACATCATCAAATTTGAAGGCTAAAGATCTTGAGTTAAGAAAAAACTCAAAGGATAAGAAGCATGAAGATTTAAGTAGCGAAGTCCTTTGTAAATATTGTAAATTCACTATAGCAAAATGTATTCTCACTACAACGGAAATATTTAGTGGCAAAAAAAAAAGCAATTTTACTCTTTATACAAGAGCTTGTAACATCATTCTAAAGGACTTAGTTCATTTTTCTGTTTTATAAAAATAGAATATCAAAATTCTATCTCTTTCTTTCTCTCTTTTCTTTAATTGAGATTTAACATTTGAGGTTCTATATGGATAATTCATGATCCAAATGAGCTAAATTTTAAGTTGATGAGTGAGAGAAGTAGAAGTCAAGTATGTAATTCTTTGTTTTCTGATTGATTCCTTTAGCTATGTGATCCTATTCAATTCTTTGCTTAGATGTATGTTAGGAGTTATCACCTAGCTTTTAGGGATTTGGATTGTGTGAAAACAAGTTCATATCCTAGATCTGAATTGAAATTGTGCAATGATTTGGTTTAAGAATGAAATCACGCCTTTGCATTGTAGAGATTCATTGTTTAAGCTCTGAGTTTTAGGTTGAATCGCCTAAGGATTTATGGATTTGGCTTAAAACTCGAGGATTAATCATCTAAAGAATAAGGATTAATAATTTTAGTTTGAATTTTGGTTGCATTGAGCTTAGAGATTGATTATGAATGAATTATGTATGTAGAATTCTATGAATTTCATCTCAACGACATTTTTCTACTTTTGAATTTGATTTTGCTAAAAAATTTCTTCAAAAAACCAGAAGCAATTTATTTTTGCCATAGCAAATTGACAACTCGCTGCTGCGAATGCTTCTAAAATTCTATTGTCGATTCCCTATTTGTCACACAATCTCTGTGGATATGATAACTCAAATACTTACTGTTTCTTATTACAAGTAACTAGTTTCACTTGCCTATCTTGAGAGTACACACACCATTCTAAGCCCACAATGGGCATGGGCATGCTAAGCGTGTGGACATCTAGCGAACGTTTAGAGTCTTTGTTCTAGTGAGCTAGGTATGTTAAGCCCAATCCACTAGAAAGCAAGGATGGTCATAACTATTCTTGATAATATTTATATATGTTTCTTTGGAATTAAAAATTTGAAGGTTTAGTATTAATGGGACTTCCCCAAAAAGATTAATTTTTTTATCATATTAAATAATTTTATAAGAGAAACATGATATTTTTATTATAGTTAAACAAAAAATTCAACTCAAAAAAGTTAGATTCTTACCTCCCATGGGAAAAAAAATTGTGGGACAAAATCATTTACTCTTTTCGAAAGTGTATCTCTAGAATTAGAGATAATAATAACATGGGTCTTTCCTCAGCATAGAGACAAAAAAAAGCATGAAACTTTCCTTTTTTTGATAATGTAAATTGCTTACAACCTGTCGTTTTTTGGCCCATTTTGAAGAGTCAGAACAACCATGGACAACAGTGGTAGAAATAGAGCAGAGGTGAAACAATGGTTGTATCGGTGAACAAGTTGTTGAGTGTGTGTGACCTGCACAGGTCGCATTCATTGCAATTTGCAAACGTGTGTTTAAATCGTGCTATGAGGCCTTGGAGTATAATACCCTGAAAATTACAACTCAATTATATATATATATATATATATATATATATATATATATAATTATATATTATTTATCTTTGAGTAACTATTTGTAATTATTCTTTGTGCTTTTTGACTGTGTTTAATTTTTTATAATTAAATTGTTTGTATTGTGTTATTTAAATATTAATTTCAGTAAGATAATTAATTTAACCCTTTTTGCTAGTAGATTAATTATCTTGAGTTCTAAGTTTGTTGGGTAATTTAGCACTCAAGATAATTTTACCTATATATAAATTTTTATAGAACAAATTTAATAGATCAACTAGTATAGATTTTTATTCTACTAGTTTTATAAAATTTAATTGCATTGCATTATAATTACACAATGTAAACTTAACTTGGTGTACCTAGAACCTCTAATCCCCATTGATCAACACCTTATCACCATTTTGCAACACAACCTTTCAACACCTCATCAACCCTCGCCTAACACCACTAAGTCTCTCACGTGAAACTCAAGGCTAACTTAATAAGCACCAAATCAGATTTTCAATTTCATTTCTCCTTCTTCCTTGTATTAAAAAATGAGGTCTTGGATTAGAAAGGAAGCTCCATGGATGCATGCAAGCTCATTCCTCCATCACCAACCCTTTTAGCTTCACTTTCAACTCTTCCTTGTGGACTTGAACTGAATGGATTGAGAGATCTCAGCCATGTAATTACATGTTGTCTCAATTTTTTGTTGTTAAATTGTTTGCATGTTGAAATTCATGGGTGAAAAACCCTTTTGCTGAATTTGTGTTGAAGCTGAATGTGATTCTGTTTGTTTTGGTGCAACATGTACATGTTTCTCTCAACTTTTTAACTTCTAAAATCTTTGGGGGAGCTCCAAATACAAAAGAGGCTTCCCAAATTTTATCAAAGCTTTAAACTAAAGTTTCCCAATGATTTTCGAAACCAAGACTAATGAGGTAGTGGTTGTTTGGAATCCTGGCCATGAGCAGGGGATACTGTCTCTGGATGTTTAGCAAATCTAACCATTGGATTTTTGTGACCTTTGTCTTAAATTAAAGTAGACACAAAATTATATAACTTTGATGTTGAGATCGAAAATAGATTAGTTCAAATTGTAGGTCATATGTAGCCTTCAAGTTGACCTATATGCTATAGAGTTTGAGACTAGCAGTGCTATGTTTTTCTCAACTCTGTAATTTTTTGTTTACAATTTTGAAAATTTAATTATTCATCCTTGAACTAGGAAAAATATTATTTTGAACCATGTATATTAGGTAAATTGAAGAGGTTACCTTCTAATTTTAAAAGGCAAGACAAAACAAATTTGGTTGCTAGAAAATGTTTTTCAAGTCAGAAGAAAAGCCTGTAAAGGTTGGAATGATAGAAAACGAATTTTGTTACAAGCTTTAAATTTATGAAAATATAATTTTGTTATCTTAAACTTGGAGAAAAAATTCCACTTAATTTGTATTTGGGAAGAGGTAGAAAATTGCAAATCGTTGAAGTAGGTCAAATTTGGAATAAACTTTGTCTTGATGCCTTGTAGAATTTTTAGAACTTTTTGTAGATTGTTTTCTAAACAATTGGGATACCATGCTAGAAAGATGAGACAATAAACTTTAATTCTATGTAAAAAAAATTTGTGTTACAAATCTTTTGCTAATTTTAATTATGGCATGTTTCTTGTTCAATTTTCAAATGTCTAGAGTTTTGAGTATTATGCTTATTTTGTGATTAAATGGCTATTAGGTAAATGTATGACTTGATTGATGAAATATAAGTTGTTTACTGTTTAAGTTAATTGAAAGACCCAAAAATATGAATTCCGAGCAATTATTATTGATATGTGTGACATGTCTATTAGGAGATTGAAAAGAGTGTAACCTAGGGCACTGAATTTGCATGTGACTATCTATGTGATATGATTGATTTACAAGTATAGTGTGTAATTTTTATGTTTGTTTAGATATTTGTTGTACTGTAGTTATAGGGACTCGAGAACGAGTACCTATGTGGACTAGAACTTTGTTCTAGTGAGAATTGTATGTTTTGAAAGACATGTATTGCTATATGGTAGTTCATATAGACTCGGGCTCGAGTACCTATGGTGATTAGAACTTTGTTCTAGTGAGAATAGTATGCTTTGAGATACATGCAAGTGGGTGTGAGTATGCGTTGAAATGCGAAAAGTACAAGATAAAGAGAGTCGTGTGGGGTGTCATGCTAGAAAGATTGTTAGAGCTTGCAAGACAGAGGTTGATTAGAGGTTTTGACACTGCTTGGTGTGGGAGAACAGGGTCCTTATTTGTTTATATGTTATGTTGTTAGAGCCCAAGATTGGTCTTGAGCTCATTCTCCAATTCGTCTCTGTTCAGTACTAAAAGCAGCATAACCCCGTTGTCACAAAGAAAGTATGATTATAGTCAGAGAGTTGTTGAGGCGTCAGCCCTTAGAGTAATGGATGACTACAATGGATACATTGGGAGATGAATGTGTAAGGCAATTTGACCTTGGGGGTGTGGCGTTGGGTTGTGATGGTAGATCATGTGATTGAATTGGTAACCTTGACAAAAATACAGTCATTGTTAGTTGGTAAGAGCCTGCCATTATACCATCGTAAAAAGTGTACTCCCAATAGTCATTGAATACTAAAATGTTGTAAGACAACACTGAGATTTGGGAGTTCTAATGGCAATTGGCCAATGAGAAATATTACAGTGTTAGACATGAAAATAATTAGGGTGCAAGTGAGAATCGATAGATAACCACATTGTCATAGTTAATAGCTTGCATGTGACTTGTTAAAGTCTTTCTGTGTTTTGTTTGACGAAGCGGGAAGACTGATAAGTGTTAATTTTTAAGTGTTAATAATTCATTCATGACACTTATTCACTTGAGTTTTAAAATAATATGCTTGTAAAAATCCCCAAAGATAGGTATTTTTGTATTTGGAAGAATGGACAAGCATTTTAATGAGAAATCTTTGTTTTTGGATGTAGGAAAGATAAAAATGCTAAGTTTGGATGAAATCATTGAACGAATCATATTTAGCATTGTGGAACAAGGCTAGAAAAAGGAAGAAAATAAGAGAAGTCATCCAACTTGAATCCATTTAGCAGATATAACTTAGCTCAGCGGATTGGAGGCAGAATGAGAGGAAATTGAAGATAAATGAATCTGCTGAGAGAAATATGATTCTGCTCAGCAAAATGAGTTTCCTTCATGGTGAAGAATGTCATTTCCTAGAGAAAATTTCAGTCTGTTGAGCGAATCTCCTTGTTCTTGAACCTCCTTTACTTGATATAAATAGAAAAAGGAGAGACAGAGCAAAGTGGAGAAAAACCAAGCTTGAAAAACAAAGAGCTTCATAGGTGAGAGTGTCAGGATCGAGAATCTGGGGACGAACGATCATTTTCAAGCCTTTCTCTCATTCATTCATTGTATAGGATCGCTCTCACCACCAATATTCTTGATTTTAATACAGGGGTTTTGAGGTGATTATCGAGGAATTGATTATTGATCCTAAAATCTTTAGAATTTTCATAGTTAAGGAATTAACATGGAATAAACCAATGAATCCAATAATATTGAATATATAGGAATCATGTATGTGCAATCTAAAGATTGCACAATTGTTAAATAGTTGAATTCCGATCCCAAAGCTTCCTTCCGCTGAATTTCTCACTTGTGCAACTTGTTCACTTTATTTATTTGTTCTTGAATATTACTATCAATCATTTCTGTTATGAAAATTTGCAAAATGAACTTTTGTACATTTGTAATTAGTTTTTTTAGGAGTTTTCATTAGAATAGTAAAAATTATCGTAATATCTACCAATCCCCATGGATATGACAACCTACTTACCACTATCTATTACAAAAATTTGGTATACTTGCCAAACCACCATCAAAGACTCATCCTTCCATTTTGTTCAAGATTAGATGGCGGGTGAGGAGTCGACACTCCATCTCAAGGTTGAGTGTACTTGGGGGTGGTGGATACCTGACGTGCACTACTAGAAAAATCGCTTTCTTTATTTTGGACTTTCAACATCGGTTTTTAACCGATGTTGAATCCACCGACGTTGAAAGTATCAACATTAACATCGGTTATTGAAAATCGATGTTAACACACCTAAACAACATCGGTTTTCTTTAAAAAATCGATGTCGTCAAATAAGAAATTAAAAAAAGACGTAAAATAAGTAAAATCAACATCGGTTTTTGGAAAAACCAATGTAGAAAAGGGACTTTCTACATCGGTTATTTAAAAAATTGATGTGGAATAGTACTTATAGCATCGGTTTTGTCTAAAACCGATGTAGAAAGTTCATTTTCTACATTGGTTTTTTACTACATAACCGATGTTGAATGTTATTTTTTTTAAAAAAAATACGACTATTCTTTTATTTGTTTTTGACCCTTATTTAAAAGATTGTCCAAACTCCACCAAAAGCTATAAAAATAAACTACAAAAACTAAATATATTATGACATATAAAAAATTTAGTCGAGTGAAGAAAATTCAAAAAATAGGGAGCAATCACAATGAGCCAATCAAAGAAATAAGTCTCTGTTAAATTATCCCAATCTCAAATCCAAAAATAAACTAAAAAGACCAGTTAACTCCGAATCCAGACTATATTAATATTATGACATTAAGCAGAAAAATAACCTATATAAACTAGGAACCTTCATGAATTGCAGAACCAGTTGTACATTCACATATTCCACTGGATAGGGACGTGTCATTACCAATGCAATTGCTTGGTAGGAACCTGGAAAGTAAAGAGAACAAGAATTAATAGACAGAGGGGCTAGAATCAAATAAGTTATGTTAAAGGCCTTGATGTTGAACATATAAACTTTAAATGGTCATAACTTTTGATAGAAATGTTCGATTGAGGCATATCTTGTGTCAAAACGCTCGAAATTCAAAAGAGGAGAAGCCCTGGGAAAATCCCCAAAGGTCAACTATTTTTTCCAAAAAATGCCTCTAACTAGCTGAAAAATAGGATTCAACATTCAATCGCCCAAAATAGAACACTACAATATAATAAAACAACGGAAATTGAAATAACTTGTATTAAGAGTCAACCTCATTGTGGTGAGCTTTGGGTGGCTTCCTTTCTGAAACACATGGCAACAATTAATTAACCTCCCAATAAATTGAAATCATGACAGAAACTACAAAATATCAGATACACACGCAACCAAAAAACAAGAAACTGACCTCAATAACATATTAATGTAAGAATGTAAGCCTGCAAACATGATTTAGGGTTTCATTGTGAGGCGTGAGCATGAGCGAGAGATTTAGAGGCACGAGCACTAGTGAAAGTACCTGAGAGAGACCAGAGCAAAAGAAAAATGAAGGAACAATGAAACCAAGACCGAGAGTGAGTACCTGAGCGCGAGTGAGAGTGAAACTGAAATGTCAGTTGCGAGCAAATTGAGAACGAGAGTGGAAGCGCCAAGTCCGCTATGAGAGTGAAAGCGAGTAGTGAAGGGTGAGAGTGAGAGGCAGAGATAGGCGCAAGAGTGAAAGGTTCTTAATTTGGGGGCTAGGGCTAGCACTTTTATAATAACAATAACAACATCGATTTTCAAAGAAAAACCGATGTTGATTTTCTCTTGAACAACATCGGTTTTCTTAAAAACCGATGTTAACGTGCTCTGTTAACATTGGTTTTTCAAGGTTTTTAGGAAAACAGATGTTAACGTGTATCTTTTAACATCGATTTTTCAAACTAACCTTAAAAACCGATGCTAACGTATATTTGTTAACATCGGTTTTCCAAAATAACCTTAAAAACCAATGTTAACGTGTATCTGTTAACATCAGTTTTTAAGGTTTTTAGAAAAACCGATGTTCATTAACATCAGTTTTCTTAAAAATCGATGTTAACCATGTTCTGTTAATTACGAATTTGCCACCGCGTTTTCGTTAACATCGATTTTTGATAAAATCGATGTTAAGTTAGCGATGTTAAAACTCATTTTTCTAGTAGTGGTGATCCGATATGTGAATCACTTCCTAGGTACCTTTGTTATACATGGACGTTTGTTGACTTATGCCTTTTGTGTAGTTTCCACATCGGGTTGGGTGTTAGAGATCACTTATATAGGTCTAAGACCTTTTTCTTTTGTATGTATTTGATCTGGGTAGGCCTAGGCTTCAGTATTTTTGTTTATGTGTATATTCACTCATCTAGTTTGTTCTCATATACAGTTGGGCCATGAGGCTATATACACTATTTTACTCGGGGAAACACTTTTTTATGCATATTTATATTCTGTAATTTGATATGTTTAGTTTCATTTATTCCACTTTAGTTTTTTTTAAAGAAGTATGCTTATAAGAGAAATTGCATTGCACTTCCTTTTCAAAAATATGAATGGAATGTTTTATTTTCTAAGTGGTATCGACTTTGGATAGCAATTGATGAAATGTTTTTTAAAATTCACTAAAATTCCAGTTCACATTTTCTCAACTTTACATGATTGTGAAATTAAATTGATTAACACACTTTATAAAATAAAGAAATAGAATAATTAAGACATAGTTACAATCTTAGAGATTAGGCTGTTACATGGAGCACCTCCCAACAATGATTATCACACTTTTGTCTGACTAGTGGTGGATTAATGAACACCATCATGACTGGTTCGAAATGCTTTAAATCCTATGCTACACCACCAACATTGACTAGATCACTACCTAGGGGAAAAGTTGTGGTGAGGGTCACTAAGGAAGGTAAGGTGGTAGTATTCGGTAGACGATGTTTTGGTTCTTAATAATAATAAAATGAAATGAAAAAAAATAAAAAATGACAAAACTGAAACAACCAATGACATGTGATTGATTTAAAAAAATTATCCGTAAGAATCAAAAATAGTGCTAGGGGGTTTATAATAACTTACATATTTTATTCAATCAATTAAGCTAAATCCCCTTGACCCTTAACATTCCTCTTTGAATTAAGGTTCAACTACCATGGAGGAGTGCTAGTAACACATTATTCTAACCACACTCTTTTTAATTGGTTTAAATTTATTTAAAACTAAAAAATTATGAGAGAATCATAAAATATGATATGAGACCCACAAGATGTTGTCATTTTCAATCAATTTTAACGAATAAGAGAGTGTATCAAAAAGTGCATTATTGACATTTCTCATTATTAGGATGGTCTCTAAATTATTTGTGAATTTTAAAGTAGATATTTAAGCCATATTTTTTAATTGAGTCCAAGATTTTTTTTTCTTTATGGAATTGGATTTTGATGGCATGAAATTGTTAATTTTTTTTATCTATAACAATTTTAAAATTCTAAAAACTCAATTAAAAATATACTGATTAAAGACTTAATATTTTTTATAGTTTAGAAATTATTTAAAAATTCTCAAAATCTTCAAAATATAAATGAATTTTTTTGTTGGTAGAGACAAGTGAAAATTTTAACCTTGAATTAACGTATGAAAATAAAATTTTATTATTATTTTATATTGTTGAGAAATAACTATTTTTTCTTTAAAAAAACCCTATGATAATTTCTTAATTAACACCCTTTGAGGTTTTGCATGTCGCGTCGAGAGTCCACAAACTTGGGACTCACAACAGCGTGACGTGTTGGGCGCAGTCTTTATCTCTCTCAATTCTATTCTTAAAGTGAGTGATTGGGTGGTGCTGAGTCAGGAAAGTGGCTGAGATTGGGTTTTGGTTTTGGTGTGATTCCAACAAATCCACGTTTGAGCCACACCCACTTTGTCTCTCTGGCTTTGTTTTCTTTGTCCCATTCCTATCCCAAACTTTCTTGTGGCTCAGAGATTCAATTCCCCGTTTTGTTTTTTACTCTTTAGACTCTCTGCCACCTGAACATTACCCATCCATCTCACAGCACTCACCCCAGAAAAGCACCGTCGCTTGTTCGTTTCAACGTTATTCTACTGATACGTTAATGCTTTTTGATTCCTTTCAGATTCTTGTAACTAGCTAGCTAACTATCTGTGAATCAAAAAAATCTCAGTGTGCGTTTCGTCTGATTCTTTGGGAGACTGCTTGAGCTCGGTAAGATTCTTGATTTATCACAAGCATTGGATTAATAATTGCTAGTAAGAAAATCTACGTGCCATTCCTTATGATGCCTACATGTGTGTTCTGGCTTCTTTTATTTATTTACAGTTAGATGGCACTGAATTGTGTGTTCTATTTGCGGTTTTGAATTATGGTTCTCAGCGGTAATTGTGGTTTGGGAGAATTCCTCACCATTTACTTTTTTTTTTTTGTAATTTTGGTGATGGTAATGCAATCCTAACAACAATTGTAACTGCAATTTAAAATCATGGTTCCGTTGCTTAGTGCCACTATTGTTATGCAATTGTAGTTATTTTCAAAATTTTGTCTTGTGTCTAAGTATTTGTGGGATCTTTAGTGCTTTACCAATGAAAGTTTGGTCTAGTGAAAGAAACTAAAGTAGTCTCTGGTAAAGTGACGCATCACAATTGGAAGAGGCACCTACATTTGATACCGTGTCTTGTACAGAATCATCTCCTACTAAAGATATATCTAGGAAATAAAAAAATAATTGTGGGGGACTTTATAACCGAGCTGAGCTTCAATTTTTTTTTCTCTTTTCTAAATATAGGATTTAGATAGGAGATATTGGTTGTGGTTGTGTAAAATAAGATCTGCTTTGCTTAAGCAAGTGAATGTTCAGGCAATATTTCACTGTTTTTATAATCTATAAAGCCAAAAGAGAGTGGAAGGTGTCATCTTATTTCTCCTTTCACAATCTGAACGATAAATTACTTTAATGAACTTTCAGATTCTTTTCTCCTTTAATGCTTGTGCATATATGGAAGATTAAGTTCTTGTTTGTATTACCATTAGGAACTATTGAATGTGCATTGAAAGTGAGTTGGGAGAAGCAACCCCTATTTGTATATCTATTAAGATAATTAGAAAACAGTAGTAACAAATCCTATGATATTCCTTGTATATCTATAATCTCAATCTTATCTTTCTTTAAGCTCTGTTTTGGTAAAATGAGCTTCGTTTGCCAATTGGAAGCTTTTTGTTTCTTATCCTGTATCTTTTCGTTTGCCCATGGTAAAGCTTTTTGTTGTCTACATGGTTCATCTTGAAATAGTAATATTCTTAGACAGTCAGGATGATACATGTATTAGATGCATGTCTGGTTGGGTCAATTTAGTTATTTTCCTTGCAAAAGGAGAAGCTTGTGATTGCTTTTTATATCTGCCTAGTGAAAAATCAATCTTATATTTTCTGAAAATTTGTTGAAGCTTAATATATTTTGCTCTCCAGGTACATCATTAATTACCACCTCTCAAAAGTGTTTTGGTGAATAACAATAAAGGGAAGAGTTTGTGATTGCTCTTTATACCCGTGGCAGTGAAAAATCAATCTTATCTTTTCTGAAAATTTGTTGAAGCTTAGTATATTTTGTTCTCCAGTTAGATAATTAATTAACACCTCTCAAATGTGTTTTCGAGAATAACAATGGGTAAATAGCAAAGTGAAATACTTGATCTTTCATCACAACTTTTTCGAGCTATGACAGAGTATGCCCTTGCTGTGTTATTATTTCCAATATGGTATGTGATGTTTCACTTTCTTGTTGGTACTAATCTTTCCCTGAAAAAAATTATTTTCCTTGAACATCTCTGACATATTTGTATGAGGATACTGGGATATGAAATTTTCAATAAGAAAACAATAACACCAAGGGGTTGTGTCTATGAAAGAATAAAAATCCTATTTGATCTGCTGCAAGACTAAACCTTAATTGATAAATTTTGGTTATGTCCAATATTCTTTAAATGTGCTACTTTCTCAAGGATCATACCTTTTATTAGGTTCTTCATATTACATCACTTCAAATGTTCATGTTTCACTGTCTAAATCCTATGTTTCCCATTTCGCACTTTGGAATTTATGTTTAGCAGATGGGAGATGTGGCTAAGGACCTTGCAGCTGGGACTGTTGGAGGGGCAGCACAGTTGATATGTGGACACCCATTTGACACCATCAAGGTCAAGCTCCAAAGCCAGCCAGCTCCACTCCCTGGTCAACTTCCCAAGTATTCAGGTGCATTTGATGCTGTCAAGCAGACAATAGCAGCTGAAGGACCAAGGGGTTTATACAAAGGCATGGGTGCTCCGCTTGCTACGGTAGCAGCCTTCAATGCTGTCCTGTTTACAGTGAGGGGACAAATGGAAACATTAGTGAGGTCCAATCCTGGTGCCCCCCTCACAGTGGATCAGCAGGTTGTTTGTGGGGCTGGAGCCGGAGTAGCTGTTTCCATTCTTGCTTGCCCAACTGAATTGATCAAATGCAGGTATGTTGGTGTTTTTCTTATCACTGTCCTTTAATCTCATTTTCTTCCTTTTCTCTCAGCTTCCACGGGTTTTTATTGGTTTTGGAATTTTTCATTCTTTTTCCCTTTATAAAACTTGACATGGATTTTCCCCCGTTAGAAAGCACGTAATTAATTGTTCTCGACACCTCTCTTTTGTTTGTTTTGCTATAAAGCATCTCTTTTAGGTGTTTTGTTTATCCTTAACAAATTTCATTACTTCCCTCAGTTGACTTAAACCAGATTAAACCAAATGAATTCCAGCTACAGATTAGCCTTTATTAACTTTCGATGTTACTTGGACATCATCATAGGTTATCCACATACGTGCTTAACTTTTTTGATTCATGGTGATTGTCTTCAGGTTGCAAGCACAAAGTGCGCTTGCTGGCTCTGAAACAGCTACCGTGGCTGTTAAGTATGGAGGACCCATGGATGTGGCCAGGCATGTTCTCAAGTCAGAAGGGGGCATGAGAGGTCTTTTCAAGGGCTTGGTTCCCACTATGGGGCGTGAGATACCTGGAAATGCTATAATGTTTGGTGTATACGAAGCATTAAAGCAAAAGTTTGCAGGAGGCACTGATACTTCTGGCCTAAGTAGAGGTTCTCTGATTGTTGCTGGAGGCTTGGCTGGAGCTTCCTTCTGGTTCTTAGTTTACCCAACTGATGTTATTAAGAGTGTGATTCAAGTAGATGATCACAGAAACCCAAAATTTTCTGGTTCATTTGATGCATTCAGAAAGATTCGAGCTACAGAAGGGTTCAAAGGCTTGTATAAGGGTTTTGGTCCTGCAATGGCTCGAAGTGTTCCTGCAAATGCAGCATGCTTCTTGGCATATGAGATGACAAGATCAGCTCTGGGATGATTAATTCTTGTAACAGACTTAATATCAAATTCTCATGTTTCCTTTTTCTTTTTGTTCATTAAACATTTTATTCTATCCATTTATATAATCGCACAAGCACGTCTTCTGTTATTGCTTCAGTGAACGACTCATTCTTTCACATACAGTAATACAAATACCTTTATTTGAATACAATGTTAGAAGTGCTTTTGAGAACTTCTTCATTGGGAAAAACCCTTTATTTCCTGTAGAAAAACTCTAAAAAATACTTGTGACTTGTATTCAAGCAGTTCTTAGAGGCCAAAGATTATATCAATTATGTTCGATAAAATTAACTAAAAATATAATAAAAGTTAAAATGATAATTGATAATTGAAAATTGTTAAGTTAATTTATTAGTTTTTTAATTAATTTTAAACTCTTGTAATTTTTTATTTTATAGAAAAATCATTTTAATTATATTTTTATTTTTAATATTATATTTTTTCATATTATGTATTCCACTAGTAATATTATACTATATCTTAAAATGATTTTCACCAAGATTAAAATAAAGTAAATAAAACATACATTTTAGTAGACATTATATTTTTATTATGTTATTAACGTAATACTTAAAATAAATCTAAAAAATAAAAAATTTAACATTTATTATTATCAATTTTGTAAAATATAGCGTTAAAATAATAAATTAAATATTATAAATAATATAATGGTTACTAAGTGAATGCCAAAATTATCCAATTGACATCTCTGTTGATTGGCTCTCCCTATTTAAGTTTTTAGGAAAAATAGTACTTAACTTTCCTAAACTTTATTTGTATATTTTTTTTCTTCCTTTTCTCCTCTTGTCTTTGTTATTTGAGCATTGTCAGTGTATGAATCCAATCACATTACACAATAAATATTGGGAAACAAACTAAATATCAACTTGTACTAGAGATATATGTCAAAATTCCAAGATATTTACTACTGTCACGAGTTATAAACACTATTTTTTATTGTAAATTCATGAAATTTTGATATGACATGTTAATAATTTGTAATATTTGGTCCTTAAAAAATGTTTATTTGTAAGAATCAAAGATAGGTATCAAGGAGTGTACAATAACTCATGAACCATGCTTAACCACCTTGGGTAGATCTCTTCTTTAAAAAAATACTATCTTAATATTATAATAAATTATTGATATAATTAGTATTTTAGAACTTATGTATATTTCATATGAAATTTGATATGCATATATGAATGTTAGTTTTCATAATTTTCTCCTCCTAGTCCCCCATACATTGAAGGTTGGGTCCTCCCCTAATCACCAATACTATCATGTAGGGTGGCACGAGAGCGCACCCAAAAGATTACTACATGAGCCTAAATTGCATGCAGTTTTACCATATGCAAATACACAACTAATCTTGGACGTTGAAGATCTTCATGAGAAGATTTGCCTACAAAAGAAAAAAATTAATGGCTTTAGGAGGAATTGAACCCACATTCAAAAAAAAAAGATGAGAATTCCTTTTAAATCATTAACTATTTTACTAACTTCGATTTTTCACCCAAAAAAAAACTCTCATTAACCTTTGAACCTACAATGTGAACGTACCTATGAACCTATAAGACGTTTGTTTGCATTTGTGATATACTTCATCCATCCTTATTTATAAAGTTGATTGTTGGATGATGGACGATAAAGATAGGGTGGACAACAACGTTGGCATTTGGTCCATTACTCTTGTTTACTGTATTAGTCGTCCAGTCTTCTGTAATCCGGTGGAACATCTAGTCACGTAGAAGGGAGCATCCAATCTGGTGGTTCATTAACATAGATTGTGTTGTAACTGTAACTATTTTCTATTTTTTTGTTGTAACCAATTTCAGTTAGACAATTAGTTGTTGTCTTCTTTATAAGGAGATTTGCATTCTGGGTTTAGTAAGCTAGAGAGTACTTTGAACCCCTTTATTGTAAATTTTGTTATTCACAATAAACTTAACAATTTGTGTGATATCTTTTCTCCTATCATTTGAACTTCTCTATCAAATAGAATTTCTCGAATCTTTCTCAAGAAATTGGTATCTAGAGCTTTGGTTCAAGATCAATTTCACATCTATTAAGTGGTAGATGAAGTCATCAATGATCAACCATTTTGTTTGTTATCTATTTATGTTGCATCTTCAAGATTGTATCAAGAAGATGGTCAACACAATCAAGAATGATAAATTCATAGGGAATAATAGCTTCAACCTTTGGTGTAATGACCCGTCTCGTTGCTACTGTATCATACTCTTAATTATGATTTTAATGGTAATTTATATTTGAAAATCCCTTTCAGTTTGTTTATAGAAATAGTAGTAAATTTTTTGTAAGTATAATCAATATCACAAATCAAAACTCGAATATACATAGATGCAATACATCATAATACTCGTATATTAATAATCATAAGTTGGTATTAATTATAAATAACCAAGTCTGAATTGTACAAAATTTTTAAAAGAAATAAGGATTTAAATGACAGGGTGTAACTAGTAAAACATCGGGGTGTAGTCATTAGAACAAGGGTGTAACTAGCAAAAATACAACATTTGCCTGAGATCTAGTCCATCTACATCCCGGCTACTCGGTGGCTCCAACCAACATAAGTCATCTTCCCGGTCACCTACTGCTGTCCATCTGCTCACACGAACTTGGTTCGTAATCATCACAGGTACCAAACCACAAGGTACAACAAAGCAAAAGTGAGTCCATCATGTAAAATAATAATTAAACAAATATCATCAATTATAAAAAAACAACAACTTGGTCATTACAAAAATCACAACAATATTTAAATATTTTATGACGCATACAATCATGGACAACCCGTTCAAACACATTTCACAATTCATCTTAAAATGACTAGTCATGATGCATGTTCCAGACTTATCTCTTGGTCAATGCAATGTGGTACCATCCCGAACAATAGGCCAAATCCATGGTACAAATGATTACTGCAGCTCGTTGGGGTCACTCTGTTGTGCACGGGTCTCACCCCCCATGGTGATCAGCCAAAATGGGTGTCAGAAGGCTAACCCTACAGTAATGGCCCCCAAGTCCTTCTCGCACTCTACAGTCAACCATCCTATTTCCATCATGCATGAAGTATGTACATGGGCTCCATTAATGTATGACCCAGGCCCGAGCTATATATTGACCCATTCTCGGGAACACTGATGCACTGACCATGGTCCTTGCAAGGTTAACCACCCGGTCTCAACATCTCACGTCAATACATAAAATATCACCACGGCTCCATCAATGTATGACCCAGCCCCAGGATCAACTCGTCCTGGCTAGGATAATGCCATACACCCCCGTGGGTATTTATGTATATCCAAACACATTTAGATTACCATGGGCACTATCAATGTATGACCCTGTCCAGGATTAACTCGTCCCGGTTAGGATAATGCCATACACCCCCATGGTATCAATGCATTTAATAACTCAAGCCAATACAATGGCCAATCTCAACGTAATCACACACGTCATTCACAAACATTACAAACAAGTGAATAGGTGTGCAGTATTAGGTGTCCGGATTGGCACCTAACCATAACAACTGATGTAATAATCCAAACAAGGTCGGATGAGGGCACAAGGTTTTCCGGACAAGAAAAATCGGTAGTTCACAAGGAAAAGGTTCGAGCTCTGCCGAGTAAGAACCCAGTAGCTCTTTCCCCAAGACATACGAGCTCTGACGAGTAACGACCTGTTGGTTCTTTTCCCAAGAACATACGAGCTTTGCCGATTAATGACCCCGGTGGCTCTTTCCCAAGAATATACAAGCTCTTCCGAGTAACGAACCCGGTGGCTCACTCCCTCCCTCTCGTGAAGTAACTTGAGCTCGGTAGCTCTAACGTACCACCCCGGGTAAGGAACCCGGTTCATCTAAAGAAAAGCAAGTGAGTTCTAACAGCTCTAAAGGAACAACTCCGGGTAAGGAACTCGGTATACAAAGACTAAGTTACGTTCTGCATGCACATATACATGTTACTTAACCGTTCAACTCGACATTTCCATCCCAGTAGCCGACATCACATCACCAGGGATTGATATATATAACTCGGCCTACCCATCCTGGTAGCCGACATCACAACACAAGGGATTGACACACACACACACACACACACACACACACACACACACACACACATATATATATATATATACATATATATATATATATATATATATATATATATATATAACTCGACCTACCCGTCCCAGTAGCCGACATCCCAACAACAGGGGATTAATACACATACCTAACTCAGCCTACCCTTCCCGATAGTCGTGGTCACAACACAACAGTGTTTTAATACATATCATATACTCAACCCGACTTACCCAATCCGGTAGTCGTCTTCTTCACGAATACACAACTTAAAGACATCATCATCGATCTATTTCATACAAAATATCAAACAATAGATACACACTTTACCTCAACCATGATATCTAAAATTATTATTAACATAATAAAATCCCCTTACCTGGTCAAGAATTCCTTTCTTTCAAACTAACGTAAGTTCTTACAACAACCAGGAATGAAAGATTTAAGCTCCGTTCACGACTTCTTCTTAACGGAGAGGATTTTTCGCCGCTGCTACGGTGGTTCTCAAGAGTTTAAGTGGTACAGAAGGTGGAAGAAGAGAGATTTCTAGTGCAAAGAGTTTAGAGAGAAAAAAGAAGAGAAACACGAAAAGAAGTGAGAGTGAATCGTGCTTCCACTTCATGCACTGCTATTTATAGATGAAGCACTGAGGCAAGTTGCCAACAACTTGAATCAGCTAGCTATCACAGCCACCATAGTTGCCAACTTGAGTGATCGGATATCTACCAATGCCACCACCGTTTTTACTATGCGTGTACGAACAACTTATCTTTAGCCACAAAATTTGACTTACGTTCAAGCACAATTACCAATGCACATACTTTACAGCAATTTGCAAGAAATATATTAAACAATTAAGTAACAAAAAATATCTATCAACTTGTAAATTTTCAGGGTGTTACATTTGACACATCAAGATATGAGCCTTGTTGAAAGAACATGGCATCTGGTCTCCTCTTTCTAGTCAACCGTTGAAGATTGATAAGTCGGTGCTTGAGTTACAAGAGGAAAAAGTGTGTTCGCTAATTCTCTTATCTCTTTTGGATGAGGTTTTTTATGAAGTTTCTAAAGAACAGATTGTTGTTGGGCTTTGGCTCAAATTGGAGAAACTCTACATGATGAAATCAATCTGCAACAAGTTTCTTCTGAAACGATGTTTGTTTCTTTGAATGAGAAAACGTACCCCACTGAAGGAACATCTTGATGAGCTAAACTTTGTTTGATGGAGCTATGAGACATTGATGTCAAGATGAAAGACGAAGATTTGGAAATGATTTTTTAAACCTTTTTTCTTCCCTCTTATGATAACTTTGTGAGTTCTCTTAGTGTAGGCAAATACTCCATTACACTTGAAGAAGTCAAGTTCAGTCTCTATTTTAGGGTGCTTCGACTAAAGGCATTTGAGAATGGTGATGAAGGCTTTGCGTCTGGATTATCGGTGACTGATTCTGCTAAAGGGCAAAAGAAGAAAAAAGGAGCAAAGCTGATCTTAAGGACATCTGTAATTACTGCAAAGAACTAGGCCATTGGAAGCGAGATTATGCAAAGAAAGATTTTATTGTTGCTCTTGTTCAAAATGACTCCTCATCGAAAAACAATTTGTTTCTGGTAGTTGCTGAATAACTACAACAACATTATGAACAATGGGTACTGGACTCAGGTTGTTCTTATCATATGTGTTCACACAAGCATTGGTTTGTGAGATATGAGAAGAAGTTCGACGGTAACATCCTCATGGGTAGTGATGTTCCTTGTAAGTATGTCAATATAGGTTCTACACAAATTAAAATACATTATGGTGTTGTTAGAACCTCAACTGAAGTTCGTCACGTTCAAGAGCTTAAGAAAATCTTGTATCTGTGGGTGTGATAACGATTGTCAAATCGTTACAAAAAAATTGAGGATTAATTCTGCAATAAAGAAATAACCTAGGTTGACTCAGAGATACGATTCACTTTGGTCCCAAACTCAATCCACTTATAAAAACCAGAGGAATTTTATCAAACAATTTGTATACAGAAAAAAAATTTGTAGACACATACAAAGAGAAATGCAGAAAATGCAAAAATAGATAAAATTGATGAAATATGTTGTGAAGCAGATTCAAGAATATCAATCCAATTCACCAAACCAAGCAATTCAAATTATCATAGTTATTCAGATAAATATTATATTATGAAAGTTCATTCAATTTCATTAGAATCAGTTCAGTCAAATTAACTCCTAAATCAATTGAAATCACAAATCATATTGAAATATCATCCAAACAATCTCTGATTAAAATAAGATTGAAGAAGAAGATGAACATTCACACAAAAATTGAAATACCAAAGTAGAATTCAAATTCTCCTTGCTTGGATTGTATCCTTGGATTGGTTGATTGTTTAGCCTTCCATGATTATCATCAATGGAAGAGCCAAAAAATTTGTGTAAGAAATCTAAAGTATTGGGGGCTACATCCATTATGACTATTGGGAGCTTTCAAGAGTTTCATCACTAGGAGGGGTAAGGTATTTGCTTTCCATCATTGATGCATGCTCCATGTAACACCCCGTATGCATCCGGTGTATTAACATGTTACATAATCA
>CM023941.1:19857342-19879199 GCA_013407115.1 Glycine latifolia | reverse complement strand
TAATCGATTACGCCAGAATTAATGTTAGAATCACAAGCATAGGTAATCGATTATTATGTGATTTAATCGATTATGCCAGAATTGTTCATATTACAATGCAACACATTTAATCGATTACAAATATTTGGTAATCGATTAAACCAGTTCATAGGCTTAACAGGATTATGCAGATGCCTTATGTAATCGATTATATGCCTTATGTAATCGATTATTTCAGTGAGAAAACATTTTATGCAAGTTTCAAGCTTATCAATGTATTTCTACATAAATGTATATACTTATATGTTCCTAATCCTAAGTATGAATGCATGCATGTTTGTTTTATTTAATAGCTGCAAAGGATTATTAGATCATACCCTTAATGAACCAAGCTTTAAACAAACAATGAAAATTACAAATGCCAACAACAAATGATTGGGCATGAATCAAATATCAAAACACTTCTAATCTTCTGTTTCTTCATGCACTTGAATCTAACATACAATATATAAAACACACTCTTATGGCCATTTAAAAATTTAATAAAGAATTAAATAGAAGAACACATTATAAAATTTTGGGCAGAGTCTCCTCTGTAATTAAGACTTTTCCCAAAAATCCAATCATTACAACAACAACATCATTCACAGTTTTATCCATCAACAAGCCAACTCATCACATCCTATTAGTTAAAAAAACAGTTTTTCTTGAAAACGAGCACACGGGAACAAACACACATCAATCATAAATACATCGAATACCATTAGTTAAAAATGTAGTTTTTCTTGAAAAACCAGCACACAATAGGGAAAGACAATTATCTCCATAATTGGGCTCCCTGGCTCCCAACTATGGTGTTAAAACTATAACCAAAGAATAAACCCCCTTTACCTATCTATATCCCTCTATTAGCTCTTTGAAACGTCATTTTGAGATCTCTCAAGTTCACGTGCTTTGGGCCAAATGCAAAGCTCTATATACCAAATTGAAGATAATTTAGTATAGATTTCCAAGGAAAGGTCAATATTAACATTTGGGGTCAAATACCCACTCAAATCTAAAAGGGGCTAAAATGGTGTTTTGGGAGTCCACATCAAAAGGACATCATTTTGAAAAAAGAAGACTTTTACAACGTCCCATTTTCAAAGGTTTTTCAAAGGAGGTGTAAAAACTCCTAACAACGGTACCCAAAACACAAGAGACACTAAGCAAAGTTTAATCTAGCTAGAAGAAGACAAAGGAAACCAAGGTTACTTTAAAGAAACCAAGAAAGAAGGATTGGAGGCTCCATTCTCTTCCGAATCTTCGAGTTGAGTTTTGATGATTTTGCTCCAATTAAAGGGTTCCTCTCCGTGCGGTGGTCCAACGGCAAGTGGCGGTGGCTCGTGGTGGTCACCAGTGGTTTTGGGTGGTGGAGGATGATGATGAGAAGTTGGGTGGATGCTTGGAAGAAGAAGAAGGCCAGATTTTGTGATTTTTCATGCTTCTGTCCTATTTAAAATCGACTTGACTCGTCTCTACTTGGAAGAAGAAGGTCAACAGAGTGATTTTTCTGTCTCTCGTCTCTGCTTGGCTAGTCTTCTATTTCTTCTCACATTCTTTTCTATTTCAGGGTCAAACTGTAATTCTTCTGGTCCAACTAAACCTCGCATAAACTAAAGAAAATAGATCAGTAAAACAAAAAATCCAATATTAAAAACAAAATTACAAATAAATTAGCGTAATCAATCCCCGGCAACGGCGCCAAAAACTTGTTGCGACACGGCAAGTGCACCGATCATTCCAAGTAATAAAGTGATAAGAAAGTATCGTCTCCACGAGGATTGAGGCACTAATGTCAATTGTAATTTATGATTCTTAATATTGGAGAAGGAATGAAATTACTGAAAGAATTGGATTGTAGTTTGAATTTAATTATTGTAAATAACAGAATATTAAAAACAATGTAATTTAAATGTTGATCAAGACTTAAGAATAATTATGGCAAAGCACAATCACCGTAGTTCACTCTATGTAATTGAATTAATAATTTAACTCTATTTAATGTAATTATTCAGATTTATGCTTTTCTAATATAGTTAAACCCTGATTCCTCGGTCATTTAACCCTTTAACCTAAGTTAAGAATCCTAATCCCTTAGTAATTCCCTTTAGATTAAGCATGAAGCTAGCATAACAAGAATTTGCAGTCCTTTATCCATATCCCTAAGTAATATTGCAACTGTCACTCTACTGCGTTCAGAAACTAAAACCCCAATATTCCTATTGTGAATTATAGCCCTAAGTAACCTAATAGATTGATCAAGTCTAATTAGATATAATAATAGAAGAATAAAGTAGAGTAAAACAATTATAAGAAACTTTATTAAACTCAATTCAAGAAACACAGAGTTCTCATTGGCTTTTGGCTAAACCATAATTACAAAGGAGTTAGCCAGACATAATGATGTCTGGCCTAATACAATGTGAAGAAAGGAGAAAAGGAAGAAGCTAAGGTATGTAGAGTCAGAAACCCCTCAATCTTGCCTCCTTCTTGTTCTTCTTGCTTCTTCTTAGCCTTGAATCTTGGTCCTTTGATCTTGCCTTCTTTGCTCTGTTTTTCAGTGTCTATTTGCTCCCTAATGTGTCCTACCTAGGTTCTATTTATACCTAGGTTATAAAACCCTAAAAACCCATCATTCTTATGTTATCTTTAAGCTAATTATGAAATCTCGTGGCGTCCGCGTGACTGGCGCGAGTTCTGGCGCGAGCCTCCAGTGCTTCTGGCTTGAATGACGCGAGTTTGGCGCAACTGGCGTGAGCCTCCAGTGCTTCTGGCGTGAATGGTGCGGCCCTGGCGCGGTTAGCGTGAAATCTCAGCTTCAGTTGACTCTTTCTTTTGCTTCTTTTCTTGCTTTTCTTGACTCTAAACATCAAAATAGCATAGAATCAATGATAAACATAAAAGTAATGAATTTTACACTTATTCTAACATTTATTCACTATATTCTTCCTATGTTCCTAATAAAACTATCCTAAAAACTATATATGCTAACAACATATCAGTTTAGTTGGACCTAAAGATTTACAGTTTGATCCTGAGATAGAAAAAACTGTGAGAAGAAATAGAAGACTAGCCAAGCAGAGACGAGAGATAGAAAAATCTAATTCAAACAGTGAATTAGAACCAAGAATGGCTGAAAGACCACCAGTACAAGGGGAGGAATTAATGGAGGATATCCTTGCTCCATTATTCACAAGACCCAATCCTAGTATAGTCCGACCATCAATTGAGGCTAACAAATTTGATATCAATCCATCATTAATTACTTTGGTGGAAAGAAGTCAATTTGGTGGAGAGGACAATGAAGATCCACACAATTTCATTGACAGATTTTTACGGATCTGCAATACAATCAGGCACCAGGGTGTATCAGATGATGCTGTGAGACTACGATTATTTCCCTTTGATGTTAAGGGAAAAACACTTCGTTGGTTAGACAGACAAACTCCTAACAGCATCAGTACGTGGGAAGACTTGGTTACCAAATTTTTCTCTCAATACTTTTCCATGGAGAAATATAATAGGTTGGTTAATGAGATCACCAATTTCACTCAGATTGAGAGAGAAAGTTTATGTGCAGCTTGGAATAGGTTCCAGGAATTGATCAGTAAGTGTCCACAGTATGATATGACTGTGGAAAAGAAAGTATGTATATTCTTTAATGGGATGACTCCAGAATCAAGACTTATAGTGAATGTAGCAGCTGGAGGTTCAATTAGATCAAAGACAGCTACTCAGACATATGAATTAATTGATTCACTGGCTCGCAATGAAAATGAGAGCATGGCAGCTCAACCAAAGAGGGAAGTTATTCAACTAGGAAGCAGTGATGCAATGCTGGCTGAGCAGAAGCTTCTATCATAGCAATTAGCAAGGCTGAATGAGAAAATTGACAAGATGCAAGGTTCGTCAGTTCAAGCTTCAACTATCAGAGCACAGCTACCTATTTGTGAGTACTGCCAGGGAGATCATGAATCCAATAAGTGTCCTACCTTAGTAGGGGCTGACCCAGTGCAAGTTAATGGAGTATGGTACGATCAGAGAAACCATTCTAACTTCTAGAGGACTTCGAATTATGCTCCAAGTAACAATTTCCAAAGAAGAATTCAGGGAGGAGGTTTGGATTACAAATCCAACAATTACTTGCAGCCTCCACCCATTCCACCTAAGAAGCCATCAGAACTAGAGAAGGCTATGTTGCAGCTATCTAAGACTACAACTGAGCATATTCAGGTTACTAATTCTTTCATCAAGGAGACAAATGCTTTCATCAGTGAGACCCAAGCCCATCACAAGAATCAAGATGCTTCTATCAAAAATCTTGAAAATCAAATTGGTCAGTTGGCTAAGCAATTGACTGAGAAGTCTCAAGGACAATTCCCTAGTGACACTGTTATCAACCCAAGGGAACAAGCAAAGGCGATCACCACCAGAAGTGGACTTGAAACGAAATCTCCAGAGATACCTAAGACAATTGAAGAAGAAACTGTTCCAGTTTCTGAAGAACAAGTAGTCAAGATACTTGTGAACAAGGAAGAGAAGAAAGAAAAAAATCCTGCAATAGAGAAGAAACAGATGGGTTTTTCTCGTTTTGAGAAACCACCATATCCTATAAGGCTGAAGCAACAAGCTCAGAAGCAACAATATGCAAAATTTTTAGATATGTTTAAAAAGTTGCACATTAATATTCCATTTATTGAAGCTTTAGCTAATATGCCTAACTATGCAAAGTTTATGAAAGAATTATTTAGGAAGCATAAATTGCAGGAATGTGAGACGATAGCACTTACTGAAGAGTGCAGGGCGATCATCCAGAGGAAGCTTCCACCAAAGAGGAAGGATCCAGGAAGTTTTAACATTCCTATTGCGATAGGTAATGTTGATGTGGGAAGAGCGTTATGTGATCTGGGAGCCAGCATAAATCTGATGTCGTTGTCTCTATGCAAGTCATTGGGAATTTCTGAGCTAAAGCCCACTAGAGTTTCATTGCAACTTGCAGATCGTTCGTTGAGGAAGCCAATTGGAGTAATTTAAGATGTATTGGTAAAAGCTGATAAATTTATTTTTCCTGCAAATTTTATTGTTTTAGATATGGAAGGTGAGAGTGAAATACCTTTGTTATTAGGTAGATCATTTTTAGCTATTGCTACGGCATTAATTGATGTAGAGCAAGGAAAATTAGAGCTTAGAATGGATAATGAATATGTTGTTTTTAATGTTTTTGATGTGATGAAACATCCTACTGACAAACATGATTTTTTAGATTGGATATTTTAGATACAGTGATTCATACAGATAAAACAGATGACCAAAAGCTGGAAGAGGAGCTTGACACACTAGGTACAGATGAAGTACAAAAAGAAGTGGAGACGATTATGGAGGTATTAGAGAAGGAAGAAGCTGACACAGTGAAGGAAACACCAAAGATAGAACTTAAAAAGAATTACCCAACAATTTGAAGTATGCATTTTTGGGAGAGAATGAGACATTTTCAATCATCATAAACAAAGAATTGAAGTTAGAAGAAGAAAAGCTGTTAAAGGTTCTTAAGGAGCACAAGACCGCAATTGGGTGGTCTATATCTGACTTGAAAGAAATTAATCCTTCTTTTTGTACACACAAGATTTTGATGGAGGATGATGTGAAGCCTGTGAGACAGCCTCAAAGGAGATTGAATCCTACTATGAAATAAGTGGTAAGGAAGGAAGTGGTTAAGTTACTAGATGCAGGGATGATATATCCTATATCCGACACTGCGTAGGTGAGTCCTGTACAAACAGTTCCTAAGAAGGGTGGGATGACTGTAATTCAAAATAATAATAATGAATTGATTCCCACTAGAATCATCACCGGTTGGAGGATGTGTGTGGACTACAGGAGACTCAATGAGGCCACCAGGAAGGATCATTTTCCGCTCCCATTTATTAATCAGATGTTAGAAAGGTTAGCTGGACATGCGTACTATTGTTTTCTAGATGGATATTTTGGCTATAACCAAATTCCAGTGGCACCTGAGGATCAAGAAAAGACTGCTTTCACATGCCCATTTGGAGTCTTTGCATACAGGAGAATGCCATTTGGCCTCTGCAATGCACCAGCGACGTTTTAAAGGTGTATGCTTTCTATTTTTTCTGATATGGTAGAAAAATGCTTAGAGGTGTTTATGGATGATTTTTCTATTTTTGGATTTAATTTTGAATCATGTCTAACTAATCTATCTAGAGTATTGAAAAGGTGTCAAGAAACAAACCTTGTTTTGAATTGGGAAAAATGCCACTTTATGGTTTGTGAAGGTATTGTTTTAGGTCACAAAATATCTAATAAAGGAATAGAAGTTGATAAGGCTAAATTGATGTTGATTGAAAAACTTCCTCCTCCAGTTAATGCTACTGGGGTGAAGAGTTTTTTAGGTCATGCAGGTTTTTATAGGAGATTCATTAAAGATTTTTCTAAAATTGCCAAACCTCTTAGTCAACTTTTAACCAAAGAGAGTGATTTTAATGTTGATGAAGTGTGCCTTAATGCTTTTAATGTCTTAAAAGAAAAACTTACTATTGCACCTATTTTAGCAGCACCTGATTGGACTTTACCTTTTGAACTAATGTGCGATGCGAGTGCATACGCCATTGGTGCTGTTCTAGGTCAGAGGAAGAATAAACTGTTACATGTTATATATTATGCTAGTAAGGTTTTGAATGAAGCACATGTTAAATATGCCACTACTGAAAAGGAAATGCTAGTTGTAGTATACGCACTTGATAAGTTTAGATCCTATTTAATAGGTTCTAAAGTTATTATTTATACTGACCATGCTGCTCTCAAGTATTTGATGAATAAACAGGATGCGAAACCGAGATTGTTGCGTTGGATGCTCTTGTTTCAGGAATTTGACTTGGAGATCAAGGACAAGATTGGAGTGGAGAATAAAGTAGCAGATCATCTGTCCAGGATTCAGGATAAAGAATTACAAGATGGACTAGAGATGGTTATTAATGAATCTTTTCCTGATGAGAAAGTGATGATGGTGATTGATATGGGTCCATGGTTTACCGATATGGCTAACTTTAAATCTGTAGGTATTTTACCTGGAGGTCTTAATTGGCAGCAAAAGAAAATATTCCTTCATGATGCAAAGAGGTATGTATGGGATAACCCTTTTCTTTATTTTAGATGTACTGATGGTGTTATTCATAGATGCATAGCTAGTCCAGAAGTGCCAAAGATCCTTTAGCATTGCCATTCTTCAGATTATGGAGGACATTTTGGAGGAAATAGGACAGCACAAAAGGTATTGCAATGTGGATATTATTGGCCTACACTTTTCAAAGATGCAAGAGACTATGTAGAAAAATGTGATAGTTGTCAGCGAACAGGTAACATAATTCGAAGAGATGAGATGCCTCTCAATAACATCTTAGAGGTGGAGCTGTTTGATGTGTGGGGAATTGACTTTATGGGACCATTTCCCAAGTCACATTCTAACCAATATATCTTGGTAGCTGTTGATTATGTTTCCAAGTGGGTAGAAGCAATTGCTTTACCTACTAATGATTCGAAAGCTGTTGTAAATTTTCTTTGGAAGTATATCTTCACCAGGTTTGGAATACCGAGGGCGATCATTAGTGATAGAGGAACCCATTTTTGCAACAAACAATTCTCAAATTTGCTTGCAAAATATGGAGTTACCCATAGAGTGGCTACACCTTATCATCCGCAGACCAGTGGACAAGTTGAAATTTCCAACAGAGAATTAAAGCGAATTTTGGAGAAGACTGTTGGAAATTCTCGGAAAGATTGGGCAAAGAAGCTTGATGATGCACTTTGGGAATATAGAACAGCTTTCAAGACCCCGATAGGTATGTCACCATTTCAGATGTTATATGGTAAGTCTTGTCACCTTCCTGTCGAATTAGAACATAAGGCTATGTGGGCCACTAAGTTTCTTAATTTTGAACTTTCTAAAGCTAAGGATAAGAGATTATTGCAATTGAATGAGCTTGATGAGTTCAGGTTAAATGCTTATGAGAATGCTAGATTATATAAGGAAAAGACAAAGAAGTGGCATGACAACAAGATCCGCCCGAAAGAATTCAAGCCCGGACAACAGGTATTACTTTATAATTCTCGTTTAAGATTGTTTCCAGGAAAACTGAAGTCCCGTTGGTCCGGTCCGTTCATTGTACGTGAAGTCTATCCATATGGAACGATAGGAATTTCTCCATTGGATAGTTATCGCTCTTTCAAGGTAAATGGATGTCGATTGAAGCATTATTATGGAGGTAAAGTGGAAAGACACACTGTTTCTATTCCACTGAATTCACCTGAGGATTAAAGGTTTGATACGTCAAGCTAAATGACGTTAAATAAAGCACTACTTGGAAGGCAATCCAAGAAATTTCATTGTTTTGGTTGTTTTGTTTTTGAATTATTATTTAAGTTTTAGTTAGTTAAGTAGATGTTTTGTTTGAAATTAAATTTTTACATTATTAATTGATATTCTTAATTTCAGATTAGTTAATTTTTTAGATAGAAAGTCGTTTTAAATTTAAAAAAAAAATTGATTGAAAAAGTAAAATTATGATCTGGCGTTGATCGTGCCAGACTAGCGCTACTCGCGCCACTAACACTGGATATCCACGAGAGTGGCGTGGTAATGGCGCTAATCGCACCATTCATACTGGACTTTGGCGCGACTCGCGTGAGTTGTGGCGCGACTCGCGTGGCACTTCGAAGGCAGTTTTATTTTTAAAAGTTTGAAACCCTATGTTAGTGGCCTCTCTGTCTTTCTTTAGCATCCATAACCCTTGGCCTACCACGTCCATTGAGTTTCACACGTTGCAAGTCAATAAACTACCAGTAACTTCTCATTTTCAGTTACATTGTGCCCATAACCACTATTAACTTCTCTTTGCTTTGAAGTCTATAAATACAGTGGGTCATTTACCTTATTTTTGTTCATTTTGTTCGAATTTCTGAGTAAGCAATTGAGAATACATAGTTCTTGTTGAAGTTCTTTCTTTTTGGAAGCAACATTGTGTTCTTTTGAAGTTTTTGATTCTTCCAAATGGCAAGGGATAAGGTATGTTTTCTTCTTTGTAATCTTTGTATTTTATATTCTTTAGAGTTTAGATTAGAAAGCATGTGGTTAGGATTGATTCTGGCATTGATTGATAGAAGATAGGAAAATGCAATTCGTGTTCCTAAGAATCCCTGTTTTGCAGCCCACGCGAGTCGCGTGGTGAGTGGCGCTACTCGCGCCAGTGCTACTGGAGGTTCACGCGGATCGCGTGAACCTGGCGCTAACCGCGCCAACTGCAAAACATAGAATTAGCCTTTATGTTTTAGGATTTTTGGGAATTGGTTTGTAATGCTTTGATTCTTTGATGTTTACTCTAGTCTATGAATGAATAACATTAGTTAGCATGATAAGTATGTTGAAACATAAGACCTTTTTGAATTGAATGATTGAGTGCTAATTGTTTTTAAATGAGTAGATTAGAGTTGTGCTAATTGTCTAAAATTTCAAAACTTAAGTGGGAAATAAAATCTGGGAATGGTAGTCAATTGTTTCTAGAATTTTATTTTCCAATTGCAATGATAAGAAGATGCCTAGTATACCTTCTGAATTCATAAATGAATCATATATAACCAAATAAATATGGGAATTATTGTGAAGGATTTATTTGGAAATTAATGGTCAAATGCTTGTTCAAGTTATACATGATGATTCTATATGATGTAATTTCTGTTGTTAATCTGAAATAAAGAAATGTTTGAGATATGATTGCAAGCAATCTGGAAATTCATTGCATATAGTTATGAAAATTCTCTGAGTTTCAGGTTAAGCAAGTAGAGAAAGAAAAGAGGAAGGGTGCTGCATATAACAGCAAAAGAGCAAGGACCACTGACTTCGATGAGACCAGATTCAGAACAATAGAATGTCAGCAGAGGTACGGGAACTGGTATGCTCCGAAGAAGGTCATTCCGGAGAAAATGATAGACTGGGAATCTCTTCCTGAGGATTCACCAATTCTGGCTGTAATCAATAGGAGAGATTGGAAGACTTTGGTTAGTTTTCCTGAACCAAGTTCCAGTGCTATTTTAAAGGAGTTCTTGGCCAACGTTAATAGAGAAAATGTAGACAAGGACAGAGTCGGTTAGGTTAGAGGAGTAGAAGTTTCATTTAATCATGAGACTATTGAAGAATTTTTAGACACTGCATATTATCCATTTCAATCTTGTGCCTTCAGGAGCAATTTCTATAAGATGCAGCCTATCAGCAGTAAAAATGTCTTTAGAGATGACATGCCTCAAATTGCAGATGAGATAAGAAGAGGCATTACAGGGCTGTATACTGCATGGAAGGCCAAGTCTGGAATGGACTATGTACCTGAGAAGTTAAGGAAGCAAGACTTGACTGGGGAGGCAGAATTTTGGCACCATTTCAACAATCACACCATTATTCCATCAACTAATCTCACTGATGTGAATGTGGAGAAGGCAATCCTTCTATATGTGCTGCTAGGCGATGATAATTTGGATATTGCCAGTATCTTGTCTGATAGGATATTGCACATGATACATGATGGTAGCAGTAAGTCCCTCCTTGCTCATTCTTCACTGATTTCTCGTCTTTGTATGAATGCAGGCTTAGAGATTCTTGATGAGGAACCCATGGATGTCAAAACTACATCCGTCATGACACACAAGACATATCTGGCTGCAGTAGAGACTCAGTGGCAGGAGCAGTTGATTAGAGCCTCAAAATTATTACCTGAGGAGATTGCTGAGAGGAGTCCTCGTGCGGACATTCCTCAACCTGAAGTTAGAGCAGTGCCACCACCACGAGCATCTTCTTATACTGCTACTAAAGGCCCACGTCATGAACTGATTTATGAGGATTCTCAAAGCTACTTGCAGATCCAGACTGAATCGAGATCTCAAAACAGACTGTTGGAGCATCAAAACAAGATGATGGAGGACTTGTTCAGACACTTCTCCATTGAGTTCACTCCCTACCAGCCACATGATTAAGCAACACCACGAGTTTCTCCTGAACCTTCGCAGCCATCAGCTGCTGCTAATGATACTATGGAGGATTAGAAGTAACATTGCAGTTTAAAGGACAATATTTTATTTGCTTTATGTTTAATGGTTTTGTACTTTATTTTCAGTTTGTTTGGAACAATTTGGTTTGAGTTTAAATAATTTATAATTTGGACATGGTTGAATTTGCTTAATTTAGTTTTAACTAAATAATTATGTTGGATGGATGTTATGCATAAAGATGATTTTTTTAATGCAATTATGTGTTTTCCCTTGAATAGAAAATTGATTGCTGGGGACATCAATGTTTAAAATCTGGGAATGGGGAACGCATTTTGCGTTATTTTGAAAAAAAAAAATCATAATTGATATCTGACAGAATTTAGAGAATTGAGATGATTGAGAGATTAATAAGAAAATAAATTTGGATGAGATGATGTTAGAGATTAAGTTTAGAAATAAGTTTGATAATTAGTTAGGTATTTTTTTTAGAAGTAGATAAATAAAATGTTAGAGCTATGAATAATTTTCAGATTATTGAATTGCCAATATAGTGATAAAGTAGATTCAATGATGATTGTTTTGGAATGATGTATGAAACAGGTAGAGTATAGAATTGCATATTACTTGATTAGAATTATGTTAGTCTTTGTGATTGAAGTACATTGTCAAAAGAATAGATACTTGATAGGAAATCAAATGAACTTAGCTTGATACCATAGCTTGTGAGGATTGAGCCTATGCAGTATATTTTCTTTTTAGACTGACCCCATTGTGAATAATACTCTAGAATTTGATATGTTTCTCTATAATATTGCATGGTTGAAATGATAAAGGCATGTTCTTTCTTTTAAGCTAGGGCCAAATGACCTGACCTTAATGATTTTCCATTGTTAGCCATTTTGAGCCTAAACCTTTCTTTTCATTCACTTGACATTAAACCTGTTATCCATGACTACCTTAATTGAGATTGGAGGAAAGGAGAATGAGAATCAAGGTTATTAGATGTGAAAATAGGAAGAAGATGTCCAGAGAAGAAGAAAGATGTTACCCAAGAAGACAATTCTAGGCTTGGTGTTGAAGTGCCAACAAAACAGATATGGCAAAAACCAAATCAAGTAGACAACCCAGCTGGGAAATAACAAGTCTGAAATACCAGCTGGGGAATCTAAATTTCCCCTGTTCTATGTTATTATATCTATTTAGTCAGATATATATACTCTAAAAAAAGGGGGGGAACCAAAGAAATAAAGAAGGGGCATCAGAATAAGAGTAATAGAGTGGTTAAGTAGACTTGATTAATTCTAATAAAAACCAAACTTATGCATGTATTTATGTTTCTTATTTTTCAGGAACTTGAGAATATAATCAAACTTATGGTAGTATTATAGCTTTGGAGGAATTGAGAGATTATATTCTACCCTAAACACTTGAGTGAAGAGGGAATTATATCTCTTGGTGAGGGTATCCAAGTTATGATTCTATATTGATAGACTTGAAAAGTATTTTTGTTTTTACATGGAATTCAATTACATTTACCAAAGTAGTTCTAAGGTTGTGTATGTGATGATATGCTTGACTGTTGAATATGATTTCCACTACAATTAAGTTTTATTTTATTTTATTGCTAGGGACAGCAATATCTAAATCTGGGAATTATTTGATATGCTGTTAGCATATATAGTTTTTAGGATAGTTTTATTAGGAAAATAGGAAGAATATAGTGAATAAATGTTAGAATAAGTATAAAATTCATTAGTTTTATGTTTATCATTGTTTCGATGCTATTTTGATGTTTAGGATCAAGAAAAGCAAGAAAAGAAGCAAAATAAAGAGCCAACTGAGTCTGAGATCTCGCGCTAACCGCGCTAGTACCACGCTAATCGCACCAGAAGCACTAGAGAACCACGCTAGTCGCGCCAATCTCGCGCCAGTTGCGCCAGACATACTGGAGACTCGCGCCAGTCGTGCGGACGTCACAAGATTTCTGAATTAGCTTAAAGATAACATAAGAATGATGGGTTTTTAGGGTTTTAGAACCTAGGTATAAATAGAATTTAGGTAGGACGCATTAGGGGAATCAATAGACAGTTTAGAACAGAGAAAAAAGAGGCAAGAGCAAAGGAAGCAAACATCAAGGCCAAGGAGCAAGAAGATCAAGAAGGAGGCAAGATTGGAGGGTTTGTGACTCTGCATACCTTAGCTTCTTTCGCTTCTTCTTCTTTACATTGTATTAGGTCAGACATCATTATGTCTGGCTAGTTCCTTTGTAATTATGGTTTAGCCAAAAGCCAAAGTAAACTCTATGTTTATTGAATTGAAGTTAATAAAGTTTCTTATCAGCATTTTACTCTGCTTTATTCTTCTGTTATTATATCTAATTAGACTTGATCAATCTATTAGGTTACTTAAGGCTATAATTCACAATAGGAATATTGGGATTTTAGTTTCTGAACGCAGTAGAGTAACGGTTGCGATATTACCTAGGGATAGGGATAAAGGACTGCAGATTTTACTATGCTAGCTTCATGCTTAATCTAAAGGGAATTACTAAGGGATTAGGATTCTTAAATTATATTAAAGGGTTAAATGACCAAGGAATCAGGGTTTAACTACATTAGAAAAGCATACATCTGAATAATTATATTAAATAGAGTTAAATTATCAATTCAATTACATAAAGTGAACTGCGGTGATTGTGCTTTACCATAATTATTCTTAAATCTTGTTTAACACTCAATTACATTGTTTTTAGTCTTCTTTTATTCACAACAATTAAACCAAAACCACAATCCAATTCTCTCAATAATTTCATTCCTTTTCCAATATTAAGAATCATAAATTACAATTAATTTTAGTGCCTCAATCCTATGGGAACGATATTCTACTTATCATTTTATTACTAGAACGATCGGTGCACTTGCCCTGTCGCAACAGCCAGTTACAGGTAATAGTAGCTATTGATCTGGCTTCCTCTTGAACCTACCATGTGATGTATGACTGCACCCACCAGCCATTTAAATTCCCAAATCTACCTTGCAATGAAACCCACTCTTCAAGAAACTTGAAGAACACAAGTTGTCCAGCAATTCACATGAAATATGTGGCTGTTTGGAAGCTTTAATGATAGCAATGGAAGATGGAATAAAGGTAAGGGATGAAGGTGGATGGCACCATGGAAAATCTTTCCAATAAGCCTAGGAAGAATCACTACAATAGCTTGAAGCCATTGATAAGAAACAAGAAGTTCTTGCACAAGAACAAGAGAGAAACTCTCTACACAAATTTCAGAATTTGTAAAAATGACATCAAAAGTATTTGCATTCAGTTTTTGGGCAGCTTATATAGCCCATGATATTACACTCAAATACAAGGCAAATGATCATGCAAATATAGCTTGAAATGTAAACTAAATGAAGCCTAAATGCAAGCTAATGAAACTCGAATTGCAAGCTTCATCCTAAGTGACTTTTTGGCTGAACCAACATGCCTAAAGGTGCAGTATTTTAGCTTCTAAGTGCAGCATTTTAAGCCTTAATGTTTAGCCAACAAGTTTACAAAGGTGCTACACAATTTACACACAAGTGCGCCTACACCTTTTTACACAATTGCACTAAAAGCCTTTTAATTTTTAACTAGTTTTGCTACTAACAAGTGCTGGAATTTATTGAATTAAATTGAACTTGAGACATCAAAATCCAGCCCTTGTCATTCTTAAGTTGGTGTGCTTCTTCATGCTTGTCCAAGTTAGCTTGGATGTGGTCTTGAAGGGCTTGAGTTCTAGCTCTTGTCATGGATCCTTTAAAGCTCACCAAAGGAAGTGCTTCAAGCTCTCATTCTAGACCTTTAACTTGTAATGGACCTCTACCACCATGAGTCCTTGCTTCATATACCTACTGTACAGGTAGCCTAACAACTTCTTACGATAATTGTAACCCAGGCTAGCCTAAACTCTGTCGTTGTCTCTTTTGACCAATCGTCAACGGACACAAAGATCTCACTCAGCCACTCTTCTGAAACTCTCAAGCACTCCTTCAAATCTGCTCTTGCCATGGATGAGTAGGAGAAGATTATCACCTAAGTGCCTGAGTTTAATTGATTGACAACCTTCCACCACAAAGAGCTTCATAATGTTTTGAATGCTCCCGACTTCATGTACCCTTGCTACTAAACTCCCTGTTAACCAATCTAGATTACATTCTTCCACATTGATATCTTGTCCCACCCAAACACCTAGACCCTTCGCTTTCTGCCAACCTATGGGCTTGTTATTCACTACAACTTGAGCATACAAAGGTTTGTTGTAGTGAATATGATCTCCGTGAAAGTTCCTCCTTTTGTCTCTGTAACCTTTACTTGGTCCCCCTTATCACTACAAGATACAAAACCTCCCTGACGATGTTCCCCACTATTGTTCCAAGGTCTACATGGTTTCTCAAATTTTCGTAGATTAACATACAATTTCAGCTTACCGAGGTGATATTGTGTAACTCTCTCTCCAACCTTCTTGGGTCACCTACTTCTAGAAATCTTGCAAACCCTTATCTTCTCCCAGTTTGTTTTTTCGTGGAGGCGCAAACACCTCCATCACTTTGCCCCACTTAAAGAAAACTTTCTAGAGATCAAATATTTGATAAGAATATGGGAAGTTAGAGAAGTAGTAGATGGTTAATTCTCCTTGGAACGTCTCCTTACGTTTCCTCCATTCCACCCTCCCCTTCTTTTTGTTGACCACTGTCCATCCCCCCTCCCCCTCACTCACATTTTCTCTCTTTACCCCCTTTTTCACTCATTACTTTTTTGAGATGAATAAATTTCTAATAATATTAAGGATAAGTTTGAAAAAAAATTATCATTATAGACAAATTTAGTATTGTTTTAACAATTTTTAAGTTATGTATTGTTTTTTTTAAAGTAATTAATCCCCTTTTTTTTATCTAACAATGTCAACCATGTTAATTGAACATGACTCATTAATAGTTGAATGCAAACTTAGCGATGGGATCATATTTGCATACTTTAAAAAAAAATTAAAGATTGCAACGAACAAGAAAAACTTAATAGAACCAAAATCAAGCAAGCACATTACATTAACTATGTGAATAAAAATGTATTAAATTATAATATAACAAGGTTATAAAAATTATAAAAATGTTAAAATAATATTATTTTAAAAAATTAGTTTGAATACTACACACCCTCCTTCCTGTTGTTTTAATAATATTCTAAATTACTCATTGTTTCATAATAAAAAAAATATTCATTGTGAACTCTAATTATACCAGCATAGGAATTAAAATCAATGTTAAACGATTGTTTTCTTAACAATTTTTTTCAATAATCTATACCCCAAACAAAACATACGATATTTTCTTTTTCTAGAATTAAAAAAATTTCATCAACTTTCCAAACCAACACTTTAAAATGAATGGAGCATATATGAGTATACGACAGTGTACTATAATTCGCGCAACTTACTTGGATTAGGTTAATCCAGGGCGCTAAAATCAAGAAAACGCCCATATTAATTTTTTCTCGATAATTGTAAAACATTTACGTTCTTTGTCATCATCATAATAAATAAAACAACAAAAATAAAAAAAGATTACTCCAATTTGTAACCAACAGACTTATACCTTAAAAACAGTGGATTGGATTCTTGTTATTTGAGAGTAATTTGTAAATATTTTTATAAGATTTTTTTAAACCTTAAGAAAGACCTGTGTTGTGCTGAAGAGCTTCCATTGAGGGACCCAATTGTTCTATTTGTTTTTATAAAAAAAATAAACGACAGACAAAATCATACTCAATTAGTTCTGATACCATTCATTTGCGTAGGGCCAAAACAGCAGAAAACCCTTTTTTATTTTCAAAATTACCCTTTTCGAGCTTCGAGTTCCCAACAACTATCTTATTCCTTCACTCCTCTCTGCGCTTGGCAATGGACAAAACGCACAGCTCCAGCGCAGGGGAGCAGGATCCGACCCGGCGCCACCTGGATCCCCCACCCGGGTTAACCGCCGAAGAGTTCGAGGACCTCAAACCCTCCGTGCTGGAGCACCACACCTACTCCGTCACACCCACGCGCCAATGCTCCTCCCTCCTCGCGCAGCGCATCCACGCGCCACCACACAGGGTGTGGTCCGTACTGCGCTGCTTCGACAACCCGCAGGCCTACAAGCACTTCATCAAGAGCTGCCACGTCAAGGAGGGCTTCCAGCTTGCCGTGGGGTCCACCCGCGATGTCCACGTCATCTCAGGGCTACCGGCTGCCACCAGCACCGAGCGCCTCGACCTGCTCGACGACGTCCGACACGTCATCGGCTTCACCATCGTCGGGGGCGACCACAGGCTGAGGAACTACCGGTCAGTCACCTCGGTGCACGGGTTCGAGCGCGACGGAAAGATCTGGACCGTTGTTTTGGAATCGTACGTTGTGGACGTGCCTGAAGGGAACACCGAGGAGGACACGCGTCTGTTTGCTGATACTGTTGTGAAGCTGAATCTGCAGAAGCTCGCGTCTGTCACCGAAGGAATGTGCGGTGACGGTGACGGTAAGGGTAATAAGTCATAGTTTGCGTGACCCAACCCGAAGAAGAAACAGAAAAGGTTGGAAATTGAAAAGTAAAAAAGAAGGAAATCATTCGGAAAGCTTTTTTTTTTTTCTTTTCTTTTTCTATTGGAAGTGTTTTTGTTTCTGTTTTTGGGTGAACATGTTATTATTATTACTATTATTAGTTTTATTTTTCACTGTTTGAAATTACTAGCATGTCCGTTGTTTGGTGGATTGGTCAGGTTGAACTTGTTTCACGTGGGAAATAAAGTGGTGGCTTTATTTGTTATTCAAAGGTTTAATGCATGTGGACATGAAATGCTATCCTGTGGATGTTGATTTCTCTCGAATATCTGCTGTCTGATCACGATTTGATTCCAATTCCTGTCCTTTCTTAATTCATTTTGGTGGTTTATTTTATATCATGGTACCATCCCTTTTTTTTTTAAAAGGCAAACGAAACTTTGTATTAATATGAAATAAGGATCCAGCTATAAATAGCTGTACAAGATGTACAGTATATTATTATTATTATTATTTTTTATCGAATAATGTTAATATTTAGATTTGTTAGTATACTAGATTGTTGTGATCCGTGTCAAGTACAGATAAATATTATTTTTGAATATGTTTTTAAAATATTTAAAATATATATTTGTTTTAAAAAGTTATAACATATTTTAATTGTCTATTATAGATATGTTATTATATATCTTGTTTTTATTTTAAAGAAGCAGACTTATATCATTTCCTTGGCCAAAATGTCAACAACACAGGCAGGAGAATTTTAAAACATCTGAGGACTAGTATAACTTCTAGTTACCCTAGATAAATTGTGAGAGGCTAGATTCGCTTGAATTTGAATGAAACATACCTTCACGTCTGGTAACTTTGACAGCAACAGATGACATTTATTGAGAAGCTTATTGTTCTTACCGCTTTTTGGGTAGTTTCAACCTGCTCTCGGTCTTCCTTCTCTTAGTCCAAGTTCCTTCTCCAATGGTGGGGTTGAGTACAAGAAAAGGAACTCCAACGCTTAAGTGAGTGTATAGGATTTAGTACGTCGGAATTACAGGAATAAATAAAGTGAATTTAATTAATTCAAAAAAAGTATAGGATTAGACTTCATCGTTCATACCCTTAATATCTAATTAACATTATCATGTATAAATCATTTTCTATCCTTATTGATGCTCACGTTAAATCACCCCAATTCGATCCCTCACATTTGAGAATTCTAAGGATATTTACTAAACATCGATCACTCGCATATAAAATAAATATCCCGGCATTATAATCATAATCTCGTCTTGTTTGCAATGAAAACGTTATGCCCTATTCCTAGCAACGTAACGTAATGAGTAAAATCATTCAGTTCAAATCCTAAGAGCACTTTCCAATTAAACTTAGAATCTATTTCATGAAACTAGTGATCAAGTAGAATCAAACATTAAGAACATAATGAAATTACCAATAAGGAGTAGAAAAGATTCATGCATATAACAAATATTAAAAGAGATACATAAGGATACGAAGATTACATCCAATCCTTAGGAGAAACTAGCCAATCATTATGGAGAGCACGTGATCAACTGAAGAAATGATGAAAGAAGACATCACTGATCCTCTCCGACAGAGTTTCCGCACCAATTTCTCACTTCTCTTACTCTTTCTACTCTTCCTAAGGTTACTCCTCACGTCTTTCCACTCAAAAAACATGAAAACATCTTCACTTTGCATGCCTATTTATAGGAAGGGGAAGCTGCTGATGTCCACTCGCCCAGGCGAGTGGTTTAGCCTTGTTTACTCTCATAAGCGATTTAATCCTTAATCCTAAAGAAAGCCATTAGCCCAAGCGAGTTATATACACATGATTCACTCGCCTGGGTGAGTTAAAAACCCAATGCTGAAGAAAGATGCTAGCCTGAGCGAGTTTTGGGCAAATTTGCTTCAAGAAACTTCCTATTTTGACCTTTTTGTCCTTTTGTGGTTGTCTTGCTTACTTTGGCTGCTTTGATACACTTGATACCTATCAAAATACCAAATTTAATTGGACTAATCTTCCAAAATGTAAACAATAACCTTTATATATGTTCCAACTACAAAACAAATAGGATTAGGGCAAAGTCATAAGCAATTTACTGAAATCAAAATATAAGTGCCAGCATTATAATCCTGAAATTAACTAAAATAAGACACTTATCAACTACCCTCAACCTAGAATCTTGCTTGTCCTCAAGAAATTTTGTAAAGAAAACTAAAAAGTTAATGCTTTAATATGAACATGCTTTGTAAAGAATCAACTTTCAAAAATGATCAGAACATATTTTTTTAAGTAGTCAACTATGAGAAATTTAAAACACCAAATATGGAATTCACCAAACCAAATGAAATTAAGATAAATTTACATTTCATTTCTAAAGAACATTAAAAAAAACACTTGATCGATTCAAACAGAGGAAAACTTCTCAAAAGGTATTTAATTCTCTCACAGGTAAGTGTTTATTTCTCAATTCCAATACTGATATGTCATAGATAAATTTTGCAATTCATTTCCCATCAAATCAAAAGTACATACTCATCATGGATCCTTAGGGCTTTTAGGGTTGGGCCTGGCTAGAAAGAAGTCTTGGTTTTTCTTGGGTATTCAAAATTACCCTAAGAATAGGAGAGCAAATAAAGATAAAACAAACTATTATCACTTCCTATTTCTTTTCTTTTTCTACCAAGTTATCAATATTTCTTATGTCATCCTCCCAATCATCCAATTTATAGATTTTTTCAATATTCTATATAATTTTAGAACACAAGGAATTTGTTTCCTTTTCTTTTCTTCTTTTTGTTTTTGTTTTTGTTTTTATTTTCTTTTCTTTCTTCAGCCACATTTAAAACAAAGTATTCATCACTTTAGCCATCTAAATTATAAAAGTTCCCAACAAAATCCCTTTTGCTCTCCTAACCTAAGGCAAGGTAGGAAATTCTTAACCTAGGTTAGTGTTCCAACAAAATCATAAATGTTTTGGCTCAAAAGGGCTAGCAAATGGTAAATAATTATGTATTAGGATAGCTTTTTGGCCAATGGCTTTAAAATGTTTAAAAAGAAAGAAGGCCTAAATCATATACATGAATCATATGTTATGACAATTAGAAATTCATACAAAATCAACTATAAAACATATTAGTGAGGACACTCAATGTAAATTATGTGGTTGCACACACTTACTAAAGCTTAAGGCCTGTTTCCATGTTCAAATCAAATCTGTGTTTTCGAAAGATGTCTTTTATCAATTCCATGTAAAAAGATTTGTCCTTCATTTGGTATCTGGAAAACCATTCATTGTTTTTCATTCTCAAAGTTACTAAAAAAATTATTTTGTTGTGTTCTGATCCAAAAAGTAAGTTTCAAAAAATACTATTTGTTGATTCTTTGCAAAACATGTTGTATTCCAGAAAACTTTTTCTTTTAAGTCCCAAAAAATTTTAAGTCTAAAAAAGATTTATACATATTTTATAACTATGTTAGTAACAACAAAAAATTAATAAAAAATGTGTACTACCAAAAAGAGAGAATTCTCTGTGTACACAATCAAAGTGTGCAATATAAAAAAGAATCATAAATGCACAGTTCACAATTATCTAAGCAGAAAGTCTAACATAGTAAATAAGGAAATAAAGTACTAAAATTTTCAAATATAAAGTAGTAAAGAAAGCGGTAAAGAAATATAAAGAAAATTTCACAGATTTTGAAGATCAACGAGATAATCAGCAAGATTATAGATCATGTCTTCATCATCATCTGCTCCTTCTCCTTCATTTGCAGCTCCTTGGTCAGCCGCAAGGCCTTGGTCAGCCACAGGATCTTGATTAGCCGCAGGTCTTGCCTCCTGCTGAAAAATAGGTCTGTCCCCAGGCCATGAAACATTAGCTCTAAATTGGTCAGGGGTAGGCCAAGGAAAGTGGTTTGGATCCTGACACTGTTGGTGTAGTGTATAGTTGTAAAATATTTCCTTTAGCTGCATTTGGCCCCTGTAGTTAGCGGCTTGTAGATCAGCCATGTGACGCATGTAAGTATGCATCTAGAGTTCCATTTTCTGAAGGTGAGCTGAAATGGACTCCAAAGATGTTGGCTCTTGTGGCTGCTGAACCTGTCTAGCTAGGCAATATTTCTTAATGAAAGCCCTGTTGATGGGTGTAACACCTATCTTTACCTTCTCGTGCTTGGTTCATTTTAGATGAA
>CM023941.1:19802973-19832342 GCA_013407115.1 Glycine latifolia | reverse complement strand
ATGTCTTACCGGACTTCCTAGGGCAATTTGGTCATTAATAAAATATCTAGGGTATTTTGGTCATTTAGTGTCTCAGGGACCTGACTGTCATTCTTGAAATTGTCCAAGGATATTTTGGTAATTTCTCCTAGGGATACATTGGTCATTTCTAGAATTGTTCAGGGCAAAATTGTCATTTTCACCCTAAATTTTTCTACTGCCTTTTATTAACATTTTACTCTCAGTAATTGTCTATAATTTCCTAAATTTTGGGGTGTTACATTGGAGCCTCAATTAATGTCATGCCCACATTAGTTTAAAGATCACTACATCTTGGTGATTTGAAACCCATTGGTATTGTCAATCACTTAGCCAACGAGAGTGTTGCGCTTCCACTTGGACTTATTGAAGATGTGTTGGTGTGAGTTAATGATTTGATTTTTCCTGCAGTTTTTACATTTTGGATATGGAGAATGAGTCTTCCAGCCATGGTTCCACATTGATCCTAGGGAGACCATTCTTGATGACAGCCATGACCAAATTGATGTGCATGCAAGAACTCTTTCCATGGAGTTTGGTGATGATGTTGTCCATTTCAACATTTTTGAGGCCATGAGACATCCTGTAGAGGAGCATTCTGTCTTTCTTGTTGATATCATTGATGTTGGAGTAGATAGTGTAGATTTACTTTCTGAATTTTCTGATTTTGATCTTGGTTCTTGTAATTGTACCTGTGATGATTCTACTGTTGTGTATAGTATTTATGTGGAGATTTCCTCTGCACTTCACTTTGATTGTATTACAAGTACAGATATAGGTGCTGATTCTCTTATCTCTCTTCCCTCAGCCACCAATCTTTCCTTACCTTCCACCATTCAACCACCTTCCTTGGAGCTGAAGTCACTACCTGAACATCTTAAATATGCATATTTAGATGATGCTCAAAAGCTTCTAGTCATCATATCTAGCAGCCTGTCACTTGAGCATGAAGAGAAGTCATTGCATGTTTTGAGAGGCCACCAAAAGGCCATTGGATGGACACTTGTTGACCTTCCTGGAATAAATCCTTCCACTTGCATACATCGGATACTCTTGGAGGATGATTCTAGGCTGATGAGGCAGCCATAGAGGAGGCTGAATCCCACTATTCTTGTTGTGGTGAAGAAGGAAGTGATGAAGTTACTAGCTGCAGGGATCATCTATCCCATTTCAGATAGCACTTAGGTTTCACCTATCCAAGTGGTCCCTAAGAAGTCAGGTATCACTGTTGTGAAAAAATAGGATAATGAGTTGATTCCGACTAGAGTAGCCAACAGTTAGCGAGTTTGCATTGACTACAGGAGACTTAACCAGGAAACTCACAAGGACCATTTCCCTTTCCCCTTTATTGACCAGGTTCTGGAGAGGTTGGCAGGTAAATCACATTATTGCTTTCTTGATGATTTTTCAGGTTACATGCAGATTCATATTGCACCGGAGGACCAACACAAGACCACATTCACTTGTCCATTTGGCACATTTGCCTACACTAGGATGCCTTTTGGCCTATGCAACACACTTGCTACCTTCCAAAGGTGCATGGTGAGTATCTTTTCTGATTTATTAGCGAGTTGCATGGAGGTGTTAATGGATGATTTCACTGTTTATGGTTCCTCTTTTGATGCATGTTTAGATAGTCTCTCTAGAGTTCTTGACCAATGTATTGGAACTAACCTTGTTCTTAACTTTGAGAAATATCATTTTATGGTACATGAAGGTATAGTCTTAGGTCATTTGGTCTCTGGTATTGGTATTGAGGTCGATAAGGCCAAGATTGATGTTATTACTATTAGTATATGGATGTCATAGAGACAATCTTTTCATTAGATTAGGACGTACATGTATTTTTCATATTTTCATGAATAAATTATAAACGCTCTTTATATTGTTTCATATTCTGTCTCGATATCCTTATTAATATATGAGTAACTAGATAAAACCCTTGGAATAGAATAGGTATCTCTCGAATATCAGTGATGGGATCACGATCATAAGGATTCAAGGATACCAGATGTCTACTCCTAAATTTTAAGTTCCTAGTCTAGAGACACTGAGAATGGGGATTAGCGATCTCGGGTAAGACTAGCACGGCTTATCTACTTGTATGCAGATACAAGGTAAAAATCTCATGAGCTACAGACATGGAGATGTCTTAGCTAAAGTCGTGGGTGGACCTATAAGGGTATAGCTCGCACTGAATGGACCCACAAAGAGACTCTATGAGGAAATCTCACAGATAGTATCATTAGAGTAGTCTCTTATTATTTGGGTGTGTCTTTCCTTAGACCAGAAGTTTTCACCTAGACTGTGTTCTAGAAGACATGCTTTGATTGTATACCTCGTTTTCCTGAAACATGGAGACACATAGGTATACCTTTGGGCATGTCCTGAAAGAACACGAGTCTATGAGAGATTAGGTTATCTGTAAGTCGGAGAAATCGGGATGACATTTACGGGACTCGGGAATCTATGCATAGTAAAAGAAATCATGAGATGATTTGCCTTTAGAGTCAGTAAAATTGGAGACTCCCTATTTCGTATTAAAGCTTACCCTAGACCGCAAGGGCTGATACGTTTCCTTACCCTAGGTTTTATGGGAAGGTAACCGAGACGAAAGGAATATATACAGAAACCAAATAGATTTAATAGGATGATCTTGTCATTTACATAACTAGTTCTGGGGCAACAAAGCATTGCTAGTGCTCTGTGTTGTCATTAAATGGGTAGTGGTCTTGTTGGGCCCAAACTCATTTATGTCAGTAGCTATGTTAGGCCTAATGGGTCACACACTAACACTTTATTGTCATGACATTATAGCATTAAAGGTTTTGGGCCTAATAATGATTGTTGGCCCAAAAAAGAGTTTGGATACCTATCTTAAAGAGAGAGGGGCACATGAATGGAGTTAATGGGCTTGGATAGTCCAAGACATTATTAATTAATTTAAATAGTTAAATTAATTATCTAATATTTAAATTTGATAATTTAAATTTTGAATTTAAATATTTGAATTAACTATAGTAGTTAGTTTCATATCAAAAGGAGAAGATAAGAGCTAGATTTGAATTTGAATTCAACTAGCATCTTATCATGATCATGCCCTAGATTTTAGGAAGAAGTTTGAGGGCTGATTATGGGGCTTACATACGACTGATATTTAATTATTATTTGGCAAAATAATTCCCAAGTAATTGACTTGGTCTTAGGAGGATATGATAGGAGGTTGTTGGCAATTTTTGAAATACAACAACTCTATCTTTTCTTCACGTGTGGGATGCTTCATAATCAGATTTTTTGTTTAAAAAAATCTGACTCAAACTCTTCTATAAATTGTGTTCTTGTGATCATAGTTCTCTAAGAGTTTTTGAGAAAAAAAAAACCTATCTATCTTCCTCCCTTTTCACGTGCCCCTTTGTGTGAGTTTTGACTGAAAATTCAGCCAACAATATCATCTATTGGTGAGTCTCTTAGATAAGTAAAACACTTTAAAACCTAACCTTCTTTCTCTCCATTGGTGCGCCTAGCTTGCCTCCTTTGGTGTTTGTTGGTGGCCTTCAAGAAGTGTTCTTGAGTCTTGACAAGAAGTGGTGTGGATCAACATTAGAGGGCTTGTATCTTCAAGCCTATCCTTGATCATCAAATTTCGAATATAAACAAGGTAACATCTATGTCTTAAAGAATGATTCTTGTGTGGTATGTGTGTTTCCGCTTGAAAAATTTTGTTTTCTTCTCACATGCCTTCTGGCTTCAAGGCCCTATCTTTCAAGTGGAATCAGAGCCAGGTTGCTTTACTATCGACGGGTGATGGTACCTTGTTTGTTATTATATGTTGTTTGTAATATGATTATGCTTTACATATATCTTTATGTGTTCATGGTTTTGTTTCTTTATGATTCTTTGTGAAAGATTTCAAATGAAACATCTTTTAGGAAATGAATATGATTCAACCATGATATGAATATTCAAATGCATGGTTTTCTCCATAATTTTGTTTTCAAAATACATGAAATATTCTTTGCATGCCGTGGTCACATGAATAAAATTAGGATTATTAATTTTGATCATGTTATTTTTGTGTTTTGTTATAATGAATTGTTCATGAGCATGACATAATATTTTTGTGACAAAATTTCTCATACAAGTCTAAGTATATAAATGGTTGATTGTATGGTTTAATTTTGTGTACTTTGAGAAAGAATCAACAAAATTTGAATTATGTATTTGGATGCATATTTCGGCCATTTGAGAAATAATAATATTGTGTGCTTGTTAGTTGTCTAACTATTAAAATGAAGATATGGAAGGGGATGGTCATGGTGCCCGAATTTAAATTTTGAATTTAAATATTTGAATTTAAATGTTTTAAATTTGAATTCAAATTCTGTTTTAGTTTAAATTGGAGCTATAATTTTGAATTTTAAATTTTGTATTCTTTTGTTCCTCCAAAGATGTATTGGAGTTTCTTTAATTATTTTGTAATTAGAAAAATTAGGCTAGTGGCATTTAGGCATGGAAGATTTCATGATGGAGCTGCGGCCTTGGAGTAAGAAGAAAGAATGCACGAGCACCATGACTATCTCATATAAAATATGTTTTATGTATGCTTGTATGTTTTAAAACCGACTAGTATGCATGAGATAGAGTATTGCGGATGTATATTTTAAAAACGACTAGTATGCATGAAATGGACAACCGTGAATGTATGTTTTATTATGCATGTCCAAAAGCAACTAGTGTAATCCGATAGATGTTTGACATAGGATACGTCTAGCATGATAATAATACTTACATGTTTGATGAGACCCATTAAAATAAAAACCCTTAAAAGGAATCAATTATTAAGCACATGATTACCTCCCACCACCAATGCCACTCGAAATTCCTCTAGATGGTGGTGCACCACAACTCAGTTGGGACCCACTGTTTCATTGAATAAGAGCAGTATTAGAAGTGTGAGACACTTAAGGTGCTGGTTAATGCTTAACTAAATACATGAGTTGCAGGCTCAGCCGGGCTAATGTATTTGGGGTAATAGTGCTAGGTTGGTTGCATGAGATGCACCACTAAGTGACAAGGAGTTGTCAACCTGATGATAAAAGAAGGTATGAGATACTGTTGATAAGGATCAACCCATTATTTAGTTTAATTTTGCGGTCTCAGATGAAGATTAAAATAAATAATCGTACTCTTAATCCCACTAAGGTAATTTTAAGATAAAATAACCCTAAGTCAAAATAACATGGGTCATTGACTTAGATAAAATAGTGGGAGTGGCATATTATTTAAAGTCTTTAATAATTTGTTCTTATTTCATAACAATATATTGATTAGTTTATCTTTACATCTTCTCAGTTAATAGTATGACTAATCAACTGTCACTGTGCTCTACTCTCGATACGAACAAATTGAACGGTTCAAATTTTACGGACTGGTATCGGAACCTGAGAATTGTTCTTAGGGCCGAGAAAATCGCTTATGTCCTAGAAGGTAATTTACCCATAGCTCCTAAGGAAGGGGAAGCTGATTATGAGTTCTACAATATGGAAGCTCATAAGCAGCACATGAATGACAATACAATGGCAGTATGCATCATGTTGGCATCCATGTCGCCTGAGCTACAAAAGCAGCATGAGCATATGGATGCTCCCTTTATCATCTTGCATCTCAAGGAGTTGTATGATGTTAAAGGTAGGCATGAGAGGTATGAGGCCTCTCGAGAATTGTTCTCGTGTAGGATGTCTGAAAGCATGAGTGTGATCAGTCATGTTCTTAAGATGATCGGGCTCATTGAGAAGCTAGGAAATCTAGGCTTCGTGATGGATGCCGAGCTAAGTAATGACTTAATCCTCACATCACTTCCACCTTCCTTTAGTCAATTCGTTATGAATTACAACATGCATGGGATGCTTGTGATCTTGCCTGAGTTGTTAAGTATGTTAACAACTGCAGAGGTGTCTATCAAAAAGGATAAGACACACTCTCTTCTGATTGGTGGGCCTAATAAGGCCAAGGGTAAGGCTAAGGAGCCTGCAAAAGGAAACTTCCTTAAGCCCAAAGGCAAACCCAAGAAGAAGAGGGGCAACAAGAAGGGTAAGAGTGCACCTAAGGATAAAAGCGATGTTGTGTGCTTCCACTGTGGCAAGACTGGCCATTGGAAGAGAAACTGTCCAGACTACCTGAAGAATGTGAAGACAAGAAACATAGTGATGCTTCTGCCTCAGGTATTTACATGATTGAAATCAATTATTTTTGTGCTAATCCGACTTCATGGGTATTAGATACCGGTTGTGGTTCTCACATCTGCAATATGTTGCAGGTACTTAAGAGTCCCAGAAGATTGGAGAAGAATGAGGTTGACCTCCGCATTGGTAATGGAGCAAGAGTTGCTGCTCAAGCTGTTGGAGATATAGACCTCATTTTGCCTACGGGCCTTTTATTGCATTTGAATAATTGCCTTTATGTTCTGGGCATTTCTAGAAACATTATTTCAATTTCTTGTTTAGAACGAGATGGTTTTTTTTTCTTTTACTATTAGGGATGGTACATTTTCTATCATTATGAATGATATGGTTTATGCTACTGCTTCTTTGGTAAATGGCTTATATGTTTTAGAAACGGGAACATAAGTTCTCAATGTGAATGTGAAACGACCTAGGACAGATAATCAATCTTATCTGTGGCACTGTAGACTAGGGCACATAAATGAAACAAGATTGTCTAGGATGCATGCAAATGGATACCTAGATTCCATGGATTTGGAATCCTATGGACAATGTGAATCTTGTCTAAAAGGGAAAATGACTCGTCACAAGCCCAAAGGGCTTAGAAGTCATAGGACTATTGAGTTATTAGAACTCATTCACTCTGATGTTTGTGGCCCAATGTCTATAGAGGCTAGAAGAGGATACTCCTATTTCATTACCTTTATAGATGATAAATCGAGATTTGGGTATGTTTACTTGATGAGATATAAATTCGAGGCCTTTGAAAAGTTCAAGGAGTATAGGAATGAAGTGGAGAAACAGTGTGGAAAAATGATTAAGACATTACGCAGCTTACTGCACCTTACAAACCACACCAAAATGGTGTTTCCGAAAGGAGTAACAGAACCTTGTTAGACATGGTCAGGTCTATGATGAGTGAGACTCAACTTCCAAAATCGTTTTGGGGATATGCCTTAGACACGACAGCATACCTTCTAAATAGGGTACCATCTAAATCTGTTCAGACCACTCCATATGAGATATGGAATGGTAAGAGACCCAACCTGATTTATCTCAGAGTATGGGGATCACCAGCATATGTCAAATCGTTGACATTAGACAAACTTAGTGCTAAAAGCACTAAATGTTTATTTGTGGGGTATCCCAAAGGTACTAAGGGATACTACTTTTACTCATTGGACAAACACAAGGTGTTTGTGTCCAAAAATGCTGAATTCCTTGAGAAAGATTTACTCTCTCAAGGAGCCAGTGGGAGTAAAATTGATCTTGAAGAAGTTCAAGGATCATAAGAACAGATTGAGGAACCCGAGTCTGCACCGCAAGCGACGTTCTCCGATGGAGAAGTAAACACACAACTTCGTAGGTCTACTAGGGTCATCCATCCACCTGAGAGGTATGGGTTTGTGATTGAGAATCAACAAACCATAGAGGATAATGAACCAAGTAACTATGAGGAGGCAGTCAAGGACGTTGACTCCTCTAAATGGCTAGAAGCCATGAAATCTGAAATAGATTCGATGTATCAAAACAAGGTATGGACCTTGGTTCCATAATCGCAAGAAAAAAATTCCTTTCGGTAATAAGTGGGTCTTTAAGAGAAAGACTGATGCAAATGGCAACATTCAAACCTATAAAGCTAGGTTGGTTGCGAAAGGATATCGTCAAAGACAAGGTGTTGACTATGATGAGACTTTCTCACCCGTTGCCATGATCAAATCTATTAGGATCATGCTTGCCATAGCAGTATATCACGACTATGAGATTTGGAAAATGGATGTCAAGACTGCCTTCTTGAATGGATTCTTGAAGGAGGAAGTGTACATGACACAACCTGAAGGTTTTGAATCCAAAGGTCAAGAACATATGGTATGCAAGCTGCAGAGGTCGATATATGGGCTAAAACAAGCATCACGAAGTTGGAATATTCATTTTGATGAAATCGTTAGGAGTAACGGATTCATTAAGAACGAGGATGAACCTTGTGTTTACAAGAAGGATAGTGGGAGAAATGTTGTTTTCTTAGTACTCTATGTAGACGACATACTACTAATAGGAAATGACATCCCCACATTACAAACAACTAAAGAATGGCTTTCAGAAAGCTTCACCATGAAGGATTTGGGAGAAGCAGCCTTTGTACTTGGTATAGAGATCTATAGAGATAGATCTAAAAGGCTACTGGGATTATCTCAATCCACGTATATTGACAAGATGCTAAGAAGGTTTAGCATGGAAGGGTCGAAAAGGGGTTTTCTTCCCGTCAGTCATGGGGTACATCTTTCCAAGGCTATGTGTCCTAAATCACAGCCTGAGAAAGACCGCATGAGTGGAATTCCATACGCTTCGGCTATTGGGTCCATCATGTATGCCATGATATGTACAAGACCAGATGTCTCATATGCTTTGAGCAGTACGAGCAGATACCAGTCAGACCCTGGAGAGGGTCACTGGACAACAGTCAAGACCATTCTTAAGTACTTGAGAAGAACTAAGGATGCGTTTCTGGTTTATGGTGGGGTAGATGAACTTTCAGTGAAAGGATTCACTGACGCCAGCTTTCAGAGTGACAAAGATGACTGCAAGTCACAGTCAGGGTTCGTATTCACCTTAAATGGTGGGGCAGTATCTTGGAAGAGTTCCAAGCAGGAGACTACAACAGATTCTACGACAGAAGCTGAGTACATAGCCGCTTCAGAAGCAGCCAAGGAGGCCATCTGGATCAAAAAGTTCATATCTGAACTACGGGTGGTTCCAAGCGTGGATGAGCCCATACAATTGTATTGTGACAACACTGGGGCAATTGCACAGTCAAAGGAACCTAGGTCTCATCAAAGATCTAAGCACGTGCTCCGCAGATATCACATGATTAGAGAGATCATTCATAGGATGGATGTAAAGATGGATTATATTCCCACAGATGATAACCTAGCCGACTCTCTGACAAAGGCTGTTTCTCAGAGAAAACATGATAGTCATTATGAGGCTTTGGGTTTACGACTTAGGTCTGATTGGCTCTAGGCCAAGTGGGAGATTTTTAGTATATGATGTGCTAGAGACAATCTTTTCATTAGATTAGGACGTACATGTATTTTTCATATTGTCATGAATAAATTATAAGCGCTCTTTATCTTGTTTCATATTCTGTCTCGATATCATTATTAATATATGAGTAACTGGATAAAACCCTTGGAATAGAATAGGTATCTCTCGAATATCAGTGATGGGATCAGGATCATGAGGATTCAAGGATACCAGATGTCTACTCCTAAATTTTAAGTTCCTAGTCTAGAGACACTGAGAATGGGGATCAGCGATCTCGGGTAAGACTAGCACGACTTATCTACTTGTATGCAGATACAAGGTAAAAATCTCATGAGCTACAGACATGGAGATGTCTTAGCTAAAGTCGTGGGTGGACCTATAAGGGTATAGCTCGCACTGAACGGACCCACAAAGAGACTCTATGAGGAAATCTCACAGATAGTATCATTAGAGTAGCCTCTTATTATTTGGGTGTGTCTTTCCTTAGACCAGAAGTTTTCACCTAGACTGTGTTCTAGAAGACATGCTTTGATTGTATACCTCATCTGCCTAAAACATGGAGACACATAGGTATACCTTTGGGCATGTCCTGAAAGAACACGAGTCTAGGGTGACTAGCTGAAGCAATTCGTTAAATCTCTGTGAGAGATTAGGTTATCTGTAAGCCGGAGAAATCGGGATGACATTTACGGGACTCGGGAATCTATGCATGGTAAAAGAAATCATGAGATGATTTGCCTTTAGAGTCAGTAAAATTGGAGACTCCCTATTTCGTATTAAAGCTTACCCTAGACCGCAAGGGCTGATACGTTTCCTTACCCTAGGTTTTATGGGAAGGTAATCGAGACGAAAGGAATATATACGGAAACCAAATAGATTTAATAGGATGATCTTGTCATTTACTTAACTAGTTCTGGGGCAACAAAGCATTGCTGGTGCTCTGTGTTGTCATTAAATGGGTAGTGGTCTTGTTGGGCCCAAACTCAATTATGTCACCAAATAGATTTCACGTGCCCCTTTGTGTGAGTTTTGACTGAAAATTTAGCCACCAATATCATCTATTGGTGAGTCTTTTAGATAAGTAAAACACTTTAAAACCTAACCTTCTTCCTCTCCATTGGTGCGCCTAGCTTGCCTCCTTTGGTGTTTGTTGGTGGCCTTCAAGAAGTGTTCTTGAGTCTTGACAAGAAGTGGTGTGGATCAACATTAGAGGGCTTGTATCTTCAAGCCTATCCTTGATCATCAAGTTTCGAATATAAACAAGGTAACATCTATATCTTAAAGAATGATTCTTGTGTGGTATGTGTGTTTTTGCTTGAAAAATTTTGTTTTCTTCTCACATGCCTTCGGGCTTCAAGGTCCTATCTTTCAATTACTTCCCTACCTTACCCCGCTTTTGTGAGGGAAGTGCGTTCTTTTCTTGGACATGTAGGTTTTTATAGGAGATTCATCTAGGATTTCAGCAAGATTGCACTGCCATTTTTAAGCAAAGAAAAGAAAAGAAAAGAAAGAGTATAAAAAGCAAAAGTTCAAAAAAAAAAAAAAAGAAGTACAAGCAAAAAAAAAATGCAATAAAAGTTGTTGTGGTTCATTTTCATTTGTATAAGTTCTTTGTATTTTATTGTTCTCCACCTTGTTTCTTTGTTTCTACCCCTCATTTTAGTTGTTGGCTTACTCCCCATTGCCCCTATTTTCTCTTAGTTTTATCCTAAATATCCTTCTTTTATCCACCATTTACCTAAGCTATACATTACAAACTAATAAAGTCCTTTTGATCTTTTGATGCATGTGTATTTCAAGTTGAATGAGTTAGAGTATTGTCAAAATTTAGATATGCTAGTTACATGTGGTGTTTGAGTGTAAACATAAACCCATACACATTAGAAGAAGTTGAGTGTTGCTCTTGAGAGATTTCTATCACCTTGGTTCATTCTTAAATTTTAACTTGACTACTTTTTCACTTTGCACTTTGTGATCATATGTTCATGGATTGTTTGTTACCTTAATATCATTCTTCCATTTTTCATCTTTCTCACTTTTGTGCATTGTTAGGATCCATTGGAAATTGTGTGTGCCTTGTTCATACCTTTCTTTTAGTTTGTGGTTTACTTTAGTTTGAATTTTTCTCTTAGTCTTTCTTTTAGTTTTGCCCAGGAGTGCAAAAGTTTAAGTGTGGGGTATTTTGATTGAGTGTTTTTAGTTTAATATTTTTCTATTATTCTTAGCTTATTTGACTTCTCTTGGACTTTTATTTTCTCATTCTAACTCAGTTTTTGTCTTAGGCAAACAAGTGGGCTTAATTGATAATTGTTGCTTATTTTCAGAATTTTTTTTGCTTACTTGACCTATTTTCCTTGTGCAGGACATAGAGTTCTACAGAACTCTAAATGCCACATTTGAGTAGTCCTTGGAAAGATAAGGAAAAGATATACAATTTTGTTAGCGATAAGCTGAGGCCAATTCTGTCATTTGGAAGGTCATTATAGGCTTGGAAGTCAGAACCCCTACACTCGAGTTTTGGGTTGCAAATTGGTGTAGTTAGTAATTAGTTAGATTAGATGGACCTAATCATGGCCCATCCTTTCCTACTGACTCAATCACTATATTTTAGTGCAGTTAGTTAGTGAAGAGACACACTTGATTTGAGAAAAAACAAAATTTGTAGTTTGCTTTAGAAGTTTTCATAATGAAAAGTTCTTTTTTTTTTCTCTCAACTGTTATTCATTGTTCTTTAGTTTTCTTCTTCCTTTCATCTATGTTCTTTTATTTTTCTCATACAAATTTTGTGACTCTTACATTGATGATGATCATGGAAGGTTAAATAGTCAATTAATCTACGGATCCAGTCCAAGCAAGGAGAATTTGAGTTCTGGTTTGGTATTCTAATTTCTATGTGAATGTTCATCTTCTTCTTCAATCCTCTTTTCGATTTTCATGATGATGAATATGTTTAGGATTGAAAATGAATTAGGTTATAGATTTATTTCCTAATTTTGAATTTTAATCATAGATTGTTTGGATGATATTTCAATCTGATTTGTGATTTCAATTGATTTAGGAGTTAATTCGATTGAACTTCTTCTAATGATATTGAATGAACCTTCATAATATGATCATTATATGAGAACTATGATAATTTATGTTGCTTAGTTTGGTGAATTGGATTGATATTCTTGAATCTATTTTACAAAACCTTTTATCAATTCTATTAGTTTATGCATTTTTCTTCAATTCTTGTTTGTGTTTCAGCAATATTTATTCATTGCCTACAAATTGTTCGATTAAAATCCCCCTATTGTTTATTAGTGAATTGAAGTTGGAACCAAATTGATCGTGTCTCTGAGTCGACCTAGGTTAATCATGTGCTATAAAATTAGCGTAGTTTAACTGTTTTGTAGAGATTTGGCAATTGTTATCGTGGATATCAATGCAAGGAGGTTTATTTGGCTAGTGGCTAAAAGAAAGAAGGCCTAAATCATCTAGATCAATGTGTGTGCAAAAAATAATGACAAAAGAGAAAAGCAAAACCTAGAGTAATCTAGCACAAGGGTGAAATCACACATGAAAGAACATGAATGGAATAATGTGATTCATTCACAAAGGCGCAAAACCTCACAAGGTATAATTCTATCACACATGATCTACCTTAATTTTTTTTCCAAGCCTACTTATCACCTCAACAATTGCAACAATGATTCACATCAAGCATGAAACCTCTCAATCCAACAAAAATTGGTACCTTTCTTACAATTTATACAAGTTAGAACTTGTATGAAAACATGAAAAAATGCCTAAATTCAACTAAAACATAAAACAGACAGAAATATAACAAAAACAGATACAGAAAACAAAAAAACATATAACAGAAAACAGTTAAAACATTTAAAATAGAAAACAGAGAAAATAGAAAATAGATCAAATAAGTTTAATAAATTATTCTCCCCACACTTAAAGTGCACATTGTCCTCAATGTAAGCATGTAATGAAATGCAACCAAAGAGACAACATAGAAAAGAAGGGAAAAGGAAACTCCACGAATGCCATTTAAGGCACATCATCACATAAAGTTGGTAAGACAAAAGAGAGGTCTGCCACAAGCTCTTTCCCCACTTGAAGGCTCTCATGAAATAGCTTGAGTTGGTGACCATTCACTTTGAAGACCTTGCCGATAACTTCTTTTTTAATCTCAACTGCACCATGGGAAAAAACATTAGCAATAACAAAAGGTCCATCCCATCTAGATAGAAGTTTACCAGAAATAAGCTTGAGGCGAGAGTTAAACAAGAACACTTTTTGGCCAATATGGAACTCCTTCCTAAGAATCCTAGAGTCATGAAACCTCTTCACCTTCTCCTTGTAAATCTTGGAGTTGTCTTAGGCTTCTAAGTTGATCTCTTCAAGTTCTTGCAATAGAAGCTTCCTTTCCATACCCGCTTCATCAAATGCTATGTCACAACTCTTCACCGCCCAATAAGCACAATGCTCAATCTCTACTAGAAGGTGACATGCCTTACCAAAAACCACTATATATGGAGACATCCCAAAGGTATTCGGTAAGCAGTCTTGTGAGCCCATAAAGCATCTTCAAGTAGCTTGCTCCAATATTGATGCTCCCTTAGTGACTTCACCAATTATGTTGTCAAGGAAGAGATATCGTGTAGTTATCCAATCCTTAGGCTTTTGGATAGGTGTTGATTGATCCATTGAGTTGTATATACTCTTCTATAGGACCTGCATAATTTTCACACTTTTCCTCTTTAGAGGAGTTAGATTCATCACAAATAACATGAACTGATTCTTCCATGGATAAAGTTCTTTTATTGAAGACTCTATATGCTTTGCTTTGTAATGAATATCTAAGAAAGATGGCTTCATCAGCCTTTGCATCAAATTTGCCAAGTGACTCCTTTCCATTATTTAACACAAAACACTTGTAGCCAAATAATCTTAAGTGAGAAATGTTTGGCTTTCTACCTTTGTATAGTTCATGATATGCTGCTAGCATATATTAGTTTTTAGGGTTAATTGATTAACGATTCATTCAATAATTAGTAATATAGGCTAGAATTAGTTAAGTTTATTTATTTATTTATTTATTTATTATCTCATTTATTATTATTTTTGTTATTTAGGAACCAACAAGAGAGGAAAAGAAGCAAAAAGAAGCAACCTGTGTTTTCAAACATGCCACGTGATCCGCGCCAGCCTCCGTGCTAGTAGCGCCATCCTGTCAGGATGAACTTTCAGCTCGAACATCTCACTCGATTAGCGTGAGATACCACGCTAATAGTGCCACAGTTATGCAGTTTCCTGCTTTAAATGATTTGGCACAAAAATAACTGGGGAAAAAGGGTTCTTGTTACCTGAATTAAATATATGAACGTGGTAGAAAAGAAGGGGGACACTTTTGCACAAAAACATACAGAGAAAGACACAGAAACGCAAAAAAGATTAACAGAGAGAGGATTAGAGTCAGGACAAGAAGATCGAAGGAAGACGGAGTAGTTTATACTTCTTATACTTTCTTTGTATTTCTCTCCTAGATACATGTTAGTTTTGCACTTAAGGTTAGTTCTGAGCATGTCTGGCTAACTTCTCTTATTGTGGTTAGAGCCAGAACCAATGTGAACTCTTCTGCAACTTGATTGGTATTAATAAGAAATTATGATAATTGTTTTATTTTACTTTGTTCTTCATTGAAATTGTTCTTTATCAGACTTGGCCATTCTAGTAAAGTTCTAAGGGTTAGAGTTTACAATAGGGATGTTGGAACTTTAATTCCTGAAAGTAGTAAAATAACAGTTTTTACATTGCCTAGGGATAGGGATTTGTGATTGCAGAATTTATATGATGTATTCTCTTAATGCTTAGCTTGATAGAGAATTACTAAGGAATTAGGATTTCTAATTGGGTTAAAGGGTTAAATTACTAAGGGATTAGGATTTAACTAATTATATGAAACTACATCCTCTGAGCAATTAGAAATAATTGAAACTAATAACCAATTCAAGTAAAGAAGGGAGGGAACAAAGGGGATTGTGCTCTGACCACAATTATTTCTCATCACTGCGTAATAATCAATTTAAATTCGTTTTTGACTTTTCGCCAATTTTCTGTTATTTATTTAATTTGCGTAATTCCTAAAATACAACCATATTCCTTTCAAACTTATTATTTGTCTTCCAATTTCTAAGATAATAAGCCGTAATAAGATTGCATTCAATCCCTGTGGAGACGATACTTTACTTACTCACTTTATTACTTGAAACGAACGGTACACTTGGTGATTTCGCAATAAGTTTTTGGCGTCGTTGCCGGGAATTGAAATCGCCAATTTTATAGTAACTTTAATTTTAGGGATTGGAATTTTTTTGTTACTAAATTTCTTTTCTTAGTTTATGCAAGATATAGTTAATCCTGAGCATCTACAGTTCGATCCGAAAATAAAGAGGGCTATTAGAAGAAATAGAAGACTAGGCAGACAAAGAAGAAGAGAAGCAGCAAATTCTGATTTTGGTTCAATCTCTGAATTAGAATTAGAAATGGCTGACAGAGGAAATAATCAGCCAAGACCAGAAGATGAACTGATGGAGGATATTCTGGCTCCATTGTTCACTAGACCAAACTCCAGTATTGTAAGACCACCAATAGAAGCAAATCATTTTGACATTCATCCTTCATTGATTGCATTGGTGGAACACAGTCAGTTTGGTGGGGAAGATAATGAAGACCCCCATGACTTCATTGACAGATTTCTGAGAATCTGTGATACCATTAGACATCAAGGGGTGTCAGATGATGCTATAAGATTGAGGTTATTTCCTTTTGCTGTTAAGGGGAAAACACTTAGATGGTTAGATAGACAGACCTCAAATAGCATAACCACTTGGGAAGAATTAGTTGCAAAATTTTTCTCTCAATATTTTTCAATGGATAAGTACAATCGGTTGGTGAATGAGATCACCAATTTCAGACACCACATGGGTGAGTCTAGTTCAAACCGTCCCTAAGAAAGGTGGAATGACTGTCATTCAAAATGACAACAATGACTTAATTCTCTCAAGAACTATCACTGGCTGGAGGATGTGTGTGGATTATAGAAGGCTCAATGACGCAACTAGAAAAGACCACTTTCCACTTCCTTTTATGGACCAAATGTTAGAAAGGTTATCTAGTCATGATTACTATTGCTTCTTAGATGGATACTCTGGGTACAATCAAATCCCAATAGCACCAGAAGACTAGGAAAAGACAGCCTTTACATGTCCATTTGGAGTGTTTGCTTACAGAAGAATGCCCTTTGGCCTATGCAATGCGCCTGTGACATTTCAAAGGTGCATGCTTTATATTTTTTCTGATATGGTAGAAAAGGGTTTAGAGATATTTATGGATGATTTTTCTGTTTTTGGCTCTTGTTTTGATTCATGTTTAGCTAATTTAGCTAAGGTTTTAAAAAGATTTCAAGAGACAAATTTAGTGTTAAATTGGGAAAAGTGTCACTTCATGGTTCGGGATGGAATTGTTTTAGGCCATAAAATTTCTGAAAGAGGAATAGAGGTTGATAGAGCTAAATTATTATTAATCGAAAAATTACCTCTTCCTATTAATGTTAATGGTGTGCAGAGTTTTCTAGGTCATGTAGGATTTTATAGGAGGTTTATCAAGGACTTCTCCAAGATTGCAAAACCTCTCAGCCAATTACTTGAAAAGGGAGTAGAATTTCGTTTTAATGAAGCTTGTATTGATGCATTTAATGTATTGAAAAATAAGCTTACTACCGCACCTATTTTAATGGCCCCTAATTGGAATTTACCATTTGAACTTATGTGTGATGCAAGTGCTTATGCAATTGGTGCTGTTTTAGGACAAAGAAAAGATAAGCGTCTACATGTTATATATTATGCTAGTAAGATTTTGAATGAGGCACAAGTTAATTATGCCACCACTGAAAAAGAAATGCTAGCTGTACTGTATGCATTAGACAAATTTAGGTCCTATTTGGTTGGTTCTAAAGTTATTGTTTACACTGACCACACCGCTCTTAAATTTTTGATGACTAAGCAAGATGCAAAGCCACAGTTGTTGCGTTGAATGCTTTTGTTTTAGGAGTTTGACTTGGAAATCAAGGATAAAGCCGGGGTGGAAAACAAAGTAGCTGATCACTTATCGAGGATTCAAGAAAAGAGTTTGCAAGATGGACCTGAGGTGGAAATCAATGAATCTTTTCCTGATGAGGGGGTGATGGCAATCCAAGTCAGCCCATGGTTTGCAGAGATGGCCAACTACAAAGCTGTAGGTGTAATTCCTGAAAATCTTAATTGGCAACAGAAAAAGAAGTTTCTACATGATTCAAAGAGGTATTTATGGGATAACCCTTTCCTTTATTTTCAATGTATTGATAGGGTGATTCGCAGATTGTAATTGAGTCAGAGGCACCTAAAATCCTTTGGCATTGTCATGCCTCGGATTACGGAGGACACTTCGGAGGAAATAGGACAACACAAAAGGTCTTGCAGTGCGGTTATTATTGGCCAACACTATTCAAAGATGCAAGAGATTTTGTAGAAAAATGTGATAATTGTCAGAGGACGGGAAACATCTCTCGTAAAGATGAAATGCCATTGAATAACATCCAAGAAGTTGAGCTGTTTGACGTATGGGGAATTGATTTTATGGGACCCTTCCCTAAATCATATTCTAATCAATATATCTTGGTTGCAGTGGATTATGTGTCTAAATGGGTAGAGGCTGTGGCTTTGCCAACCAATGATGCGAAAGTAGTGGTATCGTTCTTGCGGAAAAATATATTCACTCGCTTTGGAGTACCAAGAGCTATGTGCCGAGAGCTATGTGATGGAGGGACTCACTTTTGTAATAAACAGTTTGCTAGTTTGCTTGCCAAATATGGAGTCCATCACAGAGTTGCCACACCATACCATCCTCAAACAAGTGGGCAAGTAGAAATTTCTAACCGAGAGCTAAAAAGAATTTTAGAAAAGACAGTTGGGAATTCTAGGAAGGATTGGACCCAGAAGCTTGATGACGCACTGTGGGCATATTGGACTGCATTCAAAATACCTATAGGTATGTCACCATTCCAACTTGTGTACTGTAAGTCTTGTCATCTCCCGATTGAGTTGGAACATAAGGCTATGTGGGCCACTAAGTTTTTAAACTTTGAACTCTCTAAAGCCAATGAAAAACGATTATTGCAATTAAATGAGCTTGATGAGTTCAGGTTAGCTGCATATGAGAATGCCAGGATTTATAAGGAGAAGACCAAGAAGTGGCATGATAATAAAATTCACCAATAATAATTTGAGCTGGGACAACAGGTATTGCTTTATAATTCTCGCCTGAAGCTTTTTCCAGGTAAGTTAAAATCTCGTTGGTCTGGTCCATTCTTGGTGCGAAAGGTTTATCCTTATGGAACAGTAGAAATCTTTCCTTTAGATAATGACAGGTCTTTTAAAGTTAATGGATGCAGATTGAAACCGTATTTTGGAGGGCAAGTGGATAGGAATGCTGTTTCTATTTCACTGAATTCACTTGAGGATTAAAAGTTGGTACGTCAAGCTCATGACGTTAAACAAGCGCTACTTGGAAGGCAATCCAAGAATTTTCATTTGTTGCTTTGAATTCTTGCAAGTTTTTAATTTAAGTAATAGTTTTATGCTTAGTTCTTGTTATTTGGTCTAGAGGATGTTAGTTAATTTATCTTTTAGTTAGCTAGTTGAATTATTGATTTCATTGTCAATTTTTAATTTTAGGATATTACTGCATATATATCTAGTTTAACTTAGGATATAAAATGGTAAAAAGCATTGAAATGTCTTGAAGAGCATTCGAATGTCTCATGCTAATCGCGTGAGTATCCACGCTAGTCGCGCCAGATTCTTTAAAAATGACCAAGGCATTCTCATTCCCCACGCTGATCGCGTGGTCCCTAGCGCCAGTAGCGTCAGATGTTCGAATCAGGAGACCATAATTTCAATCTTGGCGCTAACCCTGTGGCATATGGCGCCAGTAGCGCCGCATATTCGAGTCCAAGAAACAAAATTGCAATTGAGGCGCTATCCGTGTGGATTCCCACGCTAGCCGCGCCAAAGGTTCGAATCTAGTTAGCTTTATGTACTTTCCCACGCTGATCGCGTGGCTACTCACGCCACTAGCATGAAGGATTCGAATCCAGGTTCCCACCTGAGTCTTCTGGCGCGATTCACGTGAAGAATTACGCTACTCACGGCACAGGTTCAAAAGAATAGGGCCTTATTTCCATTTGACACTGATCGCGCCAGACCTGGCGCGGGTAGCATGAGGGCATCGTTCTGGTTTTTAAAAAGGGAACTCAACACAAAAACACGCCTCCTCACTTTTCTCCAAAAATTTCTCTCATTTCCCTCAATCTCATTCAACCTCAGTGCTTACATTACGCTTTAAAGCATTCAAACTATCCAGTATAAAACCCTAAACCTTAATTGCATTCGCGATTCAGCTTCCTTTCACCATTGTTACTCAAGCTTGAGTTTCGTTGAAGCTTTCATTCATATCACTGCATTGAGGCTCAATGGATGGCGAAAAGGTATGTTCTTCATTGTTCGAAGTTCATAGAATGCATAGGGAGAAATTGTGAGTGGTGAGGCTGAGGTATAAGTCTTGAAGAAAATGAATGGATTTGCAGCCCACACGACTAGCGCGGGCACTGGCGCGGTTAGCGTCTGCTGGAAATCTATGGGTGTTCAAATAAAATTTGGGAATTGTGCTGAGACTAGGTTTGGGGCAAGAACATGTTTGATTAAGTCCTGTTTTGGTTTTGTTAGAGGTTGCTAGGATTCTATTTTATATGCATATCTAGTTTTCCATATACTACAATTATCTTTGGTTCTTAATCTAAACTTGGAAATCATGTTGAATTTGAAATTCATGTAGGTTGGATATAGATTTGGATTGTCATTGTTTAGAATTGTGGGTTGGTTCAATTGGTTAATTTAAGCCTTTCTGCATGATACTTGAGATTGTGGTGTGGTCATGAGTGCTCAACCATCATTATTGTTGACATTTCACATGACTACATTTTGTCCTATTTTGAACTTAAATCTGGGAATTTTAATTGACCTAGACCTTATTTGCTTATTTGAATATTGACTTAGGTTACATTTTCAAAGTTGGGTAGGGGTTAACTGAATTGCTTGAGATTATTGTTGTGAGATTGGTATGAGTTATATATATATATATATATATATATATATATATATATTTGTTTTTGCAATTAAATTGGTGGCTTAGGACTGAGTCATATTGTTTTTGTTGCTGGTATAATACTAATTGGTTGAGGCTATTTGCTCATGGTGGTAGTTGAGTGATTGAATAGAATTTAGTAATCCCTTCCATTGGTGAGTACTAGTTGTGAACATGAATTGCGATCAAGGATAGCTGAGGGGATTGAGACAACCACTTTAGAGACATTACTTAAGTTAAATCTGGGAATTCTAATCGAGCTAATACTTTCTTTATACTTGTGTGCATACAGATTTTGGGGTTACCTTATTATGATGATGGGTTTACTTACTTTGGAATTGTTTTAATTGAGACATAAGCTCTCTTGTTTGATATCATTGTGATTGTATTCTATTTGGATTAATGTTTCGTTTTGGTTGTAATTTCTCAAATAATGCATACGTGATTAAGTATTCTAGTAGCGCATAATCCTTTTTAGTTATTGCTGGGGACAACAACTTTCTAAATCTGGGAATGGGGCGCATACGCATTATTTGAAGAATCACATTCAAGAGACAAAGGATGTCTAACAGAAAATTTTTGTTAAGTTTTAGTGGTTTTAAATTTTAGTCATTAGTTTAAATTTAGTTAATTGTTTGAATAAGGTGTTAGAAGTATATTTTATACATCTCAAAATTAGAATTGTTGAAATCAGTGATGAATTGGATATTTCTGTTAGGAAGCATGAGTGAGATGAAATATGGCATGGATTGCATGCAACATGATTGGAATTGTGATTGTTGGTATGTTGATGTTCATATTGAAATAAGAAATGATGCTTGATAAGAAGTTAACAGAGTCTAGCTTGAGACTATAGCTTGTGAGGATTGAGCCTATACAGAATTATTTTTGAATGAGAGACTTCACTTTGATAGTACTCTAGAACTTGCTTTGTTTCTCTGGATGCATGTATATTCTGATATGATTAAGGCAATTATTCTTTGAAGCCAGGGCCAAATTGACTTACCTTCAGTTTTACATTGCTACCCATTTGAGCCTAAACCTTTTTCATTCATGTACCTGACAATTAGAACATATACCTTGACTACCCTATTTGAGATTGGAGGAAGAAAGAATTAGAACCAAGACCACTAGATATGTGAAAATAGAAAGATGAATGCCCATAGGAAAGGAAAGAAAGGGTAAGAGGAAAAACAAAGTTACCCAAGAAGACAATTATGGTTGGGTGTTGAAGTGCCGACAGAACAGATCTGGCAAAAACCAAATCTAGTGAGTAATTCAGTTGGGAAATAACAAGTCTGAAATACCAGTTGGTGGATCTAAATGTATTTTCTCATTATTCTATTCTCTTTATTTTATTTATCTTAAAAAAAAAAAACCACTGAGAGATAGATGTGGACAAGGAGACATGAGAGGGAAATAAGTGATATTTTGTTTGAGTGGACTTGGGAAATTTTATCTAAATCCAATCTTAACTTAGCTACTATCCAGAAATCTTCCTACCCTTAAACCAGGCCAAGTTACAACCTTATAAGACCTTTTGATCCGTTGTGCATGCATTTATGTTTCTTATCTTCTGGAACTTGAGAATATGATCAAGCTTATGGTAGTGCTATGACTATGTTGGATTGAGTGATTATAATAACCCTTATACACTTGAGTGTTGAGTGAATTACATATATCTTGGTGAGGAGTACTCAAGTGAGACTCTTACAGTTAATGGAATTGAAAAGTGTTGTTGAGATTTTGATGTGGAAATCAATTGTACTCAGCATTGTGATTCTAGGATTGTTAAATGTGATGTTATGCTTGATTGTTGATCCTGGTTTTCCATCTTGAAATTCTGTTTATTGCTGAGGACAACAATATCTAAATCTGGGAATTATTTGATATGCTGCTAGCATATATTAGTTTTTAGGGTTAATTGATTAATGATTCATTCAATAATTAGTAATATAGGCTAGAATTAGTTAAGTTTATTTATTTATTTATTTATTTATTATCTCATTTATTATTATTTTGTTATTTAGGAACCAACAAGAGAGGAAAAGAAGCAAAAAGAAGCAACATGTGCTTTCGAACATGCCACGCGATCTGCGCTAGCCTCCGCGCTAGTAGCGCCATCCTGTCAGGAGGAACTTTCAGCTCGAACATCTCAAGCGATTAGCGTGAGATACCATGCTGATAGTGCCACAGTTACACAGTTTCCTGCTTTAAATGATTTGGCACGAAAATAGCTTGGGAAAAAGGGTTCTTGTTACCTGAATTAAATATATGAACGTGGTAGAAAAGAAGGGGGACACTTCTGCACAAAAACATACAGAGAAAGACATAGAAACGCAGAGAAGAACAGCAAAGAGAGGATTAGAGTCAGGACAAGAAGATCGAAGGAAGACGGAGTAGTTTATACTTCTTCTACTTTCTTTGTATTTCTCTCCTAGATACATGTTAGTTTTGCACTTAAGGTTAGTTATGAGCATGTCTGGCTAACTTCTCTTATTGTGGTTAGAGCTAGAACCAATGTGAACTCTTCTGCAACTTGATAGGTATTAATAAGAAATTATGATAATTGTTTTATTTTACTTTATTCTTCATTGAAATTGTTCTTTATCAGACTTGGCCATTCTAGTAAAGTTCTAAGGGTTAGAGTTTACAATAGGGATGTTGGAACTTTAATTCCTGAAAGAAGTAAAATAACAGTTTTTACATTGCCTAGGGATAGGGATGTATGATTGCAGAATTTATATGATGTATTCTCTTAATGCTTAGCTTGATAGGGAATTACTAAGGAATTAGTAAAGGGTTAAATTACTAAGGGATTATGATTTAACTAATTATATGAAACTACATCCTCTGAGCAATTAGAAATAATTGAAACTAATAATCAATTCAAGTAAAGAAGGGAGGGAACAAAGGGGATTGTGCTCTGGCCACAATTATTTCTCATCACTGCGTAATAATCAATTTAAATTTGTTTTTGACTTTTCGTCAATTTTCTGTTATTTATTTAATTTGAGTAATTCCTAAAATACAACCATATTCCTTTCAAACTTATTATTTGTCTTCCAATTTCTAAGATAATAAGCTGCGATAAGATTGCATTCAATCCCTGTGGAGACAATACTTTACTTACTCACTTTATTACTTGAAACGAACGGTACACTTGCCGATTTCGCAATAGTTCATAAGGAATTATCTAAATTTGTTGGGAAAATTTGAAAAAGAATCTAGTGAGATTCTCTCCAAAAACCGCCACCATTTCTCCCTCTCCTCCCTCCAAAGTTTGTTGCAATAATAACTTATTTAAATTTAGAATTCAAATGATAATGTTGAAAGAATCTTCATCCAATATTTATTGTATAATTCATTTAGATAATATGAATTATTCTCAACAACCAATGTTGTTGATAGAATCTTCATCCAATCTTTATTGGATAATTCATCTAGATAATGTGAATTATTCTCAACAACCTAACCTCATAGAATTTAAAATTTAATTTCATATTCAAGTTTGAAATTTAAACTCAAATATAAATTGAATCTTATCCCAATTTATAATTTGAATTTGAATTCAAAATTCAAAATTTCAAATTTCAAATTTCAAATTAGAATTTCAAATTTGTCCAAAACTTATTTTGGTCAAGTAAACTCCTTGACTTACTAGGATTCATGGCCCAAGGCCCATCGGGCCTATCAACACATTTGGGCCCATTAGTGGAGAAACCAATTTCACCATTAATGCCTTAACTAGGGCGCATCATTCAAGTGGGCTTTAAGTCCAACTATAACCCAATTTAATTCATAGTCTTGATAAAGCCCAACACTAATTATTGGCCTAAACTCCTTATAACTTGCAACAAAGAATAACCTTTGTTTGTGACCCATTAGGCTCAATTAGTCACTGACATAAATAAACTTGGACCAATTAAACTCTTTTAATGGGCCCAATTCCTTTAATGACCACATAAGACACTAGCAATGCTCTGCAGCCCCAGAACTAATTGAGTTGATCAAGTGATCTACCTTTCTAATTTGGATACCGTGTCTCCATCATCCCTCACATCATCATTCACATTTAGTCGAGAGCAAGGATAAATTATCATCTCTCTTTATTGACTAAATAATGCTTTTTCACAGGAACTAGGAATCTACTTCTATTGACTCTAAGATAGATCATGACTTCTCATGATCTCTTACTATGCATAGATTCCCGAGTCAATTAGAAGTCATCCAAGCCCTACCGGTCTTGTGAACGACTAATCCCTCGTAAGGGATTGTGAGTCCTTTCAGCATGTCTATCTATACTCATGTATTCAAGTTATACCAAAGAGTACACTATTCTCCCCATTTTCAGGCGGATAGAGTCGTACAGTCAAAGTATAACCCTAGGACATAGTGTTTGATGACATCCTCAAGTCTAGGATGATCCACACTACCAAATGATGAGAAACTTTACAAATCCAATGATATTTTAAAGAATCCTTGGGGAGTCTCTCGGCGAGTTAGTTTAGTGCCATCTGTTCCCCAACAGATCCACCCACGACATCAGCTAAGACATCACCATGCCTGCATTTCATGAGGTCCCTACCTTGTATCTGTATACAAGTAGAATGTTGTACTAGTCTTATTGAGATCATCAATGTCCTTTCTTGATGATTCAAGACTAGGAACAAGCTTTAGGCAATAGACATGTAGTGTCCTCGAATCCTCATGATCATGATCCCTATCATAGATCCTCGAGTGTACACTTGTTCTATTCCTAGGGCCTTTATCTTTAAACGCATATTGCTATAAATATAGGTGAGACATAAATATGATAAAGATAAAGTTTGCTCTTATTAATCATGAAATAATAAATAGTACAAGGTGTTCAACTGATAAATTAGATTCTCTCTAGGACACCTACATACTAACAATCTCCCACTTGGCCTAGAACCAATCAGGTCAATGTGTCAAACCTAAAGACTCATAATGACTATCATGCTTTCTCTAAAGGAGACCCTTCGTCAGAGAATCGGCTAAATTATCATTAGTGGGAATGTAGTCCATCTTTATCTCCAGCCTTTCTATAATTGCTCGGATGAGGTGATACTTGCGGAGCACATGCTTGGACCTCTAATGAGACCTAGGTTCCTTGCCCTGGGCTATAGGTCCAGTGTTGTCACAATACATAGGTATTGGATCAACAATGGAAAGAACCACTCCAGGTTCAGAAATGAACTTCTTGATCCATACTGCCTCCTTAGCCACTTCTGAAGCTGCTATGTATTCTGCCTTGGTAGTTGAGTCTGCTGTGGTCTCTTGCTTGGAACTCTTCCAACAAATTGCTCCACCATTTAAGGTGTAGACAAAGCCTGACTGAGATTTACAGTCATCTCTATTACTTTGGAAGCTAGCATCAGTGAATCCCTTCACTTTTAACTCATTACTTCCACCATAGACCAGAAATAGATACTTAGTCCTTCTCATGTACTTCAAGATCGTCTTTACGGTCATCCAACGAACCTCTCCAGGATCAGCCTGGTATCGGCTTGTAATGCTCAAAGCATATGAGAGGTTTGGTCTTGTACATAGCATGGCGTACATGATTGATCCAATTGCTGATGCATATGGAATCCTTTCCATGCGTTCCTTTTCGACTGGTGTCTTAGGACACATAGATTTAGAGAGATGAATGCCATGACTGATAGGAAGAAAAACCCCTTTTTGACCCATCTATGCTAAACCTCTTTAGCATTTTATCTATGTACGTGGATTGGGATAATCCTAGCAATCTCTTAGATCTATCTCTATAGATTTTGATACCTAGTATATAGGTCACCTCTCCCATATCCTTCATGGTGAAGTTCTCTTACAACCAAATCTTCGTGGATTGTAACATGGGAATGTCATTTCCAATGAGCAATATGTCATCTACATATAGCACAACAAATACAACAGCGCTCCCACTAACCTTCTTATAGGCATATGGTTCATCTTCATTCTTGACTTATGAAGCCTGCATACCATATGCTCTTGGCCTTTGGACTCAAAACCTTCAGGTTGTGTCATATACACTTTCTCCTTCAAGAAAACATTCAAGAAGGAGGTTTTGACATCCATCTGCCAAACCTCATAATCATGATATGCTGCTATAGCTAGCATAATACTAATAGACTTGATCATAGCAAAAGGCGAGAAGGTCTCCTCAAAGTCAATTCCTTGCCTTTGACGATAACCCTTCGCAACCAACCTAGCTTTATAGGTTTGGATGTTTCCATCAGCATCAGTCTTCCTCTTGAAGACCCACTTGCACCTAATAGGAACTATTCCCTCAGGTGGTACCATGTTCTGATGCATCGAATCTATTTCAAACTCCATGGCTTCTAGCCATTCTGAGGAGTCAACATCCTTGACTACCTCAGTGTAGGAAGTAGGATTGTCATCCTCAACGATCTGCTGAATATCAATCACAAATCCATACATCTTAGGTGGATGACTAACCCTAGCACTCCTACGGGCCTGGGTGTCTATTGCCTCTAGTTGAGGCATCGCCGGATCAACAGACTCTGGCTCTGCTATCTGTTCTTGTAGGTCTTGAATTTCTTAAAGTTCTATCTTACTCACTATCTTCTTGCAAAAGAAGATCCTCCTCAAGAAAAGTAGCATTCTTGGACACAATGACTCTTTGGTCCTCAGGGTAGTAAAAGTAGTATCCCTTAGTTTCTTTGGGATAACCTACAAAGTAGCAAAAGGTGCTCCTAGCCCCTAACTTTTCAGGTGCTAGGGTCTTGACATAAGCTGGACAGCTCCACATCTTGAGATAACTCAAGTTGGGCTTCCAGCCCCTCCATATTTGATACGGAGTAGTTAGAACAGATTTCGAGGAACCCTATTAAGAAGATGTAGTGTCATATGTAAGGTGAATCCCCAAAACGATTTTGGGAGCTTCATACCACTCATCATAGACTGTACCATGTCTAGCAAGGTTCAGTTCCTCCTCTCAAACACACCATTCTGATGTGGTGTGTAAGGAGCCATCAATTGTGAGAGAATCACATTCTCTCTTAGATAATCTTGAAACTCCTGACTCAGATATTTGCCACCTCGATTAGATCGAAGTTTCTTAATCATATTGCCAAGTTGTTTCTCCACTTCATTCCTAAATTCTTTGAATTTTTCAAAGGCCTCAAATTTGTTTCTCATAAGATATACATATCCGAATCTGGACCTATCATCAGTAAAGGTAATGAAATAGAAGTATCCTCCTCTAGCCTGAGTAGACATGAGCCCACGTACATTAGAATGAATGAGTTCTAATAACTCATTGGCTCTATGACTCGCAAGTTTCTCAACCTTGGTCTTCGTCATTTTACCAGCCAAACAAGACTCACAAGGTCCAAAGGATTCAAAATGCATGGAATCTAGATAACCATCATGATGAAGTCTAGACAGTCTTGTCTCATTAATGTGTCCCAACCTACAATTCCAAAGATAAGATCGATTACCTAATCTTGGCTTCTTAGCTTGAATGCTAAGAATGTCACTATTCGAATCTAAATCCAAAACATAGAATCCATTCACCTTAGATGCGCAAGCATAAACAAGATCATTCATAATGATGGAAAACTTGTCATCCTTTATTATAAAGTGAAAACCAGATTGTTCCAAACTAGAAATAGCAATAATGTTTCGAAAAATAGATGGAACATAGAAACAATTATTCAAATGTAAAGAAAGGCGCATAGGCAACATAAGATCCACATCCCCAACAGTTAGTGTAGTAACTCTTGCTCCATTCCCGACGCAGATATTGACCTCATTCTTCCCCAGCTTCCTAGGACTCTTTAGTACCTGCAACATATTGCAGATATGAGAACCACAACCAGTATCCAATACCCATGAAGATGAATCAACACTTGAAAAATTTATTTCTATAGTGATGGAGGTCCAACTCAAGCCAAAGGTCTAGAAGGGGAGCTTGAAGCACTTCCTTTGGTGACCTTCAAAGGACCAATGACAAGAGCTAGGACTCAAGTACTTAAAGACCATATTCAAGCCAAGTTGGACAAGCATGAAGTTGTACACCATATCAAGGAGGACAAGAGCTGGATTTTGATGTCTCAAATCCAATATAATTCAATAAATTCCAGCATTTGTTAGAAGAAATTCAATAAAACGTGTAAATAAATTGCTACTGCTTTAATCGATTATTTTGGCTTTATAATCGATTACGGGATGTTTAGAAGCTGATGACTAGCAAGACATGAATGCTTGGCTTGGATCGTTTCTGGATTGTAAACTTCAAGACTCCATGAATTGGGGTTTGAAACTCAAATAGAAAAATGGAAAAGATTAAGGAATGATTAGGAAAGACGCCACGATCCGTAACAGAGCGATAAGTCGGAGGAGGATTCGCCACAAAGGAAAGCTTCCTTGATAAGAATCAATTTGGTCTCAATCAAGAACTAACAAGAGGCTAAGCTCTCAATTTAAGCAAAAGCTCAATTTCATTCATCAAAGTTAACCAAAAATAGCAAAGTCTGAGTATTTATATGGCTAGGCCTCTAATAAACACCTAAAAACGTAAGTTTAGGCCTATTTGCAAAAATATCAAAGCCCATTACATGAAAACAACAAAAGGAAAGCTGCAGTACCATTTTAAATGAAAATAATCGATTAAAACGAAGCGTAATCGATTAAAACAGAGCGTTTCAGTACTGTGTAATCGATTACAGCAACATCGTAATCGATTACAACAGACAGAAAAGCTTGGTAATCGATTACAGATACATCATAATCGATTAAAACAGACAGATAGACAGACAGCTAACTTGTGTAATCGATTACAGAAACGTTGTAATCGAT
>CM023941.1:19780928-19802873 GCA_013407115.1 Glycine latifolia | reverse complement strand
TTTTTTTTCCTCTGTCCTAAAATAGCACCTATTGCATAGGCACTAGCATCACACATAAGTTCAAATGATAAAGTCCAATCAGGAGCAATTAAAATAGGTGCAGTGGTAAGTTTATTTTTCAGGATATTAAATGCATCTAAACAAGCCTGATCAAAACAAAAGTCTACTCCCTTTTCAGTCAATTTGCTGAGAGGTTTTGCAATCTTGGAGAAGTCCTGGATGAACCCCCTATAAAACCCTGCATGTCCTAGAAAACTTCTCACACCATTAACATTAATAGGGAGAGGTAATTTATCAATTACTAACAACTTAGCTCTATCAACCTCTATTCCCATTTCAGAAACTTTATGTCCTAAGACAATTCCTTCTCTTACCATGAAATGACATTTTTCCCAATTAAAAACTAAATTTGTCTCTTGACATCTTTTTAAAACCTTGGCTAAGTTATCTAAACATGAATTAAAGCAAGAGCCAAAAAACAGAAAAGTCATCCATGAATACTTCTAAACCTTTCTCAACCATGTTAGAAAAAATAGAAAGCATGCACCTTTGAAATGTTGCAGGCGCATTGCATAGTCCGAAAGGCATTCTTCTATACACAAAAACTCCAAAGGGACAAGTGAAGGCTGTCTTTTCTTGATCCTCTGGTGCTACAGGAATTTGATTATACCCAGAATAACCATCTAAGAAATAGTAATAATCATGCCCAACTAACCTTTCTAACATTTGGTCCATAAAAGGAAGTGGAAAATGGTCTTTGCGGGTTGCATCATTAAGCCTTCTATAATCTACACACATTCTTTAGCCTATGATAGTTCTTGTAGGAATTAAGTCATTGTTGTCATTTTTAATGACTGTCATCCCACCTTTCTTGGGAACGGTTTGAACTGGGCTTACCCATGCGGTGTCTGAAATAGGGTAAATCATACCTGCATCTAACAACTTCACGACTTCTTTTCGTACCACCTCTTTCATAGTTGGGTTAAGTCTCCTTTGTGGCTGCCTCACTGGTTTCATATCATCTTCCATAAGAATTTTATGAGTACAAAAGGAAGGATTAATACCTTTTAAATCGGATATGGACCAGCCTATAGCGGTTTTGTGTTCCTTGAGCACTTTCAGCAGCTGTTCTTCTTCATAAAATTCCAGCCGCTTGTTGATAATAACTGGATATGTTTCTCCCTCACCTAGGAACACATACTTCAAGGTCTCCGGTAATTCTTTCAGCTCCACTTTTGGTGCTCCAACTGGGATGTCATCTTCTTTCTTTTCCAGCACCTCCATGGCTATTTTTGACTCTTCTTGTATGGTTTCTTGGCTTCTAATTTCCAGCACCTCTTCAAGTTCCTCTTCTTCCTCAAATTGACCTGCACTAATCACATCATCCAAAACATCTAGCCTAAAACAATCATGTTCATTAGATGGATTTTTCATAGCATCGAAAACATTAAACGTAATAGATTCATCATCCATCCTAAGTTCTAATTTACCTTTCTCTACATCTATTAAAGCCCTAGCAGTGGCTAAAAATGCTCTACCTAAGAGAAGGGGTATTTCACTTTCACCATCCATGTCCAAAACTATAAAATCTGTAGGAAAAATAAATTTATCTACTTTTACTAAAACATTTTCAATAACTCCTGTAGGCTTCCTTAAAGAACAGTCTGCAAGTTGCAGAGAGACTCTTGTAGGTTTTAGTTCAGTGATTCCCAAAGACCTGCAAACTGATAATGGCATTAAGTTAATACTTGCTCCCAGGTCACATAGAGCTTTTCCTACATTGATGTTCCCTATTGCAATTGGAATATTAAAACTGCCTGGGTCTTTGAGCTTTGGTGGCAGCTTTCTTTGTATTAGTGCACTGCACTCTTCAGTAAGTGCAATAGTTTCACATTCCTGCAATTTATGTTTCCTAGGCAACAATTATTTCATGAAATGTTAATATGCAGTTTTTTAAACATTTCTAAGAACCTAGAAAATTGTTGTTTTTGTGCTTGTTGCTTGCTTTTCACCGGATAAGGAGGCTTCTCAAAGCGGGAGAAATCCATTGGCTTCTTGGAAGGTGCAGCGGTTTTCTCTTGCTTACTTGAGGATGCTTCTACATCTTGTGCTGCCTCTTTTAAGGTGTTCTCCTCTTCAGCTTCTTTTTGACTCACCTTAGGATTTTCTGGAGAAGCAAGTGTCTTTCCACTCCTAGTAGTTATTGCCTTCGCATGTTCCCTAGGATTCACAATGGTGTCACTTGGAAACTATCCTTGAGACCTTTCAGCTAATTGTTTTGCCAATTGCCCAATTTGATTCTCAAGATTTCTAATGGAGGCATCTTGGTTTTTAGGACGAGCTCTAGTCTCATTAATGAAGGCATTGGTGGCCTGGATGTGCTTATTAGTTGTTTTAGATAGCTGCAACATCACTTTTTCAAGCTCCGATGGTTCTTTGGGTGGAATAGGTGGGGGCTGTAAGTAATTGTTAGATTTGTAATCTAACCCACCACCTTGGACTCTTCTCTGAAAGTTATTCCCCATAGAATTGTTTTGATTTCTTTGGAAATTCTGTTGGGGTCTTTAGTCATACCATAAGCCATTCACTTGCATTGGGTCAACTCCTACTAGTATAGGACATGCATTTGACTCATGTTCACCTTGGCAATATTCGCATGTGATAGCTTGCACTCTGCTGGATGAGACTTGGGCTGCAGAGACATGGAGTTTATCAATCTTCTCATTTCATTTGGCTAATTGCTGAGCCAATATTTTCTGTTCAACTAACATTGCATCATTACTCCCTAGTTGGATGACTTCTCTTTTGGGTTGAACTAGGGTGCGTTCATTTTCGTCACGGGCTAGAGAGTCAATCAACCCATATGTCTGAACTGCAGTTTTTAATCTTATGGAACCACCAGCTGCAACATTAACAATAAGGCATGATTCAGGTATCATTCCATTAAAGAAAATACGTACCTTGTCTCCTACTGTCAAGTCATATTGTGGACACTTTCGAATCAGCTCTTGAAACCTATTCCATGCTGAACATAAGGTTTCCCTCTCATGTTGAGTGAAGTTGGTGATCTCATTTACCAACCGGTTGTATTTCTCCATTGAGAAGTGTTGAGAGAAAAATTTTGCAACTAGTTATTCCCATGTAGTTATGCTGTTTGAGGTTTGTCTATCCAACCATCTAAGCGCCTTCCCTTTCACAGCAAAAGGAAATAACCTCAATCTTATGGCATCGTCGGACACTCCTTGGTGTCTAATAGTATCACAGATTCTAAGAAATCTGTCAATGAAGTCATGGGGATCTTCATTATCTTCCCCACCAAACTGACTGTGTTCCACCAATGTGATTAATGAAGGGTGAATGTCGAAGTGATTTGCTTCAATTGGTGGTCTCACAATACTCGAGTTTGGTCTAGTGAACAATGGAGTCAGAATATCTCCATCAGTTCATCTTCCAGTCTTGGCTGATTGTTTCCTCGATCAGCCATTTCTGATTCCGATTTACAGGTTGAATCAAAATCAGAGTCTTCTGCTTCTCTTTCTCTTTCTCTGGCTAGTCTCTTGTTTCTTCTAATAGTTCTTTCTATTTCAGGATCGTATTAAAGATGATTAGGATTAACTACACCTCGCATAAACTAAGAAAAGCAGTTTAGTAACAAAAGAAATTCCAATCCCTAGATTAAAAATTACTATAAAATTAGCTATTTCAATCCCCGGCAACGGCGCCAAAAACTTGTTGCGAATTCGGCAAGTGTACCGTTTGTTTCAAGTAATAAAGTGAGTAAGTCAAGTATCGTCTCCACAGGGATTGAATGCTACTCTATGGTAACTTAATATCTTAGAAATTGGAAAAGCAAATAATATGTTTAAAGAGTTTGTTAAGTTGTGTTTAAGTAATGTAATTTAAATGACAGAAATTTAACAAGAATGTAAGCGAACGTAAATTGGATTTTACTGCAGTAGCGAGAAGTGATTGTAGTTAAGCGCAATCCCCTATGATTCTTTCCTTCTATGCTTCAATTGATTATTAACTTGAACTAATCCTAATTACTCAGCTGATGTGTTCTCTTATAAGTAGCTAAATCCTAATCCCTTAGTAATTTAACCCTTTGGTGAAATTAAAAACCCTAATCCCTTAGTGATTCCTTCTTAAACCAAGCATTAAGCAAACATAACCTGAAATTGCTGCAACCACACATCCTTATTCCTAGGCAATGTATAAATTGTTATTTTACTCATTTCAGAAATTAGAATCCCAATATCCCTATTGTGAATCCTAACCCTAAGTATCTTAACAGAATGGCCAGTCCAAATTAAGCATTATGCAGTGAAGAATAGAATAAAACAAAGCAAATATGACAACTTCTTATTAAAACCAATCAAGACATAGAGGAGTACTCATAGGTTCATGGCTCAACCACAATACAAGAATTAGCCAAGCATACTCAAAATTGATATTACTTTCATGACTAACATACTCCTAGAGAGAAATTACCAAAGGAAAAGAAAAGGTTACACAGACTGCTATTCTGCAAATCCTCAATGCTTCCAACCTTCTCCCAAGGTTTTTCAATGGCTTCTTCTTGAGCAAATCTGTCCAATACCCAGTAAAAAGCTCTTTCTTTGTGACCCAGAGGCTTCCTTTTATGCCCCAAAACGTCCTAGGTCTAATTCCAGTAACGAGGAACTGTTCCCCCCACTGAATCAATTTCAAATCTTTTAATTTAGGAAACAGCGAGCTCGTCACGCGATTCGCGTGAAGTCCCACGCTGATCGCGTGGGTTATTCGACTTAAATGAGCTGTTCTGGACTTCAGGCGCTGATAGCGTGGATGTCCACGCTGATCGCGTGGGTCATTCGAATTGAATGCTTAAGTTTTGATGGCATGGCGCGATTCACGTGGATGGTCACGCTACCAGCGTGACTTGTTCAAGATGAGAGTCTGTGTTTCAGCCTCTGACGCTGATCACGTGGTGGTTGGTGCTACTTGCATGGGCTTTTCGAACTAAATTTGTTGATCTTGACACTTCCGCGCTAATCGCGTGAGATCCCACGCTGATAGCGTGACTTGTTCGAGAGCACTGGCTTGCTCTTTTTGCTTCTTTTCCTCTCTTGTTGGTTCCTAAATGATAAAATAACTAAGAAATTAAATTAATATGTAATTAAATAATAATTCACCAATTCCTAATCTAATTTACTAAACCTTAAACAATTTATTAATTAATTAAACCTAAAAACTACTATATGCTGGAAGCATATCACGATTACAAAACCTTATTTATTGATTCATTATGTATGGTACGTACTTCAGTTAAATATACAAAACCAAAACACTAAAGCCAGCCTCATCTATTCAAACCACAAAAGGAATGGCAGATACATCACAATATCTAGACAGATATATCAGGAGAATAAACCACAGGTATATACATATATACATCATCTCAACCACCCCTGTGGCGATACAAAAGAATAGGCATTCCTAGCCATGATCTCACAGATCACATTCTCACGCGAGGGCATACAAAATCAGCAGTGTTTATACATCATAAACATAAACATAACATCACATGTGTACACACACATCTTCCATGAACTAGGGGTACAAAATACATCAACATAACCAAGGAGCCACCATGCTCTCAAAATGCTGCCGAGCAACTACACAGGAATTGTCTCTACTAGGGCCTCCCGCCCTGAGACCTATCATCTCTGCCAGATGAATCACCTGCAAAAACATAATCCCCACATGGGGTGAGATACACATCTCAGTAAGCTCAGGGCTCTTGGAGGCTTCTCCTCCCCCCTGGCTCACTTCCATGATACATAACATCAAAGGCTTCACAATCATTGGCCTCCCGGCCCTCACAACAATACATAGCCGCCATCTAGCTCTAATGTACATCCGCGGTATCACGCCCGCCACAAGATGCATCATCATTAGCATCTGGGACTCTCAGTCCCCAGTGTGAGACCGGAACTCACACCCGTGCCATCCCATCAGGAGCTACCCCTTTACACATGGATGCACGTATATGGCACCTCCGAGAATAGGCTTCAACCGCGATGGGACCACCTATCTCTTGGTCTTAAGGAATTATCATCACCCTTTACGTGAGCAAACCAAACTAGGAGTTGCGCTCTACTCCTAGGGAGGTCCATATCTATTTAACTGGCCAGAAGGTCTATTCAATAGATAACCATCCACACAAAGCATAGAATCATGCATACATATTATCATGAGAAAACTGTAACAACCAATTCAATGCACATGCATCATGTATGCAACCATCACTCACTCAGAGTATGGTGGAACACAGGCAGTGGGAGACATTCCCCAAGAGCAATGAACTTACCTGGCAAAGCAGCGCTCTGTAGTTCAACCCCAGAACTGTGGTCTGGTCTACGCCACTGACACCCTCGGTGTCACGCCCTATACGAAGACACACAAGAAAATCAATAAACAACCTAACCTTACAAGGCATTAAGTACATAACAACGGTTCTCAACCGTTAAAATGAAAAGAAACATCATTCCTTCCCATTTAAACCTCTTAGTCATCTATTTTAAGGTTATCAGAGCTAATCACCTTATAGTCAACTCACAGACCCTCAGCAGGATCTATCTTGCCCTAACCAAGGCACTAGAGTCTCCCAAAGACTCTGCATCAACCAATTCAAAGAATTTCACACTATACAGGCCAAAACTCAACAATTAACAACGTGGCTTAGATGGTTACTTCAACACAATTTCACCGTTTATATAGCCTCCCAAGCACATAAAGGACAATTATCAAGGCTCATACATGTTCTACATTTACCCAAATAACCAACATTCTCCCTACACATGCATTACTCAGAGAGAAAATCCAAAGTCCATGAAATCAATATTTCAAAGCTAATCCTTCATCACAACAACTTTCTAAGCATACTTTTCTAAAGGACCCAAGCCTAATTCCAGTTCTAGCTCAAAAGGGTCACTATTCACCTCAAGAACAATTTCAGAAATCAAACGGTAAAACTTGAGTTTCTTACCTCTAAATCGACAAGGAAGGCTAGAGGACAACTTCTCCAAGCTTGGGTGTCCGTAAATCGCCTTCTTTCCCCGCCAAACTCAAGTTTTGAGAAGTTCCCTCGATAAAACGATCTCTCCGTTTGATGGTTTTTAGGGAAAAGTGATGAAGGATTCTAGCTCATAGGATGATTCCCTACAAGTTTCATGTTGAAAAGAAAGTGTTTTGATGAAGTTTGGTGAAGGTATGGAGCTTCCCAAGCTCAACAATGGAGGGCAGCGTTCAGAGGAAGAAGAAAGGAAGAGTTTTGGCCAATTTTCGCGAAAATGGCCTTTTATAGGGGACGTGTCAGCGTTTCTATGCTACTGGCGCCACAATTCACGCTAATCGTGCCAAGAATTCGAAAGAAAGAGCCTCCTGGAGCATTCTGGCGCTAATCGTGTCATATCTGGCACTAATCGCACCAAATATTCGAATCAGGGGGTCTCCAGGGCCATTCTGGCGCTAACAGCGCCATAACTGGCGCTAACCGCGCCACATGGTTGAGTCATGGCGCTAACGGCGCCGCTCCTGGTGCCAATCGCGCCAAATAAAATATTAATTTTTTTTTTTACAAATCAAGGTTATTATACATGGTCCATGATAAAACCTAGAGAACCAAGTTTCTATATAAGCCCAATCATCTTAAGGATGTGTGGTCTAACCGCAGTGCCCTCAACCATCTTACAGCCAAACAGTTCCTTGGAGGTTTCAAAACGCTCAGCCCTTCCTTGCTTATTATAAAGCTCTTGCAAATGCAAGATAATGGAGGGAGCATCCATATGCTCATGTTGACACTAAAGCTCAGTAGACATAGATACAAGCAATATGCATACTGCCTACTCATTGTCTGCTAGGTGCTGTTTATGGGCTTCCCAATCATACTCGGCATACCCATCTTGCCCTTGAGCAGGGGCAATAGGAATAGGAGAATCCAGAACATACGTTATCTTTTCAGAACATAAAACTATTTTTACATTCTGATACCAATCCGTGAAGTTTGGAACAGTTAACTTGCTAGCATCCAAAATTGAGCGTAAATTAAAATTTCCAGCCATAACTCAATTGCTGAAAATAAAATAAATATAGATAAGTATTTCACGATATTTATTAACCAAATACAGAGACTTTTAAATGTATATGGCCCTCCCACTATTTTTCTCTACAATCAATGACCCTCGGTGATTGATTTAGGGTTATCCTTCATAAGGATATCCGTAGTGGGCTAAGAGAACGGCTAGGTTCATTATTCTCCGCCTGAGCCTGCAAAACTAACTTATCTAGTGGGTTGATCTTATCAACAACATCTCTATACCTTCTCTTAGATCATCAGGTTGACAACTCTTTGTTACTTAGTGTCACATCACTATGTAACAACCTGACCACATTGCCCTAGATGCATAGTCCGACTGAGCCTGCAGCCTATACACCTATTCTAGCACAAACCATCATCCTAAGTGTCGTACACTTTGAATAACACTGTCACCCAACAAAATGATAGGTCTTAGTTGAGCTAGAGAGCACTGCCATGTAGAAAGGATTTGAGTGCCATTGACGATGGGAGGCAATCAAAACAGGCTAGATAATTTTATTTGAGGGTTCATTTTCAGTCTCATCTTTAATTATTTATTTTATCTTGCATGCATAATTAGACATACAAACTAACTATCACATAGTTCATTTTAAACGGCTTGTCTTATCAAGCATACTAGTTGTAAAGTGACCGCCTCTAATCATAATCATGCATACTAGTCGTGATTTCAAAATTTGAAATTCAAACTTTGAAATTTGAAATTTGAAAATAAAAAATATAAATCATGCATTTTCGAAATTCAAACACACGGTGGATGATCGTGGTGCCTTCCTTTTTTCCATCCAAAGCGTCTTCAAACCTCAGATCAAAAACTTCATCGAACTCGTTTGGGATCATCAACATGGTCGAGCCTCCTCCTTGGTCTCTCCACGGTCCAACAAGCTTGAACTTTATCAATTCTAATTTCACATACAGAATAATTAAAATAAAAGATGTAAAATTTAAATCGGGACAAATACAATCCCATTTAACCAAAATTAAATTAGGATAAATACAATCCCATTTAACCAAAAAATTAAAATTTAAAATTGAAATTCAAACATACATGCAAAGCACCATGACCATCCATATGTTCATGTACCTACAAGGAAGGTTAGGAAACAAACAAACAATTTGCCAATTCTAAGCCACCATCGAATTCATCTTCATCAAAATATCAATATTTGATAATCAACCCAAAAATATGATTAAGATTAAAATTTTAAAATGTGATGGGGCTGCCATAGATATATCTAGGCAGCGGCTATGTAGGTGTTCTTAACCACCATGGCTTTGGCACTTCTAGTCCAACTAGACTTGATAAAAAAAATTCCATAGCCCCAAGACTCCTTTTGGCCGCCACTTTCGTCTCCACAAAGTGGTGTCTCACTTTGAACATAATCATAAGAAAATAATCCTTTCATGAAGAATAAAAAGAAATTTAAAGAATCTTGTTCAAGAAAAAGATGAATATTTAAAAACAATTTTTGAAAATTCTATTGCTTATAAAATCCCACGCGTTTGTAGCAACAAGCCAGGCTCTGATACCATGTGTTTGGTTTGATAAACGTAGCACCTTGGTCCAACCGCGGTGTGCTCACATGAGGGTAAAAAAAAATTCGATGCAAAAACATAGACCATCTATGCACCTCATGTGTGTGTACTTAGGAATTATTCATTGAAACACGTTGAGGCTTTAGAAATTACCTTTATCACTTGAAGGCTCAAAGAAGATGACGCCCTCCAACGGTGATCCACACGGTTATCTCCTTCTTGCAAGTGAGAACTTATTCTCCTTGATTCCTCCTTCTCCTTGGTTGCTTGCTAGGCACATGCAAGGTGTGAGGCTTTCAAGTATTTGGTTTCTTTTCTCAAGAGTATAATGTTGCCTTCAAGTCAGCTGAAGGTGAAGCAAAAGAAGAGAGAGAAGATGAGGGAGAGGAAAAGCTAGAACTTAATTCAAAATCAAGAGAGGAGGGGGCAAAATTTTCTGATCTCAAATCCTCCCCACATAGGCGCCTATTTAAGGTGGATGAGGTTGTTGCATTTCATTATCCTCTCACTCCAAATCAGCCCAAGTTGTTGGGAAAATTTGAAAAAGAATCTAGCAAGATTCTCTCCAAAAACTGCCACCCTCTCTCCCTCTCCTCCCTCCAAAGTTTGTTGCAACAATAATTTATTTGAATTCAGAATTCAAATGATAATGTTGTTGAGATAATCTTAAACCAATCTTTATTGGATAATTCATTTAGATAATATGAATTATTCTCAACAACCAATGTTGTTGAGAGAATCTTCATCCAATTTTTATTGGATAATTCACCTAGATAATGTGAATTATTCTCAACAACCTAACCTCATAGAATTTCAAATTTAATTTCAAATTTCAATTTCAAATTCAAATTTCAAAATTGAAATTTAAAATCAAATATAAATTCAATCTTATCGCAGTTTGTATTTTGAATTTGAATTCGAATTCAAAATTGCCCAAAACTTATTTGGTCAAGTAAAATCCTTGACTTGGATTCCTAGCCCATCCGGCCTATCAACACATTTGGGCCCATTAGTGGAGAAATCAATTTCACCATTAATGCTCTAAATAGGGCACATGATTCAAGTGGGCTTGAAGTCCAACTCTAACCCAATTTAATTCATAGTCTTGATAAAGCCCAATAACTAATTATCGGCCCAAACTCGCGATAACTTGCAACAAAGAATAACCTTTGTGTGTGACCCATTAGGCCCAATTAGTCACTAACATAAATAAACTTGGACCAATTAAACTCTTTTAACGGGCCCAATTCATTTAACGACCACATAAGACACTAGCAATGCTCTGCGACCCAGAACTAATTGAGTTGATCAAGTGATCTACCTTTCTAATTTGGATACCGTGTCTCCATCATCCCTCACATTGTCATTCACATTTAGTCGAGAGCAAGGATAAAATATCATCTCTCTTTATTGACTAAATATAGCTTTTTCACAGGAACTAGGAATCTTCTTCTATTGACTCTAAGACAGATCATGACTTCTCATGATCTCTTACTATGCATAAATTCCCGAGTCAACTAGAAGTCATCCAAGCCCTACTGGTCTTGTGAACGACTAATCCCTCGTAAGGGATTGTGAGTCCTTTCGGCATGTCCATCTATACTCATGTATTCAGGTTATACCCAAGAGTACACTGTTCTTCCCATTTTCAGGCGGATAGAGTCGTATAGTCAATGTATAACACTAGGACACAGTATTCGATGACATCCTCAAGTCTAAGACGATCCACACTACCAAATGATGAGAAACTTGACAAATCCAATGATATTTTAAAGAATCCTTGAGGAGTCTCTCGGTGGGTTAGTTTAGTGCCATCTATTCCCCAACAGATCCACCCACGACATCAACTAAGGCATCACCATGCCTGCATTCCGTGAGGTCCCTACCTTGTATCTGTATACAAGTAGAATGTCGTACTAGTCTTATTGAGATCAATATCCTTTCTTGATGATTCAAGACTAGGAACAAGCTTTAGGCAATAGACATGTAGTGTCCTCGAATCCTCATGATCATGATCCCTATCATAGATCCTCGAGTGTACACTTGTTCTATTCTTAGGGCCTTTATCTTTAAACGCATACTGCTATAAATATAGGTTGGACATAAATATGATAAAGAAAAAGTTTGCTCTTATTAATCCTGAAATAATAAATAGTACAAGATGTTCAACTGATAAATTAGATTCTCTCTAGGACACCTACATACTAACAAATTTAAATTTCAAATTTCAAATTTGTGCAGAACTCATTTTAATCAAGTCAACTTCATGACTTACTAGGCCTCATTGTCCAAGACCCTATTGATCCTTTTAACACATTTGGGCCTATTACTGTAGAAAGTAATTTCTCACTAATAACTCAAATGAGGCGCATGCTTTAATTGGACTTGGAGTCCAACTTCAATCCAATTACACCTTTAATCTTGAAAAAGCCCAATAACTATTATTTTGCCAAACTTGCTAGTTATAAGCAATCAAGAACAACCTTTTGTGTGTGACCCATTAGGCCCAGTTAGTCACTGACATAACACCCTGAAATTTTGAAAATTGAAAATATATGTTTGAGGTATTTCTTGTGTTATTTTATTATTTGAATAGTTTATATTAGTTGAAGTTTTGTATAAATTATCCTTGTGTAATTTCTTGGTTTGGATGTTAGCTTATGTGAAGTTTGTTTGATCTATGTTTGAAATGTGTGATTTCAAGTTTTACTCAAAACCGGTTTTGGTAAAACTATGATCCTGGACTCGTTAACCATTGGATCGCCTTTCAATTTTAATTGTAATTTCAAAACACATCTATGCAATGTTGGACCGTTCGGTTTTACCAAATAACAATTCTTGATGTCCCTCTTAGTGAAATTCTAGGCAGAGAGAAATTTACGCTGAGCAAGATGAGCTCGCCAACAGAGATCTACAGTCTATAAATACATCCATTGCATAAAACTCATTCATGTTTTCACAAAAGCCTTTCTGAAACACAAGGTTTTCATGAATGCATAAAAAGTCAAGTGTTCAATACTTTCAAGTTTTGGAAAAATATTTTCTCACAGATTTAATCGATTACCAATAAGTGGAAATCTATAACTTGAGAACCAAGAACATTTTAATTGATTACGAGATTGTGGTAATCGATTACACAGTTCATAATCATAGAATGGGCTTCCTGTGATAATCGATTAGTTTTTACATGTATTTAAGCCTGGAATGTACATGCCCAACCAAAAAGAATCAAGGAACCAACTAAGAAAGAGTTAATAACAAAACACAACTCTCTCTAAAAATGAATTCTAAGGTTATCACGTTGACTTGGCGGCAAAAAGGATCTCTTTCTAATATCACCTATTGCTGCCTATCTGCTCCCACAAATGAAGGTTCACAATCATCACAGGTACCAACTACACAGTACAACATAAGCATCAGATACAATGATTAGCAAGAAAAATAGTAATGATAACCATAATCATTCTCAGTAATCAATCAATTCAAAACACACTCAACAAACTAGTCATCAACTTTTTCCACAATTCAAATCAATTATGCTCAGAATAATGCATGTACCTGACTCAACTCTCAGTATACAATGTGGTATCATCCTTATGGAAATAACCTCTCTTAGGTAAATGATTCAGTAGTTTATCAGGGTAACCCTGTAACGACCCACCATGTCGCTACTGAATTACTAACTCATAACCATGATATAAATTCATTTTAATAAGAAGAACACCCCTTTGGTCACTTGTGAAAACGGTGATAAATTTCTTCGCAAGCATATATCGACCATCATCATAAAAAATACACGTAAATAAAAGCACTCATACGACATTTCAAATATATGTATGCATAAGACATAGTTTAATTACAAGTACAAAAGATCACGTCCCAATATATGTACATCAAGTGTTTTACAAATGAAAGGAGAAGTAATAAGAGTCAAGGGTGTAACTGGCAAAATAATAAGAGTGCATTCATCAAAACAAGAGGTACATCTAGCAAAATGCAACTCCTATCCGGGATCATGTCCATTGACATCTCGACAAAACCAGGCAGCTCCACATCAACACGATCATTTCCTAAGCACCTACGGCTGCCCTTCTGCTCACACGAACCCGGGTCACGATCATCACAGGTACCAAACCAAAAGGTACAACTAAGCAAAGGTGAGCTCATCATATTAAATAACAACAATAAATACAACAGTAGAGGGACACAACCTGATGACTACCAAGACATGAATGCTTGGTTTGGATCGTTTCCGGATTGCAAGCTTCAAAACTCCATGAATGGTGCTTTAAAACTCAAATAGAAAAATGGAGAAGATTAAGGAATGACTAAGAATGACGCCACGATCCACAAACGGAACGATAAGTCGGAGGAGGATTCGCCACAAAGGAAAGCTTCCTTGATAAGAATCAATTTGGTTTCAATCAAGAACCAACAAGAGGCTAAGCTCCCAATTCAAGCAAATGCTTAATTTCTATTAATCAAAAAGTGTCTTAGAAATATCAATATTTGAGTACTTATAGACTTAAGCCTAAAAATGCATAGTTTGGGCCTATTTTAAGTCCACATTGAGACCCATTTACACAAATAAGAAATTACTAAATTACGACATTACAAAAATTACGAAAACTATGAAATTACGAAAGCTATGAAAGGAATTCTGAAGCAAGCTCTCCTACAATATTCAAGGTGCTCCAATTCATCTCCTTGTGTATTCCTCCATCCTTGTCCTTGTTAAATAGTCCAACCATGATTCTCTTGGTCATCTCTTCCTGTAGAAGCTTGGTTTTAGACCTTGTCATGGGTCCTTCAAATCTCACCAAAGGAAGTGCTTCAAGCTCTCCTTCTAGACCTTTGGCTTGGAATGGACCTCCATCATCATGATCCTTAGATAGTCCTCTATCACAACCCGGCCAAGAAACAACCCGGTCATCAACATATCAATACAAACATTCCAGGCATCCATCAAACACTACCATACACGGACATCCACAAACATCTCATAAATTGACTTACAATATCTAGCATGATGCATGCTCCTGACTCAATTCTCATCATGCAATGTGGTACCATCCCGAAAATGGGCCATCCCTATGGTCAGATGATGCAGTAGCTTGTCAGGGTCACTCTGTCGTGCACAGGAATCACCCCCCATGGTGTTCAGCCAATGGGTGTCAGAAGGAGTTCCCAACAGATGTGGCCCCCCAGTACCTCTGTACCCTACAGCTAATCATCAACCCCATTTCTGCCATGCAAATGTCGTATGTCACATAGGGACCATCAATGTATGACCCGGCTAGGAACACAATCCTTCCTCACAAGGGTAACCTGTCATATTACCCCTATGTAACATATCGCCCACACAAGGGCCCATCGATGCATTGACCGCGATCCTCACAAGGTTCACCACCCGGTCCTAACATCTCACATCTATACATAGAATAACACCACGACATCATTAATGTATGACTCGGCTAGGAACACAATCCTTCCTCGCAAGGGTAACTTGTCATACACCCCCGTGGGTATTTTATGTATATCTGAACACATTCATCATCTCGAGCCATCACAGAGGTTGAGTTCAAATGCTATCAATGTAATCACATACGTCACTCACAAACATACAAAACAAGTGAACCGGTGTGAAGTATGAGGTGTCCGGGTTGGCACATAAACATACTATCTCCAGGTAAGAATCCAAACAAGGTCGGATGAAGGCGGACAAGATCGGTCAAGGCCGGTAAGGGTCGGTCAAAGAGGTAAAGTTTGGACAAGTGAAGGCAAGGGTAGTGATGCGACACGGCAAGTGCACCGATCGTTCCAAGTAATAAAGTGATAAAAAAGTATCGTATCCACGAGGATTGAGGCATTAATGTCAATTGTAATTTATGATTCTTAATATTGGAAAAGGAATGAAATTGTTGAAAGAGTTGGATTGTAGGTTGAATTTAATTATTGTAAATAACAGAATATCAAAAACAATGTAATTTAAATGTTAATCAAGACTTAAGAGTAATTATGGCAAAGCACAATCACCGCAGTTCACTCTATGTAATTGAATTGATAATTTAACTCTATTAAATGTAATTATTCAGATTTATGCTTTTCTAATATAGTTAAACCCTGATTCCTCGGTCATTTGACCCTTTAACCTAAGCTAAGAATCCTAATCCCTTAGTAATTCCCTTTAGATTAAGCATGAAGATAGCATAACAAGAATCTGCAGTCCTTTATCCCTATCCCTAGGTAATATCGCAACTGTCACTCTACTGTGTTCAGAAACTAAAACCCCAATATTCCTATTGTGAATTATAGCCCTAAGTAACCTAATAGATTGATCAGGTCTAATTAGATATAATAATAGAAGTATAAAGTAGAGTAAAACAATTATAAGAAACTTTATTAAACTCAATTCAAGAAACACAGAGTTCACATTGGCTTTTAGCTAAACCATAATTACAAAGAATTTAGCCAGACATAATGATGTCTGGCCTAATACAATGTGAAGAAAGGAGAAAAGGAAGAAGCTAAGGTATGCAGAGTCACAAACCCCTCAATCTTGCCTCTTTCTTGTTCTTTTTGCTTCTTCTTGGCCTTGAATCTTCCTTCTTTGATCTTGCCTTCTTTTCTCTGTTTTTCAGTGTCTAATGATACCTAATGTGTCCTACCTAGGTTATAAAACCCTAAAAACCCATCATTCTTATGTTATCTTTAAGCTAATTCTGAAATCTTGTAGCGTTCACGCGACTGGCGTGAGATCTGGCGCGACTAGCGCGAGCCTCCAGTACTTCTGGCGCGAATGGCGCGAGTTTGGCGCGAGACTCCAGTGCTTCTGGCGCGAATGGCGTGAGTTTGGCGCGACTGGCGTGAGACTCCAGTGCTTCTGGTGCGAATGGCGTGGCCTTGACGCGGTTAGTGTGAAGTCCCAACCTCAGTTGACTCTTTCTTTTGCTTCTTTTCTTGCTTTTCTTGACTCTAAACATCAAAATAGCATAATAGAATCAATGATAACCATAAAAGTAATGAATTCTACACTTATTCTCACATTTATTCACTATATTCTTCCTATTTTCCTAATAAAACTATCCTAAAAACTATATATGCTAACAACATATCAGGTAGCAAGGGCGGACGAGGTCGGAGGAGGTCGGTTGGGTTTGGAAAGGATTTTCCAAATGTGGTCAGAGGGTTCTTAGGTTCCTTAGAAAGTTCCAAGGATGAGTTTTGCACTATGTAATCGATTGCATAAGCGCTGTAATCGATCATAGTAGATAGTGCTTGTAAGACCTGGGTTTATATTTCACCAACCCACACAAGGGCGTAAGGGAACCCGGTCTCTTTCTAAGGAAATGAAGTATGAGCTTCTAGAGATGACAAGTGTATGGTACCCGGTCGTTCTAGAAGAAGGAACACAAGCTCAATCGAGTAGGGAACTCGGTGGCTCTTTTCCCGAGAAAGCACAAGCTAATCCGGGTTAGCGACCCGGTAGCTCTCTCTTTGGTGAGGTAACCCGAGCTCAATGGCTCTAATGTACTACCCCGGGTAAGTAATCCGATACACCTTAAAAGGAAGCGAGTCTTAATAAATCCAAGGGAACACTCTGGGTAGGGAACCCGATCTACAAACATCCGCCAACAAGGAGTAAGTTACATTCTGCATGTATACATGCTACGTAACCCGCTTAACCCAGCCTACCCATCCCGGTAGACGACATCAAAACACACGGGTTTGATGTCTAGGTGTAACACGGCCAACCCATCCCGGTACTCATCACCTTCACGAACACTTCCGCATGTGTCTTAGAAGCTTTTCAGCATAAAAAATGTCAACTTCACACACATGCACGGGAAGTTCTTAAAACCTCTACTCCCCACAAGAACACCATCGAATTTTCATCCCAGAACATCAAACATCAACACAAAACGACATTCAACAGATTAAGGCATAACACATCTCATTCATAAAAGACATAACTTTTCTGGAAAACACCACACACACACCAGGGACATGCAGTTATCATCACGGTTGGACTCTTTGGCCCCCAAACCATGGTATCTAAGGCTGTTACAAAACACGATAAACTCCCCTTACCTGACCAAGAGTTCATCCACGAGCTTCACAACGGTTTGTTCTTAACTTCTGCTCCAACCACGAAGTTCTCCTTGGCATTGGGACTCCACAACAACTAAGGTGGTTCTCGTAGGTTAAAGTTAACAAGGAAGGGGTTGGGAATGAGAGGGTTTTGGGTAAGTTTGAGAGAGAGAACAGAGAAAAGCAAGAGAAAAGCGCAAAGAAGAAAGACACGAATACGCTTCCACTGCACACACGACTGCTTATAAACACAACTGACAGGACATGTCTACCATGCGTGTACGGGCAGTAACCATAGCCAGCAAAGTTGACTTGCGTCCAATAGTTATCAAGCACACATACCAAGACAAAAGCACTTAGGACAGCAATAATACAATAAAACATACACCAAAACATATAATTAAATTAACATAAAACACACATCAAGCATTCACTAAGCAACTTATAATTCGGGTCGTTACAACCCTCCCACCTTTTTAGGAATTTCATCCCCGAAATTACCTGATGTAAACAAAGCCGGGTAGGCTTCCCACATCCTAGTTCTCTAGCTCCCATGTCGCATCTTCTTCGGATATACCTTCCCAGATAGCCTTGACCAGGGGAATCTCTTTTCCTCTAAGATGCTTTGTCTGTCGATCCTCAATCCTCAAAGGTAGTGTTTCATACGTTAAGTTTTCTTTTACTTGGATATCATCCAACCCGACCACATGACAAGGATCATGAATGTACTTGTGAAGTTGGGACACATGGAATACATTATGAAGATTGGAAAGGGACGGGGGCAAGGCAATTTGGTAGGCGAGGGGACCGACTCTTTTCAAAATTTGGAAGGGACCAAAAAATCGGGGTGTGAGTTTCCAGGATTTCAATGCTCGGCCGACCTCGATCCATGGGGTGACCTTCAAGAATACACGATCACCGTCCTCAAAATCTAAGTCCTTCCTCCTTTTGCCATGATAGCTCTTTTGTCTACTTTGGACCATTCTCATCCTATCCTGGATTAACCTGACCTTCTCGGTCGTTGGCTATACCACCTCGGGCCCTAGCACAAAACTCTCGTCGGGTTCTAACCAACATAGGGGTGTCCTACACCTTCTACCATATAGGGCTTCATAGGGATCCATGCCAATGGTAAAGTGAAAACTATTGTTGTAGGTAAACTCTATCAAGGGTAGAAACCTACTCCAGCTATCCCCTTGTTCTAGAACACATGCCCTCAAAAAGTCTTCCAGTGACAGAATGGTCTGTTCAGTCTTCCCGTCAATTTGAGGATGATAGGCTGAACTCAGCCAAAGCTAGGTTCCTAAGGCCTTGTTCAAACTCTCCCAGAATCTAGATGTGAATATCGGACACCATACTAGATGGTACACCGTGTAACCGGATAATCTCATTAATATACAAGGTGGTCAACTTCTCTAAGGAAAACTGGATGTTGACGGGGATAAAGTGAGCAGATTTAGTCAATCTGTCAACAATAACCCAGACAAAATCTAACCTAGCTTGGGTTCTAGGCAAACCTACAACAAAATCCATGGAGATACTATCCCACTTCCACTAGGGTATCTCCAAGGGTTGCAACTTACCCGATGGTCTCTGGTGTTCTACCTTGGCTTTTTGATAGACCAAGCACGCATATACAAACTCACTAATATCCCTCTTCATGTTCGGCCACCAAAACATAGTCTTAAGATTTTGGTACATCTTGGTGGCGCCGGGATGGATACTTAGATTACTTCTATGCCTCTCTTCTAGGATCACTTTCCTAAGCCCGGCTACGTTGGGGATACAGATCCTACCTTGAAGTCTCAAAACTCCATCCGGCCCCACCTGGAAACTACTTGCCCTACCTAAGGCCATGGCTTATAGTTGAGTCTTCAGAAAAGGGTCAGACCTCTGCCCTTCCCGGATCTCTTCTAGCAGCCCACTTGTAATCCGCAGGGCTCCTAGCTTCACGCTATTAGGGGTGAGCTCACATGCTAGACTGAGGTCTCTAAACTGCTCCAAAAGATCTAACTCCCTAACCATCAAGGCAGACACATGAAGGGATTTTCTACTTAAAGCATCGGCCACCACATTGGCCTTGCCGGGGTGATAACTAAGCTCAAAATCACAATCCTTAAGGAATTCTAGCCATCTTCTCTGATGCATGTTCAATTCTTTCTGTCTAAACAGATACTTAAGGCTTTTGTGGTCATTAAACACCTTAAACTTGAAAACAATAGGAATACCCACAATAACCAAGAAGGGGGGTGAATTGGTTAAAACTTGGTCTTTTAAAATTTCTTTATAAATTCAGAATTAATCACTTTTAAAACCAAGAATCCTTTTAATCAATCAAATCACTCAGCTCAAGAAATCAATAGCTCAAAACAGAACTTGTTGAGTAATAATAAAAAATACCAAGAACAAATGAACAAGATGACTAATAGAGATTGAAAGAGAGAATTAACACAAGAATTTATACTGGTTCACTTCTCAAGAGAAGCTACATCCAATTTCTTCTAATCAACACTAGATTAGAGTTCCACTATTATAAATTTTGGTTCTTACAAGCTTTATTATAAGCACTCTTTATCAACTCTAGATAAAGAAAGAAATCTAAAACCCTATTAGATTTCTAGATAACAAGAACCAGAGAACACTACTCTGTTCTATCCTAGAGAACACTACTATAGTACAAGCTTCAAAGAACAATTTACAATAGCACCAAATAACAAAAAATTACAAAAACAAATTTACAACCAAAGAGAATGGAGAGAAACAACCTGATGATCCAATGAATATGAATGCATATGTGTAATCAATCAGAGTTGAATGAACAAAATGAATTTCAGAACATGCTTTCGCATTCTTCTTTGAAAACTCTTGCCCAAGAAATCATTCAATACCCATGAAGATTAAAGAGTGGGACAAGAAGTTAGTTAACCCAGAAAATCACTTTCTAACTTTGTGAAGGCTTGTGTGTATTCAGAAAATTCGAAGTATTCAAGTTAAATATCAAGCCAAGCCTCACTCCTATTTATAACAGACTTTTGTAACTAACTGTAATCGATTAAACGCGTCAAATAATCGATTAAAAAGCCTTGTGTAATCGATTAAATTGTCACTTAAGCATTTAAGCATGTAAATGATTAAGTGCATGCAATGCAAGGATCAACAGATTGGCCTCTTTATACACTTCAATTTTGAATTATATTCTTTCAAGGCATGTGAAAAGCTTAAAACATTCTTCCAAGTCCTAAGCTTCAAACTTCAAGTTGCTCCCCCTATATCCAACAGAACTTAGAGCCAAAAAGATAATGTCTCCATATCTTAAGGGAAAACACCACGGTAGCCAATTCCAAATCGTGGGTAGGGTAGTTCCTTTCATGAGTCTTGAGCTGCCTGGAAGCATAGGCCACAACCCGGCCACCCTGCATCAACACCCCTCCTAAGCTCGTCATTGTTGCGTCACAAAACACCTTAAAGGGCTCTCCTAGGTTAAGCAAAACTAACACGAGTGCAGTTGTCAGCTTTTCCTTAAGAGTTCGGAAGCTATGCTCACATTGGGCATCCCATACGAACACTTGCCCCTTTCTAGTCAACTTGGTCAAAGACAAAGCCAACTTGGAGAAACCCTCTATAAATCTCCTATAATACCCGACCAGGCCCAGAAAACTTCTAATCTTGAACACGGACTTGGGGCTCTCCCACTTAAGGACGGCTTCCACCTTAGAAGGATCTACAGTTATACCACCTTGGCATATCACGTGCCCTAAGAAACTCACCATCTCCAACCAGAATTCACACTTAGACAACTTAGCATGCAGTTGTTGGCCTCTAAGGGTCTGCAGCACAATTCTCAAGTGCTCTTTGTGCTCCTCTCTGGTTTTAGAATACACTAGGATATCATCTATGAAGACTACCAGAAAGCTATCAAGGTAGGGATGGAAGATCCTATTCATGTAATCCATGAACATACCAGCAGCATTGGTCACACTGAAGGGCATAACCAAGTACTCATAATGACCATAGCGGGTTTTGAAAGCGATCTTTGGAATATCCTCAGACTTCACCCGAATCTAATGGTAACCCGACCTAAGATCTATCTTACTAAACACACAAGCCCTTATCAGCTGATCCATAAGGTCATATATCCTAGGCAAGGGATACTTATTCTTAATAGTTACCTTATTCAGCTG
>CM023941.1:19733596-19760928 GCA_013407115.1 Glycine latifolia | reverse complement strand
TCCAATTCATCTCCTTGTGTATTCCTCCATCCTTGTCCTTGTTAAATGGTCCAACCATGATTCTCTTGGTCATCTCTTCCTGTAGAAACTTGGTTTTAGACCTTGTCATGGGTCATTCAAATCTCACCAAAGGAAGTGCTTCAAGCTCTCCTTCTAGACCTTTGGCTTGGAATGAACCTCCATCATCATGATCCTTAGATAGTCCTCTATCACATTGTGGTTGCAAATAAAAAAAATGAGTTGATTCCACAAAGAGTTCAAAGCAGTTGGAGAGTTTGTATTGATTACCGCAAGCTCAACAATGCCACCCACAAGGATCACTGCCCTTTACCATTTATTGATAAGATGTTAGAGCGGTTGGCAGGTAAATCTCACTATTGCTTTTTAGATGGATTTTCAGGTTATATGCAAATTCATATAGCACCTGAGGATCAAGAGGAGACCACCTTCACATGTCCCTTCGGAACTTATGCTTACAGACGGATGCCTTTTAGGCTTTGTAATGTGCTTGGTACCTTTCAACGGTGTATGATAAGCATCTTTTCTGAGTTTTTGGAGGATTGCATGGAGGTATTCATGGATGATTTTACTATTTATGGATCTTCTTTTGATGTATGTTTAGCTAATTTATCTAGGATTTTAAGTAAGTGCATGCTAACTAATCTTGTATTAAATTTTGAAAAATGTCATTTCATGGTTGAAAGAGGGATAGTATTGGACCATATAGTGTCTAAGAAGGGCATAGAAGTAGATCCTGCTAAGATTGATGTTATTACTGCTTTACTATACCCCGTGTCTGTGCGGGAAGTGCGTTCATTTCTTGGTCATGCAGGTTTCTATCGGCGCTTTATTCAGAATTTCAGTGAGATCATCCGTCCTCTTTCCAATCTTCTGCAAAAAGATATTATCTTTGAATTTGGATATAAATGCAAGTCTACTTTTGATCATTTGAAGCGGTGTTTGACTATGACTCTTGTGATCAAACCTCCTGATTGGTCCCTACCCTTTGAATTGATGTGTGGTGCTTCTAATTTTGCCGTTGGAGCGGTTCTTGCTCAAAGAGTTGACAAAGCCCCCACATGTCATAGTCTATGCTTCAAAAACTTTAGACTCTGCTCAGGCAAATTACACCACCACCGAGAAGGAACTTCTAGCTATAGTATTTGCACTTATTAAGTTCAGATCTTATTTGCTAGACACAAAAGTTGTTGTTTTCTCTGATCATACAGCTTTGAAGTATCTTTTGAAGAAAGCTAATGCGAAACCACGACTCATTCACTGGATGTTATTGCTCCAAGAGTTTGATATTGTCATTAAAGATAGAAGTGGAGCATAGAACTTTGTAGCAGATCATTTGAGTCGCATTACTCCCCTTCATTCTGATCTTTCTCCAATTCATGAAGATTTTCCTGATGAGCAGCTTCTACAACTGCAAGGTACGTTACCATGGTATGCTGACATGGTGAATTATTTGGTTGCTAGTGTTTGACCTATAAATGGCACTAAGGCCCAAACTTTGAAATTGAAAAGTGAATCTAAATACTATGTTTGGGATGATCCTTACTTGTGGAGATTTAGTAGTACAAAATAGAGAGTTTCAGTCTATTTTGCAATTTTGTCATGCGTCTGCATGTGGTGGCCACTTTGGACCCCAAAGAACAGCTAGGAAGGTTTTAGATTTTGGATTATTTTGGCCTTATTTCATGATTTATACGCATTTTGTAAGTCTTGTACAAATTGTCAAAGAGCAGGTAATATTTCCCGTAGGCATGAGATGCCTCAGCAACCTATATTATTTTGTGAAATCTTCCATGTCTGGGGTATTGATTTCATGGGTCCCTTTCTAGTTTCCTTTGGTTTTACTTACATTTTGCTTGTTATGGATTATGTTTCAAAATGGGTTGAAGTGAAAGCCACACGTACTGATGATTCAGCTGTGGTTGCGGATTTTGTTAGATCTCACAGTATTGATTATGTTGGTTTCATTTGGATTACTTTGGTTTAGAAGATTGTTGAATTCTTGCATTATTTGACTTGGTGATTGATTTATGGTGTTGATTATGTGATATGGTACCTGGTGAGATTTTGGGCCTGCTTGCATAAAATCTATATCTTATACCATCCCTTCTTTCTACTGTGATATTGCTCATGATTTTCATTCTCTAGACTTGCTCCCTTTCTTGACAAAGCAACGTTTGTAACTTGCATGTATGAAAATGATTGAGGCCTTCTTTCTTTTCTTTTCCCACTTTGGCCATATAGCTATCCCTTACATTATATTCCCTTGTTTGCCCCTTTGTACCTGATTGACTTATTTTTTTTCATAGCCACATTAACTGCCTAAGTGAAAAACCATTTGATACCGTGCCTTAAAGTTTATTTCCTATGGTTGCCTTAGTGTTTTGTATAAGTGTGGAGGTTGCTCAAGGACATGCAACATTTTAAGTGTGGGGGAGAGGTATTATATTTTTTGTTTTTGGTCATTGTTTTTTAAAAAACTAGCTTTAGCAAAGTATTAATTGCTCAAAAAAAAAAAGAAAAGAAAAATGCAACAAAAGAAAGAAGAAAAAGAAAAAGAAGTTGTTAATGAAAAAAATGCTTATTTTTGGCAAAGTTGTGATGTAATGATGAGTTGGGGTTGGGAAAAGAGTTTGGAGTTACTTGTAAATTTTTATTTTGTACTCTACAAACTTCTTTGGTGCTTAGCTTCATTTCCAGATTTATCCACCTTGTCCCTTGGGCCCATTACAACCTTAAAAAGTCCTTTTGATTTATGCATGCATGTTATAAATAGTGGAGAAGCTAGAAATTGAGCAAGCCTATGGTAGGATAATTTTCTTGAGTAGATTTGAGCGATACGCTTGATACCTATACACTTGAGAGAATGATTGTGAACTTTCTCTAATAACCATATTGCATAGTTGACGTCAATATCTGAGATTGTCCTGTTTAATAATGTGAGATGAAGAAATATCTGTAGTTTTGTAAGGTTGATCTTTTGAGCTTCATGACTATTGTTCACCATCTTGCATTTTCTACAATCATTGGACAAGAAGTTATCTTTTAATTTGTTTACTGGTTTTGTTTTTTTTTTTTTTAGTTTTAATTTTGCTCAGGAGTGCAAAAGGATAAGTGTGGGGGAGTTTGATAAGTGATTTTTATACCACTTATTTGCTACTCTTGATTAAAACTTTTCTGAATTTTTGGTGTGTAATTAAATGTATTTTGGGTTGATTTATAGTTTAGACCTTTAATTCCATTTATATCTCTTTTTAGTTAAAATGACAGATTTGACATCTTCTAGTATTTCGCGCATAACTTTCGCTACAGTTGTGCATTTGAGCTGATATTTTTTTAAGATAATTCAAATATCCACAACTTTCATGAAGAAATCGAGCTCAAATTCTGTCAAAAAGATGGACAAAATTGGCCCTGAAGTCAGCAGCAAAAATCTGGAATATATGTAATAGATAGGGGCAATTATGTCATTTCGCCCAGAATTAAAAATGAGATATTTTCTCTCCTTTTTTGCAGTAGGTCGGTGCTGGGATGAGAGAACCAAATCATTTTTTGCCTCTTAAAAATAAAGAGATACGAAATAGGGAGAAAAAGAAGAGAAGCATATACCCATTTTTTATTTTCATGGTTTCATCATCTTTTCTTATATTTTCTTTTGCAGATTTAACTACGGTAGGCTAGGATCCTTGTAACCAACTCATAATGGAGATTTCCATGGATTAATCTAGAGGATTTGCTCTCTTTTGGTCAGATTTGTTTCCCCTCTTTCCTTATTTTCGTTTTTGCTCTTGATCACCTTTTTTATCATGGTTTTGTGTATGTTTTTGTATTTGTTTCTAGGTTCTGATTTCCTTTCCATTTTCTACCCTTGTATTATGCTCCATTTTCATTTTTGAGCTATCTCTTATTTATGCTATTTTCTGTTTTAGTTGTATTTGTATGTTTTTGTTGTTTTCGTTGCTTTCTGGTTTTTGTTTTTCTGATCGGTGGAAATTCCTGTTTTGGTGTAGGTTGTATTTCTGTTTTTGGTTCCCTTTATATTTCTGTATTTCCATTTGAAATTTTAGTTTCTGTTCTGTTCTACTGCTCGTGCATTTTCTGTGCATTGTTTGTGCATTTTCTGATAATAGGGAAGGAAGGGATTAAATGCAAGATTTAGTATTTAGGTTGATTTATCCAATGATCATTAATTAGATCGGTTTAAAAGGATCACTGTGCAATTGTAATTATGAACATGTCGTGTTTAATTGAATGCTAGGCCATCGTCTAGTAGGGAGGATGTTCTAAGTGAATGCAGAAATTTAAGTTTGTTCAGAATCAATCACCAAGTTGTTTATTATTTTATTCGATGATAGATATCTAAGGAATCTAAATTCTGAGTTGATTACTCGTTTTTAAATCGTTAAATTACTTCTTACATTTTGTTGTTCTAATCTGTTTAAAACTGAACTCAAATCCCCTTTTTACATTCCTGTTAATTTTGACAATGAAATGTTAGTTCCACGTGTGAAACGATCCAAGTCTGTTACTATACTATTGAATCTGTTTAGCCAGGTATTTGACTTTATTTGATGGCTTATGTCACCTAGCTTATCGCACTTGAAACGAATGATCAGTTGAGAAAGTATCTGGTTTGCTACCACTACCACCAGAAAACCCTATAGCAGCGGTCCTTTGATTGTAGGGACAATTACCATATGGCTTAGGTGTAAAATTTTTCCAAATATTATTAATTTTATTATTATTATTAATATTAAATTTTTAAGAAGCGTATGTTATTATTAATTCTAAAAACGTATAACTTACAAAAGAATTGAAACTAGTATATTATATATAACCACAGTCCTTATTTCAAAAGTCATTATTGAACAAGTACAAGCTTTTCCAAACAAAAGTCTACTTCATTTTTCTTCATTTCCACACCATCACCGACTCAGGTCATCAAAGAAATTGACCACTGTTGCCATCTAAAAAATGAAACAACTCTAGTGAGAAATAAAAATTTCTCAGTAGGCAAAACTAAACCATCGAACACATTAGTACGTTAGTAAATCATCAATATATTCAAATGAATCCATAAAATAATTATGCAAACTATATGAATGCATGAAATGAATTTTCCCAGGGTGCACATGGCCTCTACATATCGTACTGTATATAGCTACACCTCATACTGGATGTAGACGCTGCGATCATCTTACGCAAACATGCATGATTTATGCCATGTATCTGCACCTGGTCACTACATATCGTACTGTATGTAGTATCAAATTCTGTTTCACAAATCTCATACTGGACTTGGAAACATGAATCAACATATCATCAATCAAAATCCATCCATAATAAAATCCATAAGCAAGTACATACTATCTTATGGAAAGATATTTACATCATAACATCACACGTACCAAAAGTATGGTTAGGCTACCATACCTTATTCAAGCACAATCATACCAACTTAGGCATGACAATTGATTATCCTCAAGCTACAGACAAACCATGTTAGTATTCTAACTAATAAACCACAATATATCTTCCAAATAATTTCTAATTCCTTTAAACCTTCACAAGAAAAGATCATAACATAGCATGCATCTTAATCTCCTTTCACCTACCACCTTACTACTTCATCCTCAAAATTGAATCACTCTAGTATTTGAACCATTTAACTACACACCATTCAACCTCTACTTCTAAAAATTAATACCAAACAGCCCCATAATAAAAATATGAACAAACAGTCCAAATATCATCAAAATCAGTTCCAAAGATCACTAATATTTCAGCCTATAAATCATCACCTATCCTATGGTTTAAATCAACATTTTCACATCATAAAATAACCTTCAAATGACATGAAATTCCAGCCTAAATAATAACCATAAATCTGCCTATTTAAGCATATAGGTTAATCCAAACAAATGTTTAACTAGAGATTGAAGCCTAGCCTACCTCAAGTGAGTTTGATTTTTGAAAATGGAATGGAGTAAGGGCTTCCTTCCTTGGGGAAATTCTCTAAGAAATGAAGCCTGATAACTTCTTATAAAGCTTGACAAACTTTTCCTAAAGGTTCTTAGCCTTCTGCACGAAATCTTCAAAGGAAATGGGGTTTCTTCTCACTTGATTTATGCTTTAAAACAGGAAAAAATGAAAGTGAAATGAAAGAGATGGGAGAGAGCTTCGTGTGAAGGTGTAGTAGGATGAAGTCTTTGAGAATGACTTCAACTTAAGGCCTTCCCCCCCCCCCCTTTTATATAGAGTTTGGAAAATAGTAGAATATTTACAAAAATCTCCTAAGTCATGATGCTTCCATTACAAGTGTCCCTACACTTGTCATGGCCTTTACAAGTGTCCCACCACTTGTCATGGTCTTGAAGCTTCTTCCTTCCTTCCAAGTGTCCCTCCACTTGGCAAATCATGAAGATTCTCCATGGTTCTCCATCTTTCACGTGACCATCCAATAAATAGGAGAAGATTTTTCTTTTCTTCATGCCATCTTGTACACATGTCCTTCAAGGCATGACACCTTTCTTCCAAATGTCCTCTTACTTGGCATGTTCATGAAGTTTCTCTCTTCTTCTAGCTTATTCACGTGGACAACAAAGAAGGAAGAGAAAATTTACTTTCTTTCATGCTACTTTATATACATATGTCATTTTTGATGATGAAGAAGAATCCAATTCCAATATGACTTCACACATGGCATTTTCTAGTAGGAAGTAAAGTTTGATTCAAACTCTTCTACCTAAGGATAATATGGAATAATGGAACTCCAGAGATTTCCAGAAACTAACTTCAGTTATACTACAAATAACTCATGACTAATTTTTACAGAATGCTATATAGGCCTTACGTACAAGACTGCTCTTGTCTTAATTCTGATTGGTATATTCTATTTCTGACCATCAAAATTACTAAACCATTTTATTAAACAAGTCTGTACATCCTACAATTGAGAGAAAATTCTCCAGATTCTATTTATTATTTTTCCACTATAAAATATCTCCACAAAATATCTGAGGATATTTGTGTTATTTTGACTTAAGGGCACTTTTGTAATTTCTAAAATATCCAAGGGTATTTATGTAATTTCTACCTTAAAATATCTAACTAAAATATCTAGGGGCATTTTTGTAATTTTCACCTCAACGGCATTTCTGTAATTCCTGCTTTAAGGGAAGGGTAATATGGTCATTTCTCTTCAAATATTTTTGTATCCAAGTATTATCACACTTCCACAATTCAATTATAAATATGAATTCAAGATATAATTTTGAGGATGTTACATTTCACCCCCCTAAAAAGAAAATTTTGCCCTCAAAATTTGTAAATACATGTAAACAGTTCAGGGTACGTCTTCCTCATTTCTGATTCTAACTCCCAGGTACATTCTTCTAAGCGTCCTTGTCCCCATGCTACTTTTACCAGTGGCACAGACTTATTTCTTAATTATTTTATTTCCCTATCCAAAATTCTCCTCGGGGGCAAGCTCATAGTTAAATTATCTTTTAACTGTATTGATTCAGATTCTAGAACATGACTCGGGTCAGAAATATATATATGGAGTTGGGATACATGAAAATCATTATGAAGATTGGAAAGATTTGGTGGTAAAGCTATTTGGTAAGCCACTGTACCTATTCTTTTCAGAATTTGGAAAGGACCAATGAAACGAGGACTCAACTTTTTGACCTTCATTGCTCGTTCTATTCCTGTAATTGGAGTAACTTTAAGAAAAACATGTTCACCTTCTTGAAATTCTAGAGGTTTTCTTCTTTTATCAGCATAATGTTTTTGTCTATTTTGAGCTATTACTAATTTTTCTCTAATCTTCTTGATTTGTTCCGTAGTTTGAGTTACCAGGTCTGGACCCAAGATACTTGTTTCCCCAGATTCATACCAACATAAAGGAGATTGACATTTTCTACCATACAGAGCTTCAAATGGAGCCATTCCTATGCTAGTATGATAACTGTTATTGTAAGCAAACTCTGCTAATGGCAAATATTTCTCCCAAGATCCCTGTTGGTCTATTGCACAAGCTCTCAACATGTCTTCTAGTGTTTGTATGGTTCTTTCGGTTTGTTCATCTGTTTGGGGATGATAAGCAGTACTTAAGCATAACTTGGTCCCAAATGCTTTTTGTAATGCTCCCCAAAACCTAGAAGTAAAGTGGGGGTCTCTATCAGAAATCAAAGTGGAAGGTACACCATGCAATCTAACTATTTCCTATATATACAGTTGAGCTAATTTCTCTAATGAATAAGAAATCCTAATAGGTATAAAATGAGCTGACTTAGTAAGTCTATCTACAATGACCCAAATTGAGTCGTGACTAGAAACAGTCCTAGGTAATCCTACCACAAAATCCATAGATACACTCTCCCATTTCCACTGAGGAATTTCTAAAGGTTGCAAAGTGCCAAAAGGTTTTTAATGTTCTATCTTTACCTTTTGACATACTAAGCACTTTCCTACAAACTCTGCTATATCCTTTTTCATACCAGGCCACCAAAACATTTTCTTCAAATCTTGATTCATTTTAGTAACTCCAGGATGCATTGTGAAATTGCTTTTGTGAGCTTCACTCAAAATTTTATCTCTTAATCCATCAATCTTGGGTACACATATTCTCTTTTGATAAGTCCACAACCCATCATTATTTACCTCAAAATCTTGCAATTTTCCTTCTTGGACTTGAGTTAAAATTTGTTGAAAATCTAAATCTCTCTGCTGTCCTAGCCTAATGTGCTCTTTGAAATTACTAGTAATTTGTATTTGACTCAAAATGATACTTTTAGAATTAATAGAAAATCCTAAATTAAGATTTTTAAAATTTTCTATTAATTCCATTTCTTTGATCATCATCCTAGATACATGCAGAGATTTCCTACTTAATGCATCAGCTACTACATTCGCTTTTCCTGGATGATATTTTAACTCAAAATCATAATCCTTAAGAAATTCAACCTATCTTCTTTGTCTCATATTCAACTCTTTTTGGTCAAAAAGGTACTTAAGACTCTTATGATCTGAAAAGACTTCAAATCTTACTCCATACAAATAATGTCTCCAGATCTTTAAGGCAAAAACTATAGCTGCTAACTCTAAATCATGGGTTGGGTAATTGGCTTCATGGGGTCTTAACTGTCTAGATGCATATGCTACACTTTCCCATTTTGCATCAACACACAACCTAGACCTTTCTTTGAAGCATCACAATACACGTCAAATGCACCATGAGGATCTGGCGATACTAACAATGGAGTACTAGTCAATCTTCTTCTTAATTCTAGAAAACTCTTTTCACACTCTGGTGACCATACAAAAGGCACGTTTTTCCTAGTCAAGCTAGTCAGAGGTAAAGCTATTTGTGAAAATCCTTTAATAAACCTCCTATAATAACCAGCTAATCCTAGAGAAGGTCATGTTAGAGAAAAGAAGTTGTATGCTAAATTATCTAAATGTGAATTTTGGGCCAAGGAAGTAAAATTTTTAGGTCATGTTGTTTCTAAGAAAGGGATTTCAGTTGATCCTAGTAAGATTGAATCAGTTATGAATTGGGAGAGACCAACAAAATATAAGACTGCCAAGATTGTACTATAAGACTGAATTCCAAGAATTGTTAAAAAACAAAATATACTAACACATACCGGTGTCCGTAATGCCACATCGACCTTCACCTTCTGGTTCAGGGCTTCATGTCACCGAACCATGAGTACATGGTTTGGTACAGGGAAAATGGGAAGCGGTAGATCTCGAAGATGACTGCCAAGACTAGTCGTGGTGTAAGTTTTGCTGACATTAACATTTTTTCTATTTATGTTTATTATGATAGAGAACATGATTCACAACAATGTTTATATATTTTATTTTATAGTTGGATGGGTTGGAGATGCTATACTTCGCACTTGGTCATGAGCAGTGGCCGGGCTACACCCACGAGTGGGCGAAGGATGAGGTCAGTCGCATAATGTCTATCTTCAGAAAGAGTTGTCGCCTGGAGGAGGCAGGCCACATGCACCCAAAACCCAGCTTCAGGAGGAGCCATAATTGTCTGTTGGCGTTGGCCGTCGAAGACAAGAGGGACATGGGCTAGAGGGTCGACGGAAACAGATGCACCATGTTGTTGAGCCCATTGCAGGTCCCAGACCTTGCACTCTGGGTTGGTTTAGGCCTCCACTTATAGCATCGAGATACGGCAGCCAGCTCTTTTATTATGAGTCCAGTCAGTAGGGGGCATAGGCTATGAGGAATTCAGTACGCAAAATCATACGCCTCCACCGGCTGCCTCGCAGACCCAGCCTGTATATATGGCTACTGCAATGGCAATGGCATCAGCGGATGTTGGGACCAGTAGTGACGTAGCTCCTACGTGTTGATTTGATGGGGAGATGTATGAAGAGTACTTGAAGAATCAAGCAACAAAAGACTTGGATATTTTGGCATTCAACATGGTTCAATCCTTGAAGAACAAAGTGTGTGATTAAATGTAAAAGGATTGAAATCATTATAATGATCAAAGCTGTGCATACATATCATTCATACACATATTAAAGCATTACATCAATTAGAATATTAAGCAAATTAAAGAAGAAGCTAAGTATTTTGAAAAATATAGACCATGACTGTAATAATCGATTACAGTAAGTCAGTAATCGATTATTTCGTTCATCAGCATTTTGGAAAAATAGACTTGGTCTGTTTTAATCGATTAAGATAATATCGTAATCGATTATTTTGTTCTTAAGCTTTTCTGGAAAATTATCAGGAACATTGTAATCGATTACTGCATCGTATTAATCGATTATATGAAGCTCAGCATACAATGATATTGGCTTAGTGACTGTTTTAATCGATTACCAATACCTGTAATCGATTATATTGCATACACTGATTTTTAACATAGACTGTATTAATCGATTACCATGGAAAGTAATCGATTACCTTTCGTAACTAACATTCTGTGCTATCTTATTTAATCGATTACGAATCGTATTAATCGATTATTAGACCCGTTATTTGAAAACAAGAAGTCACCAAGATTGTTGATAATCGATTACAGGATCACTTTTAATCGATTAAATAGGTTACGAAATTTCATATAAATATAACCCTTGCCTTCTAGGTAAAAAAAAAGAAGAATCAGAAATAATTTTTCGATTTCTAAGAACATTTCAAGAGCTCTCTTAAGTTTCTCAAAGGGTCTTTCAAGGGTTTATTAGGATTTGCTTTCATTAACTCATTCATGGGTCATTAAGGTGTTGGAAAGCAAACCATCTTTTTCAAAGGCTAAGGAAAGCTATTCTACATCTTTGATTCGCATTCATCTGAGATTCTTAATCATTTGCATTTCATGCTTTGATCATCAGGTGATTTCTTTCCTTATCTTTGAAAGTGTAATATTGATATTTTGTTTTCTTGTAATAGAATAGGCTATTGTAAGTGGAATTCTTGCAAGTGTAGAGATAGTGTTTCTCTGGTTTCAGCTGAGTAGTGTTCTCAGTGTGGGTAATAGCTTCTAAGGTTCTACTAGTGTTGTAGATCTCTGAACTTCATCTAGGGTTGATGAAGAGAAGTTTGTAAATTGCTTGTAAGAATATTGTGTTGCAATAGAGAAACTCCTCTCTAGTTTTGAGTGGAAGAACTGGATGTAGCCTCATAGTTTTTGGGGTGAACCAGTATAAATCTGTGCCTATTTTTTTTTCTCATTAGTTGTCTCCTAATTGCTTTGTTTGTGAATCAATTTCATTACACAGAAAGTTAAATTCTGGTTTCTAGTGTTCTTGAAAAGGGAATTTGATTGAATATTGATTCTTGGTGTTAAAACATTTTAAAGTGATAAAGATCCGTTGGTAACTCTGATTTAAATTTTTTAATTGACCAAGGTTCAACCAATTCACCCCCCCCCCTCTTGGTTGTTTTGAAGTGTTCCTTTATTTTACACTACGGAGTGGACTGGTGCTGACGTTGATGAGATGCTCTCCCAGCTTGATTATTCTGTAGGAGGTTGTGGGGGTTGGGCATTAGATGTACCATATGCCACCCCAGCTGCTGAGCATCCTCGTCCCTCATCTCCAGAGTAGGCCACTCCATGCCCACCTCCCTATGTAGACCCTTATGAGACAGGCCCTTCTCAGGTAGATCCTTCTCCACGACCGCGTAGACGAAGGCTACTTGATTGTCAGGCGCGTCATTATCAGTGGCCACCAGAGTCTTAGTTTTTGAATCGTTTGTGTTTTTTCTTTTGAGTTTGTAATAGATTTTTTTTCTTAACTTACTAACACCATGAATAACAGTAATTGATATGAGAGGCAACCAGTAAAAATTGAACATAACCAAACTTCATAAACACTACTTAATACAATGAATCATTCCATTTGGGTAACTGGTTTGTTAAAAATCGCTAAAATCTCAATTGGACAAAAATGTTTCCGGTAGTTGGATTATGCTAATATCTTTAACACGTCTTCATCGCTTATCAACTCAATTATGTGATATTCGATTGTGTAGTCTAAATATTTTGCATGGCCTGGCTGTCGAAAAAACAATTTTCTTACCACCTGTGAGTTGTGAATTCCATAAGGGGGAACCCCAACAGGCGCAACTTGCTTGATGACATCCTTGAGTGTTTCAATGTTGCATCCTAAAGGAATTTCCAACCTTATTGGATTTGTTCCAATGAAGGAATAACCCACAAAACTGCCTTGTCGTGGTATGTTCCACTTGCCGTTATAATATAGCATTACATCATGTGTAGGGACGATGGTGGATCGAAGTTGGTTGAGTATACCATTGGGTGTTCTGTTGATGGTGCATAATATTTCTATAGGGCCAACACTTGACATTTTGTCATTGAACATTAACATTGTGCAAACATCATCATCATTTGTGAGTTGCAGAGAATGAAAAAAATATTGTTGACCTGTATGTAGGGATGACTGTCGGGAGTAGATTTCATCAACAAAATGGTCATTGGTTAGCAGAAGGGTGTCATGCATCCTACTCTTCAGTGTCTGAAAAGAACACTCATTAGGCACTCGCATTGGTTTTGGAGTAGGACATTGAAAAGAAACACCAGTTTCGTTGTGATTCATTGATCCATTTGGAAAAATGAATGCTAATTTGGAGTTATCAATGGTTTGACCGCTTGTTTCTCCTAAAGAATGCCATAGTATTCAAATTGAATTTCAATTGCAGAGGTATGTTGTGTGGGAGTGGGAGTGTCTGGCTTATATAAGGGCGTGTTCAGTCACGCCCTATTTGTTAGGCGTGTTCAGTCACGCCCTATTTGTTAGGCGTGTTCAGTCACGCCCTAATTGTTAGGCATGTTCATAGCATTTAGGGTTGAGGGTTTAGGGTGTTTGTTTTAGTTTTTAGGGTTCAGGGCTCGTTCCGGGCTCGTTCCTTCTCTTTAGAGATGTTGAGCTCGTTTCCTTTTCTATAGAGCGATCGGGTTCCTTTCCCGGGCTCGTTTCTTCTCTTTGGAGATGTTGAGCTTGTTTCCTCTTCTTTAGAGTCATCGGGTTACTTTCCCGGGCTCGTTCCTTCTCTATAGAGATGTTGAGCTCGTCTCCTTTTCTTTAGAGCGACCGGGTTCCTTTCCCGGGCTCGTTCCTTCTCTTTAGAGATGTTGAGCTCGTTTCCTCTTCTTTAGAGCGACTGGGTTCCATTCTCGGGCTTGTTCCTTCTCTTTAGAGATGTTGAGCTCATTTCCTTTTCTTTAGAGCGACCGGGTTCCTTTCCCGGGCTCGTTCCTTCTCTTTAGAGATGTTGAGCTCGTTTTCTTTTCTATAGAGCGACCGGGTTCCTTTCCCGGGCTCGTTTCTTCTCTTTAGAGATGTTGAGCTCGTTTCCTCTTCATTAGAGCGACCGAGTTCCTTTCCCAGGCTCGTTTTTTCTCTTTAGAGATTTTGAGCTCGTTTCCTCTTCTTTAGAGTCGTCGGGTTACTTTCCCGGGCTCGTTCCTTCTCTATAGAGATGTTGAGCTCGTCTCCTTTTCTTTAGAGCGACTGGGTTCCTTTCCTGGGCTCGTTCCTTCTCTTTAGAGATGTTGAGCTCGTTTCCTCTTCTTTAGAGCGACCAGGTTCCATTCCTGGGCTCATTCCTCCTCTTTAGAGATGTTGAGCTCGTTTCTTTTTCTTTAGAGTGACCGAGTTCCTTTCCCAGGCTCGTTCCTTCTCTTTAGAAATGTTGAGCTCGTTTCCTTTTCTTTAGAGCGACCAGGTTCCTTTCCTGGGCTCATTCCTTTTCTTTAGATATGTTGAACTAGTTTCCTTTTCTTTTGAGCGACGGGGTTCCTTTCCCGGACTCGTTTCTTCTCTTTAGAGCTGCTGAGCTCGTTCCTTTCTTTAGAGCTGCTAGGCTAGTGCTGCCAGGCTCAGTTTATTCTTTTTCACTAAGTGCTGCCTAGTTAGTGGACCATCTGGGCTCACTAGTTTATGTTGTGTTTACAATTGATGTGTAAATAATGATTGTATATGATAATGTTGGAATAGTGAAGGTTGGTATATGAGGTGATAATATTGATGATGCTATGGTTGTATGCTATGTATATACCGGATGGTGCAATGATTGGTTGGTTACCCTTGCGAGGAAGGATTTGTTCCTAGCCACGGTCATTGCATCGGTGATCCCATGTTGTGGCGGTATGTATGTACATAGGGGTTGCATGGCGGGTCACCTTTGTGAGGAAGGATTTATTCTTGGCCGGGTCATGCATTGATGATACCCATGTGACATACTTCATTTGTTTTACAAAAATAGGATGATTGGCTGCAGAGTACGAAGGTACTGGGGGGCACAACTGTTTGGAATTCCTTTACTAAGACCCATGGCTGATCACTAGTAAGGGGGAGTGGCCTATGTACGACAGAGTGATCTTGACATCCTGCTACATCATCTCCTTGTGCTGGACTATTTTCGGGATGGTACCACATTGCATGCTGAGAGATGAGTCAGGAGCATGCATCATTCTATGCATTATAGGTTGACTGTGAAATGCATTTGGATGACTGTCCTTGTTTGTTGCGTGATGAAATAATTGGGTGATGTGATGATACGGTGATGTTTGGATTGCCTTCTCTAACTACTGTTGTCTATAACTTATTATTTTTACATGATAAACTCACCTTTGCTTTGTTTGTACCGTGTGGATTGGTATCTGTGATGATCGCGAACCTTCGTTCGTGGGAGCAGACAGACAACATTAGGTGACTTGGAGGAAGATCTCTTTTTGGTTGAAGCCGTCGAGCCGTCATGATGATGATGGATCAATTTTTGGAAAAGAGTTGTGTTTTGATAGTCAACTCTTCCGTAGATTAGTCTCTTGTTTTCTTTTGAAGGACTTGTACATTTCAGATGTGGATACTTGTAAATACAACTAAAATATGTTTTTACATGTGAATGAATTGTGATGTTTAGATGCACTTTTATCTATGTATTTGCTTGAAGGTGACGAATATTCATTTGCGAAAAACTTACTACCATTTTCATAATCAATTATAAGGGATTTTCTTTAAAATCTGTTATCAGAGTAATTAAGAGTTAGTGATACAGTAGCGACGAGGTAGGTCGTTACAATTGGTGGTATCAGAGCAGGTCGAACCTTTCAGCCAGTGAGTTATGAGTCTGCTATGTTTCCCTGTGCATGTTAGGTAGTTTGTTGAATATTTGAGTGTTGAAGTTACATTGTTTTGTGCTGACTTGGATTGTTTGTGTTTGAAACTTGCGTATAGTGTTGTTATTAGTGTAGTCACAATATATTTGTATTTCTTATGTCTGCTATACCATAAATTTCAATGCCTTGTTATGAGTTATCAGACTAGCCATCTGTATAATTTGTGATACGTAAAGGGACATTGTGGCAAGCATACAGGAATACAAAGAGTGACGAGACGATGTAGGATTGTTTTGTGTTTGTTTATGTGTATTCCTTCCAGGTTTTCACTTCTTGCTATGTGCAGGAAGTGATGGCTGGTAGTAATGACCGTGCTATAGCTGATGTCCTCCAAGCCTTAGCTCAGGCTTTGGGGAACCAGAATAGAGGAGAAGTTGCGGGAGCTGTGGAATATCAAGGGCTGTACCGCTTTCAGCGCAACAATCCTCCTTCTTTCCATGGCAGGTATGATCCGGATGGTGCCCAAAACTGGATATGGGAGATTGAGAAGATTTTCTGGGTTATGGCATGTCCAGAGGAGCAGAAAGTTGCTTTTAGCACCTACACTCTAGTAGAAGAAGCTATGTATTGGTGGGATAACACTCGCCAATGCATGGAGGCTGAAGGTCAGGTGATCACTTGGGAAACCTTTAAGAGGGCATTTTTGGAGAAGTATTTTCCTGAAGATGTTAGGAACAAGAAGGAGATGGAATTCCTGGAACTTAAGCAAGGAAACATGATGGTAGCTAAGTATGCAGCTAAGTTTGAAGAGTTCGTAAGGTACTTCCCTCACTACCAAGGAAGAGATGGTGAAAGTTGCAAGTGTGTGAAGTTCCTAAATGGCTTGCGACCTGAGGTGAAGCAAGCTGTGAACTACCAAGGTGTCTGCCAGTTCCCACAGTTAGTCAACATGTGCAGGATATGGGATGAGGATTCTCAAGACAAAGTAGTCTATTATCGGAATACAGGCCCGATGAAGAACAAGAAGATCGGACTGCCAAACCGTAGAAAACCTTACACCATCCCTTCTAAGCCATATAGTCATCGTCCCAACAATCAAAGAGCTGCTGCTTTGGGATTTCCTGGTGGTAATGGTAGCAAACCCACTACCTTTCCAACTCGGATCACTTGTTTCAAGTGTGGTAAGCCTAGGCATGTCTCTACTAACTGTATGTAGGGAGACGTGTTTTGTTACAACTGTAAATAGAAGGGTCATTTCAAAAGGGACTGCCCATATCCCAAGAGAGAGCATAATGATGGAGGCCTGCATAACCAACTCGGACATCCGAAAGCCACAAGGAGAGTCTTTACTCTTAGTGGTGCTGAAGCTTCAAAATTCAAAGATCTAATCCAAGGTAAATGTTTCATAAGCGGGATTCCATTACTCGTGCTTTTTGACTCCGGTGCAACCCATTTGTTTATATCCCGGTTGTGTGTAAAGAAACTTAAAATTTCTGTGTATTCTTTGAATGATGAGCTTGTGCTTAAGACCCCGACTAGTGGGTCTGTTTTAACTTCCGAGGTGTGTTTGAATTGTCTTGTAGAAATTTCTGATAGAAAATTCTATGTTGATATGATTTGTTTGCCTCTTAGCCAGATTGACGTTATTTTGGAATGGACTGGTTATCTTCCAACCATATTTTTGTTGAATTGTTTTTATAAAACTGTTGTGTTTAGCAATTCGGATGTGAGAAATATTGTTTATCTCTGCCAACCCGATCATGTCATCTTGGAAAGAAAGTGCTCAAGCGTAAATGGTCTTCTCAAACCTGAAAGTAGAGACCAAGGTTTCTCTAGGTGACCTCCCCGTCGTTAGAGAGTTTCCAGGAGTCTTTCCTGAGGATGTATCTGGGATACCACTTGAGAGAGAGATAGAGTTTTCTATAGATTAGGTGCCTGGTGCTGGACCCATATTTGTAGCCCCTTATAGGATGTCTCTTATAAAGTTAGCTGAGCTTAAGAAACAGTTTGAAGAATTGTTGGATAAGTAGTTTGTGAGGCCTAGTGTGTCTCCATGGGGAGCACCGGTGTTGTTAGTGAAGAAGAAGGATGGAACCATGAGGTTATGTGTAGACTACCGCCAGCTGAATAAGGTAACGATTAAGAATAAGTATCCTTTGCCTAGAATAGATGATCTTATGGATCAACTGGTAGGAGCTTGTGTGTGTACTAAGATAGACCTTAGGTCGGGTTACTATCAGATCCGTGTGAAGTCTGAGGATATTCCAAAGACTGCTTTTAGGACCCGCTATGGTCATTATGAGTATTTGGTTATGCTCTTTGGTGTGACTAATGCTCCTGGTGTGTTTATTTATTATATGAATAGGATTTTTCACCCCTATCTTGATAGCTCTGTGGTAGTTTTCATAGATGATATATTGGTGTATTCTAAGACTAGAGAGGAGCATGAGGAACACTTGAGGATTGTGCTGCAAACCCTTAAGGATCGACAACTTTACGCTAAGTTTTCCAAGTGTGAGTTTTGGTTGGAGAAAGTGAGTTTCCTAGGACATGTGATATCCCAAGGAGGTATAGTTGTAGATCCTTCTAAAGTAGAAGCTGTTCTTGAGTGGAATAGCCCCAAGTCTATGTTCGAGATTAAGAGTTTTCTGGGCTTAGCAGGATATTACCGAAGATTCATAGAAGGTTTCTCCAAGATAGCTTTACCTTTGACCAAGCTGACTCGTAAGGGTCAAGTTTTTGTGTGGGATGCCCAATGTGAGCATAGTTTCCAGACCCTTAAGGAAAAGCTAACAACCGCGCCTGTGTTAGTTTTGCCTAACCTAAGAGATCTCTTTGAGGTGTTTTGTGGCGCATCAAAGATGGGTTTAGGAGGAGTGTTGATACAGAATGGCCAAGTAGTGGCCTATGCTTCTAGACAACTCAAGGCGCGTGAAAGGAATTATCCTACCCATGATTTCTAGTTAGCTGCTGTAGTGTTTGCTCTTAAGATATAGAGGCATTACCTTTTTGGCTCCAAGTTTTAAGTGTTTAGTGATCATAAGAGCCTAAGGTATCTGTTTAGTCAGAAAGAGTTAAACATGCGGCAGAGGAGATGGTTAGAGTTTCTTAAGGATTATGATTTTGAGCTTAGCTATCATCCCAGCAAAGCCAATGTAGTGGCTGATGCCTTGAGTAGGAAGTCCTTGCATATGTCCGATTTGATGGTTAGGGAGTTAGACCTTTTGGAACGATTTAGGCTTAGTCTGGTGTGTGAGCTTACCCCTAACAGCATGAGATTAGGAGCTTTGAAGATTACTAGCGGATTGCTAGGAGAGATCAGATAGGGTAGAAGTCTGATCCTTTTCTGAAAACCCAGTTAGAAGCTATAGCATCAGGAAGAGATAGTAGTTTCCACGTGGGATCAGATGGAGTCTTGCGGCTTCAAGATAGAATTTGTGTTCCCAATGTATCAGAGCTTAGGAAAGTGATCTTAGAGGAAGGGCATATGAGTAGTTTAAGTATCCACCCCGGTGCCACCAAGATGTATCAAGATCTCAAGGCTATGTTTTAGTGGCCAAACATGAAGAAGGAGGTTAGTGAGTTTGTGTACGCACGCTTAGTCTGTCAGAAGGGTAAGATAGAACATCAGAGACCATTGGGTAAGTTGCAACCCTTGGAGATATCCCAGTGGAAGTGGGATAGTATCTCCATGGATTTTGTTGTAGGATTGCCTAGGACCCATAAGGGGTTAGATTCTATCTACGTTATTGTTGACAGGTTGACAAAATCTGCTCACTTTATCCCCATTAATATCCAGTTCTCCTTAGAAAAGTTAACCTCCCTGTATATTAGTGAGATTATCAGATTGCATGGTGTGCCATCTAGCATAGTATCTGACCAGGATCCTAGATTCACTTCTAGATTTTGGGAAAGTTTGAACAAGGCTTTGGGAACCCGACTTAGGCTAAGCTCGGCCTATCACCCTCAAACTGATGGTCAGACCGAGTGGACCATTCAGTCTCTAGAGGACCTTTTGAGGGCGTGTGTTTTAGAGCAGAAGGGTAGTTGGGATAGTTTCCTACCGTTGATAGAGTTTACCTATAACAATAGTTTTCATTCTACCATTGGCATGGCTCCCTATTAAGCTCTGTATGGTAGGAGGTGTAGGAAACCCTTGTGTTGGTTAGAACTCGACGAGAACCTTGTTTTAGGATCGAAGTGGTGCAACAAACCACTGAGAAGGTCAAGTTGATCCAGGATAGGATGAGGACTGCTTAGAGGAGGAAAAACCTAGAATTTGAGGTTGGTGATCATGTATTCTTGAGGGTTACCCCATGGACCGGGTTTGGCAGAGTATTGAAATCCTGAAAACTCACACCCCGATTTATTGGTCCCTTCCAAATTCTCAAAAGAGTCGGCCCTGTAGCATATCAAATTGCATTACCTCCATCCCTTTCTAATCTTCATGATGTATTCCATGTGTCCCAACTTCGTAAATATGTCTATGATCCTTCTCATGTGACCGGGTTAGATGACATTTAAGTAAAGGAAAACTTGACATATGAAACATTGCCTTTGAGGATTGAGGATCAACGAACAAAGCATCTAATAGGGAAAGAAATTCCTTTGGTCAAGGTGATCTGGGGAGGTCCATTAGGAGAGGATGCGACTTGGGAGGTAGAGAATCAGATGCGAGAAACCTACCCGACTTTATTTGTATCAGGTAATTTTGGGGACGAAATTTCAAAAAGGGTGGGAGAGTTGTAACTCCCTGAAATTTCAAGTTTCTGAGATAAATGTTTGATGTGTGTTATGTTGCTTGATTGTTTAATTTATTTCATAATTTGCTGTTTTGTTAGGCTTTTGTCTTGGTATGAGTGTTTGGTGAATGTTAGGTTAAGTCAACTTTGTTTGGTCTGTGGTTGCTGTATGTACATGCTAAGTGAGCTTGTCAAGTCATCTATATATAAGTGTCAGAGTGGCACAGCGAAAGCGTGTTCTTTCTTCTTTTGTTCTTTTCTCTTCCTTTTTCTCTCTAACTTTCCACACCCTAAAAACACTCCCTTCAATCACTCCGAACCACCATGCACCACCGTAGCTTGCCACAAAACCCCTACGCCAAGAGGAACCTCATAACTGGAGCAGAAGTCTTCAAAAACCCTTCTTGAAGTTCGAATGAGAACCGAGGCGCAACCTTTCTTTTCTTGGCTTTCTTGAGAGCACTGTGTTTGGACAAGCTCACACTTTAAAGGATAGTGTTATAACATTGCTAGACTTTAATAGAAGGATTGTTGGTTAGGTAAGGGGAGTTTATTATGTTGATAATCAATTTTAGATACCATAGTTGGGGGTCAGGGAGTCCACCTATGAAGATAACTGTATGTCCCTATTGTGTGCTGATTTTCAAGAAAATCTATGTCTTTTAACGAATGGGATGCGGAATGTTATGATTAATGGTGTTTTTGTGTGAAAATATTGATGTTGTAAGAATCCCCTGTCTGTGAAGTTGATGTCTGTTGTTGTGAACTCCCAAAACACCTTTTTTATGGTGTGTTTATGGAGGTGAAGGCTACCGGGATCATTTCTTCTCTTTAGAGATTTTGAGCTCGTTTTCTCTTCTTTAGAGAGATCGGGTTCCTTTCTCGGGCTCGTTCCTTCTCTTTAGAGATGTTGAGCTCATTTCCTTTTCTTTAGAGCGACCGAGTTCCTTTCCCAGGCTCGTTCCTTCTCTTTAGAGATGTTGAGCTCGTTTCCTTTTCTTTAGAGCGACTGGGTTCCTTTCCCGGGCTCGTTTCTTCTCTTTAGAGATGTTGAGCTCGTTTCCTCTTCTTTAGAGAGACCGGTGTAACGACCCACCACGTCGCTACTATATCACTAACTCATAATCATGGCATAAACTCATTTTAATAAAAAGAACACCCATTTTTTGTTACTTGTGAAAACGATAGTAAATTTTTGCAAGTATATAATGACCGTTATCATACAAAATACACATACTTGAAGATATTCATAAGACATCTCGAATAGTTGTTTATACACGTCAGACATAATTTAATTACAAGTGCAAAGATTACATCTGAAAATATACATCAAGTGTTTTACAAATAGAAAAAGAAAATAAAAGTTAGGGGTGTAATTAGCAAAATGAGGATTGCATACATTAAAACAAGGGGTACATCTAGCAAAGTGAAACTCCTGCCCGGGATCATGTCCATTGACATCCCGACAAAACACAGCGGCTCCAACAACTCGGACTTCTCCCAAAAACACCTAATGCTGCTCATCTGCTCACACGAACCCGGTTCGCGGTCATCACGGGTACCAAACCACAAGGTACAACAACGCAAAGGTGAGTTCATCATATTAAATAACGACGATGAATACAACAGGAAAAAGGCATACAACCCGGTCAAGAAGCAACACGATTATCAGCATACAATTGCAAACATTCCAAGCACAATATACACGGACATTCCAATCATCTCATAGATCAGCTCATAAAATCTAGCATGATGCATGCTCCTAACTCAATTCTTATTATGCAATGTGGTACCATCCCAGAAATGGGCCATCCCAGTGGTCAGATGATGCAGCAGCTTGTCAGGGTCACTCTGTCGTGCACAGGAATCACCCCCTATGGTGATCATCCATTAGGTGTCAGAAGGAGTTCCCAACAGACGTGGCCCCCAAGTACCTCCGTACCCTATAGCCAATCATCAACCCCATTTCTGCCATGCAAATGTTGTATGTCTCTCATGGGCACCATCACTGTATGGCCCGGCGCAGGGATAACTCATCCTGGCTGGGATCTCCATACCCTCCCATGTACATACATTCCGCCCACACAAGGGCCCAGCGATGCACTGAGCATGGCCCTCGCAAGGTTTACCACCACCCAATCCTGGCATCTCATGGTTTACCGCCCATACATGAACCCGACGATGCACTGACCGTGGTCCTTGCAAGGTTTACCACCACCCAGTCCGGGCATCTCACTGCTATACATAGAATATCCAAACGCATTCCTCATCTTGAGTCATCACATAGACCGAGTTCAAAAGCTACCAACGCAATCACATACGTCACTCACAAACATACAAACAAGCGGATCGGTGTGAAGTACGAGGTGTCCGGCTTGGCGCTTAGACATACTATCTCAAGGTAAGAATCCAAACAAAGTCAGACGAAGGCGGACAAGGTCGGTAGGGATCGATCAGAGAAGTAAAGTTTGGGTAAGGGAAGGCAAAGGTAGCAAAATGGGAGAGGTCGGAGGAATTCGGTCGAGGTTTATAAGATCCCGGGTTTGTATTTTGTCAACCAGTACAAGAGTGCAAGGGAACTCGGTAGCTCATTTCCCAAGAGCAAACAAGCTCTACCGAGTAAGGAACCCGGCAGTGCTCAAGGAAAAAGGGGTTTGGACTTAGCAGTTCTAAAAGGAACATCTCATCCCAAGGTGAGGACCCCGGTCTCTCTATAAAGGGAAGGATGAGTTTCTAGAGGTGACACGTGTATGTAACCTGGTTGTTTAGAAAAAGAACACAAGCTCAACCGAGTAGGGGAACTCGGTGGCTCTTCTCTCGAGAAGGCTGGAGCTCATCCGAGTTAATAACCTGGTAGCTCTCTTTCTCTTTGGTGAGGTAACGTGCTCAATAGCTCCAACGCATCACCCGGGTAAGGAACCCGGTATACCTTAACAAAAGGAAACGAGTCTTAACAACTCTGAGGAAACAACTTTCGGGTAGGTGACCCGGTCTACAAACATCCGCCAACAAAGTCTAGGTTACGTCCTACATGCATGCATGCATGCTACGTAACCCACTCAACTCGGTCTACCCATCCCGGTAGCTGACATCAAAACATGGATTTATGGCTATGTGTAACTCGGCCAACCCATCCCGATACTCATCACCCTTATAAACACTCCTGTAGTGTCTTAGAAGTTTTTCCAGCATCAAAATGCTACTTCACACACATGCACAGGAAATTCTTAAGGCATCTACTCCCCACAAGAACACCAAGCATCAACACAAAAAAACATTTAACAAAATAAGGCATAACACACCCCATTCAGAAAAAGAGATGGCTTCTCTAGAAAACAACACACACAGAGGGACATGCAGTTATCGTCACGGCTAGACTCCTTGGCCGCCAAACTGTGGTACTTAAAGCCATTAAGAAACACGATAAACTCCCCTTACCTAATTAGGAGTTTGTTCACAAGCTTTACGGTGTGTCTGTCCTAAGCTCCAGCTCCGACCACGAGGTTCTTCTCAGCGTCAGGAGTTTCGCAGCAGCTACAGTGACTCTCATAGGTGGAACGTAACACACAAAGGTTAAGGGAGAGGAAAAGAGAGTTCTGGGTGAGAGTTTCAGAGAGGACGGAGAAAAGCAAGAAAAAAACGCAAAGAGAAGAGAGATGAATAAGCTTCCACTACACACTCCTTCTCTTAAGTACTCAGCTGATAGGACATGTCCACCTTGCGTGTTCAGGCAGCAACCACAGCCAATCAAAGTTGACTTAGTACATCCATAAAAAAAACACGCATACTAAGGCAGAACAAAACAACCAGCACTTACCATAATAAATCAAGTAATTAAGCAACATAACACTCATAGCACATGAAATTTAATCACTAATTACACACATCAAGCATCCAGATTAGCAACTTATAATCTGGGTCGTTACAACCGGATTCCTTTCCCGGGCTCGTTCCTTCTCTTTAGAGTTGCTGAGCTCGTTCCTTTCTTTAGAGCTGCTGGGCTAGTGCTAGCAGGCTCAATTTATTCTTTTTCACTGAGTGCTGCCTAGTTAGTGGACCGTCTCGGCTCACTAGTTTATGTTGTGTTTACGATTGATGTGTAAGTATTGATTGTATATGATAATGTTGGAATAGTGAAGGTTGGTATATGAGGTGATAATATTGATGATACTATGGTTGTATGCTATGTATATATCGGATGGTGCAATGATCGGTTGGTTACCCTTGCGAGGAAGAATTTGTTCCTAGCCATGGTTATTGCATCGGTGAGCCCATGTTGTGGTAGCATGTATGTACATGAGGGGTGCATAGCTGGTCACCCTTACGAGGAAGGATTTGTTTCTGGCTGGACCATGCATTGATGATACCCATGTGACATACTTCATTTGTTTTACGGAAATAGGATGATTGGCTGGAGAGTATGAAGGTAATGGGGGCACAACTGTTTGGAACTCCTTTACTGAGACCCATGGCTGATCACCAGCGGAGGGGAGCGGCCTATACATGATAGAGTGACCCTGACATCCTGCTGCATCATCTCCCTGTGCTGGATTATTTCTGGGATGGTACCACATTGAATGTTGAGAGATGAGTCAGGAGCATGCATCATTCTAGGCATTATAGGTTGACTGTGGAATGCATTTGGATGACTGTCCTTGTTTGTTGCATGATGAAATGATTGGGTGATGTGATTATGCAGTGATGTTTAGATTGCCTTCTCTAACTACTATTGTCTATTACTTATTGTTTTTACATGATAAACTCACATTTGCTTTGTTTGTACCATATGGATTGGTACCTGTGATGATCGCAAACCTTCATTCGTGTGAGCAGTCGAACAACATTTGGTGACTTGAAGGAAAATCTCTTTTTGGTTGGAGCCGCCGAGCCATCGTGATGACGATGGATCAGTTGTCGGAAAAGAGTTGTGTTTTGATAGCCAACTCTTACATAGATTAGTCCCTTGTTTTCTTTTGAAGAACTTGTACATTTCAGATGTGGATACTTGTAAATACAACTAAATTATGTTTTTACATGTGAATGAATTGTGATGTTTAAATGCACTTTTATCTACGTATTTGCTTCAAGGTGATGAATATTTATTTGCAATAAACTTACTACCATTTTCATAATCAATTATAAGGGATTTTCTTTAAAATCTATTATCAGAGTAATTATGAGTTAGTGATACAGTAGCGGCGAGGCGGGTCGTTACAAAGCACATGTTTGGACCATTAATGAGACCAGGGTTCCTTGCCATGAGCTATCGCTTCGGTGTTGTCACAATACATAGGTATTGGATCAACAATTCTAGGAACCACTCCAAGTTCAGTGATGAACTTCTTGATCCATACTACCTTCTTAGTCTCTTCTGAAGCTGCTATGTATTCTGCCTCGGTAGTAGAGTTAGTCGTAGTCTTCTGTTTGGAACTCTTCTTGATTTACAATCATTTCTGTCACTTTGGAAGCTAGCATCAGTGAATCCCTTCACATTAAGCTCATCACTGCCACAATAAACCAGAAATAGATCCTTAGTCCTTCTTAAGTACATTAGGATTGTCTTTACTGTCGTCCAATGATCCTCTCTAGGGTCAACTTGGTATAGGCTTGTAATGCTCAAAGCATTAGAGACATCTGGTCTTGTACATAGCATGGTGTATATGATGGATCCAATTGCAGATGCATATGGAATCCTCTCCATGTGTTCCCTTTCGATCGGTATGTTAGGACACATAGCCTTTGAAAGGCGAATGCCATGACTGACAGGAATAAAATCTCTTTTCGACCTAGCCATGCTAAACCTCTTTAGCATATTATCTATGTACATGGATTGGGATAATCCCAGTAACCTCTTGGATCTATCTCTATAGATCTTGATACCCAGTATATAGGTTGCCTTTCCCATATCCTTCATGGTAAAGTTATCTGACAACCAAATCTTTGTGTATTGCAACATGGGAATTTCATTTCCAATGAGCAATATGTCATCTACATATAGCACAAGGAAAACAACAGTGCTCCCACTAACCTTCTTGTAAACACATGGTTCATCTTCATTATTTATGAAGTTGTTACCTCTAACAACTTCATTGAAATGAAGATTCCAGCTCCCTGGAAGTTTTCTTAAGCCCATAAATTGACTTCTGAAGTTTGCATACCATATGCTCTTGGCCTTTGGATTCAAACCTTTAGGTTGTGTCATATACACTTCCTCCTTCAAGAACCCATTCAAGAAGGCGGTTTTGACATCCATTTGCCAAACTTTATAATCATGATATGCAGTTATAGCTAGCATGATCCTTATAGATTTGATCATGGTAACTGTTAGTATATCGATGTCCTAGAGACAATCTTTTCACTAGATTAGGACATACATGTACTTTTCAATATTGTCATGAATAAATTATAAGCGCTCTTTATCTTGTTTCCTATTCTGTCTCGATATCATTATTAATATATGTGTAACTGGATAAAACCCTTGGAATAGAATAGGTATCTCTTGAATATCAGTGATAGGATCACGATCATGAGGATTCAAGGATACCAGATGTCTACTGATCGAAGTCGTACTCAGTCAAATTAATACAATAAAATGCAGTACTAGGAAGTGACTCCTAAGTCGTCTCTCAAGGATCAATTGTCTGTGTCAAGGGAGTGAACGTGTAAAAAGGGGGGGGGGGTTTAACAGAATTCAGGATTATATATGCAGAAATATCAAATAATTGCAGTGATTAAACAAGTCAGACCCTTGAACAGATTGCGCCTCTAATATCCTTGGTTCACGAAAGATAATCTATCCTAACTTAATCCTTGTTAGTCCAGATTAATCTACTAAGCGAAGATTAACCTAAAACTTCCCTACACGAATTAAGCAAACGCGAACCTTGTGAGAATCAAACAGAACAGAATCATTAAGCATGAAATTCGAAAACTGCAGAACAGAAACCCAACAA
>CM023941.1:19674205-19720295 GCA_013407115.1 Glycine latifolia | reverse complement strand
AGTAACTTGGAATATATTCGATAACCGAAAACATTTACAATTCGGATAATATTATGCTTGGCCGTTGGAGCCAAACGAATAAACATTGTGCACTCAGTTCCAAAGAGAACACAATAATATAAAAAGATTCAACAATGCGATATTATAAAAAAGCAAATTGTATCATTGTACGAACATAATGAAAAAAACAAACAAGAAATACAAGTTTTAACCGGTATCCCAACCCTTCAATTCTTATCAACAACTCCTTGAGCCGAGTTCGCCTCAACGCCGGCTTCGGGGACACCCTCCGCTTCAATAATAGAATCATCTTGTTCGTCATAAGAAACAATCATCCCGTCACGAACATAGGAGCGAAAGTGTACCCCGTCAGTGTTCAGATTGACCCCGGCATTGGCGCAACGGACCTGAGCCAAGGCATTGTTGAAAGACTCCTCGACCACAGAAACCATTATTTCCCAGAGCTCAGCCACCTCCTTCTCCTCGACCAAGAGCTTGGACTTGGCTTCCGCGGCCTCGGCCTGTGCCCCCTCGAACAAAGTCTTCACTTCGTTAAGGTTCTTAGTCATATGGGCGGCCTTGGCCAACGCCTGCTGCTTCTCCGTGTTGGCATCTCGAAGGCGGCGCTCGAACTCCTCACGAGCAAGGCGCAGCTCTTCACCCACCTTTTCCGACTCGGCCCGGGCAGCCGCCAGCTCCTCTTGAGACCGGATATACCTTGTCTTCAATGTGACAAGGTGATGTGTTGCAAACACATCTTAATTATTAGGATAGTTTAGGTTATAATTTAGTTAAATAATTAGGAAAATAGGTTAGAATTAGTTAAGTTTATGAATTTATTATTTTTAATCCAATTCATTACAAATTGAGTATTTTCAGGCCAAAAGAGGAGTTCAAAGCAAAAAGAAATAAGAAAACTAAGCTGAAGGCTTCACGCGAATCGCGCCATATCCCGCGCGAATCGCGCCACTATAGGAATTCCAAGCATTAAGCACGAACAACCCACGCTATCCGCGCCAGTATCCACGCTAACAGCGTCATCAATTCGCACACTCCACGCTATCAGCGTAGAGTCCCACGCCATCAGCGCCATATGCCCAGTGACAACCTTTCAGCTCGTCAATCCCACGCCATCCGTGCCAGTTCCACGCGATTAGCGCCATCCATTCGTCAAGTTCACGCGATCAGCGCCAGACTCCACGCTATCAGCGTGGAGTTGATTTTCTTTCCTGACTTAAACTTATCTGTTTCGAAAATTGGAGAGAAAAAGGCCGTTGTTACCAGAATTAATCTGTCTTGAAGGCAATTATAAATAGAAACCTCTGGAGTGAAGAAGGGGGCATCACTAATAGTGTAAACTTCATTCTAAACTTTTGGAATTCAAGAATCAAGGCTAGGGTTTCTACACAACCATGAATTATTCTACTGCGGTGTTTTTCTTGAGGCCCATGGTAGGCTAAATCTTTTATTGTGGAAAGGCCATGAACTGCTGAGAATTCCTCTGTAATTTGACTGGTATTGAATAATATGTTTTGATTATTTTATTCTTTTTTGCTTTCAATTTCTATTCTTATTTGAAATTGATCACTTCAAGTAAGTAATTAGGGTTAGGATTTGCAATGGGAACGTTGGGGTTCTAATTTCTGATCTGTTAAGAATAACATTTGTTCATCACCTAGGAATAGGGATGCGTGAATGCAAACTTATAATATGATCTCTTAAATGCTTAAACTGATAGATTTCACTAAGGAATTAGGTTTTCGATTCAGGTTAAAGGGTTAATTCACTAAGGAATTAGGGATTAACTAATCTAGGAAAGACTTATTCTCTGAACAATCATAACAGGAACCCATATGATATATTCTCTAAATGCTTAGTTTGACAGAATCGCTAAGAGCTTAGGATTCTCGATCGAATTAAAGGGTTAAACTGCTAGTTATCTAGGGTTTATAACTGTAGGAGAGATTTATTATGTGTACACGTTAAATTAACAAATCAGTCAGATGAAAGAGGAGAACTCAGAAAGGATTGCGCCTGACCACAATTAATCTTCCATTGGTAATCTTCTTAATCGACTTACTGCATTTCTTTAAATTCTGTCTTCACATTCAAACAACCAATCCAATCAACAACATTTCTCTGCGTAATTTACTGTTTTCCTTTCAATCACACTAATTTACTATTGCTGTGAAATCACCCCAATCCCTGTGGAGAACAATACTCACTTACCTAATCTTTATTACTTGGAAACGATCGGTGCACTTGCCGTACCCTTTTATTTCACAACAAGTTTTTGGCGCCGTTGCCGGGGATTGGTTAACGGATTTTTACAGTAATTTAATATTTTTGATTGAAATTTTTGCTACTAATCGCTTCTCCTAGTTGCATGCGAGGTTCAGTTAGTTTTGAGAATTTGCAATTCGATCCGGAAATAGAAAGAACAATCCGAAGGAGACTAGCTAGCCAAAGGAGAAGAGAAGCTAAAACTTCTGACCGTGATTCCCTTCCAGAATCAGATTCAGAACTTGAAGAAGGTATGGCTGAAGCAAGAAACAACCAGCCGAGGCCTGAGGACGAACTTATGGAGGATATTCTGGCTCCTATGTTCACAAGACCCAATTCCAGCATTGTGAGGCCACCGATACAAGCTAATCACTTTGACATAAATCCCTCATTAATAGCATTGGTGGAATGCAGTCAGTTTGGAGGGGATGATTCGGAAGACCCACACGATTTCATAGACAGATTTCTGAGAATCTGCGATACTATTAGACATCAAGGGGTCTCCAATGATGCAGTAAGATTAAGTCTCTTTCCCTTTGCTGTCAAGGGAAACGCATTGAGATGGCTGAACCGACAAACATCAAATAGCATCTCAACTTGGGAGGACTTAGTCGCAAGGTTTTTTGCTGAGTACTTTTCCATGGACAAATATAACCGTTTGGTGAATGAAATCACCAATTTTACTCAGAATGGAAGAGAATCCTTATGCGCTGCATGGAATACAATCTAAATCGGGACAAATACAATCTCATTTACCAAAATTAAAATTAAAATTTCAGAATTAAAGAAATTAAAATTTTAATCATACAAACAATCATTCAAAGCACCATGACCATTCCAATTTTTCAAGTACCTACAAGAAAAGTTAGAAAGAACAAGCAAACATTTTGCAAATTACAAGCAATCATTGAATCATCTACCAAGAACAACATCAACAATTGATGATTGGCCAAGATTATGAACAATATTTAAAATTCAAATGTGATAGGGCTATTTGGGTCATACCTAGGCTGCGGCTAGACTTAGGTGGTTCCATCCACCATGGTTTCGACATTCCTATTGCAAATAGGCTTGGTCGAACCATCCTAACCCCGAGACTCTTCTTCGTCGCCACCCTTATCCCCACAAGGTGGTTTTTTTCTCATAATAGATTAAAACTTCATCACAAAAGAAAAAACCTTTTATAAAGATTTAGAATTTAAAAAATCTTGTTCAAGAAAAAATTGTAGATTTCAAAACATTTTTGAAAAATTAAATAGTAAAAGCCCACACACTTACCATAACAAGCAAGGCTCTGATACCACGTGAACGTAAGAATGCACGTTTCATGACGTTCATGGAACATGTTCATGAGGGTGAGAAACAAAATTTTTTATTTTGTTCTGCGTTGCAAAACCTATAATTCCTTACGGTCCTTATGAAACTTGTTTAGAATCTACTCATTAAAATGCTAGGGGTTTTAGAAATACCTTTTTTTATCTCTTGAAAGGTTTCAAAAGGATGATGCCCTCCAATGGTGATCCACATGATTGTACCTTGAATTCTTGAGAGAACTTCTTCTCTTTCTTGGTTGCTTGCTAGGCAACGGCAAGGTGGAGGCTTCAAGTGTTTGGTTTATTTCTCAAGACAAAAGATGGTGTCTTGAGGTTAGGTAAGGTTGCAACAAGGGAGGAGAGAAGATGATGAAGAAGAAAGGAAAAAAAAACAAGAACTTTTGTTCTTGAAAGAGCATTTGTTTTCATAAGAGTGGAGTACTATCTATCCAAGTGCCTATTTACAAGTAAAAGATGTCATACTAGTTCTTTTTGAGATCAGCAATGCCCTTTCTTGGTGATTCAAGACTAGGAACTCATTACAGGTAATAGACATTTAGTGTCCTTGAGTCCTCACGATCATGAACCCTATCATTGATCCTCGAGACATAAAATATAGGCGAGACATAAATATGATAAAGATAAAGTTTGCTCAATATTATTAACCATGAAGTACTAAATAGCAAGAGGTGTTCATCTAATGAAACATATTGTCTCTAGGACACCTACATACTAACAACAAGTCGGGTCACATAAAATCTAAATGCTCCATCTTTCTAAAGAAACAACAACAAGGAGGAGAAAAGAAGGCAGATAGTCATAACAAGAAAAATACTTATATTACATGAGAAGAGAATGCTTCCAGCTCTTCAAGCGACTCAAGTGATGAAGAAGAAGCCAATCTTTGTCTCATGGCAGACAGTGAAGTCGAAAGTGTTGTAAGTTATTTCGAATCCAAAACTGAACTTGATGAAAACTATGATAAGCTTTCAGATGGATTTCACAACATGCATGATGAGGCTCAAAAGTTATCTTAAGCCAACAACTTTCTCACGGGAATGTTGAGATTGCATGTGGATAAGATGATGAGTTGTCAAAAAGAGTTGCCAACCTAAAATTGAAAAATGATAATCTACATGTGTTTATCATAAGTGTCATATTTTAGTTAGCATGTGATTTGAGTGTTGGCACTTCTCTTGTGATTTCAAGAAATTTTCTTAGAAACTCCCTTTAATTTTGAGTTATTTGGTACTTAAAATATATGTAAATTTTTAGTTTATAATTTGAAGGTTTATCCAACTCTTTATCGTGCAAATTTTTAAAAGATTGGTATATGATGGAAGCAAGGTGGAAGAAGTGGAAAGCATTTTGGGAGTAATGAGGAGTTGATTCATAAGTACATGGAGTTTTAAAGTTCCTTGTTTCTTCTCCCAAGTGAGATCACAGTTGCCCAAGCGAGACTAGAGTCACCAAGGCAAATGAAATCTGTGAAAACAGGGGTTCGTCCAGTCGGTTTTTTCGCCTAGGCAAGAATGACTTACCTGGATAGAATCACCCAGGTGATAATTAGTAGCCTGGGCGACCCTAGCTTTCTTCATCCTAAAGTTTTCCAGTCGCCTAGGTGAGAATGTCTAAACTAACTTGCTTAAAAGCTCGAAAAGACAAAAACTGAGAGTATGGAAAAAATTGTAGAGCTTTTAGAGAAAGTAAACTGGGAGAAAAATGTGGGAATTGTTTGAGATCAAGAGGAAGGATCTCTAGATGTTCTTCATCACTTCCCATATTGGTCTTGTCACCGCCATCATAAGCTGCTAATTCTCTCTGTAGGATTGGATGTAATCTTCATACTCTAATGTATTTTTTTTATTTATATGTGTGTGTGTGTGTGTGAATCATTTCTTTGTGTTGTTGGTGATTTCATTCCATTCTTTATGCTTGATTCTATTTGATCAATAGTCTCATGATCCTAGATCTTCAGTTTGATTGGAAAGTACTCTTGAGAGTCTGAACTGGATGAAGTTACTCTCTACGTTATGTTGCTAGGAATAGATCATGGCGTATAAATTGCAATCTTATATTTGTTCTTAATGCCAGAATAATTATTGAATATACGAGGAATCGGTATTTGGTAATTACTCTTTAAAAATTTTGTATGCGAGGAATCGATATAGTATGATTTAGCATATGCGTCAACAATGGTAGAGAATTATTCATATGTGTAAATTTCATTAGGATAGTGAAGAATCGAAGGATGAAATCCAATCCTATGTTTTCCTTGATTGAATTGAAACTTTCTTCATAGCTTTTCTTAGATTTATATGCTTGCAACTTTTATACTATTTACTTTTGTGACAATGAACCAATGAATTCTTGATCAAATATCATGTATATAACCATTGAACTATCTACTATTATCCAAGGAACTAAGTAACTCAAGTCCCTGAGGAGACGATCTTAACTACAAATTGTGGAAACCGTGATGACAATTGGTACACTTGCCAATAGTACAACAAGTTTCTGGCACTATTGCCAAGGACTTGAGTTGCCTACTCAGTTCTTTTAGATTGTGTCATTTAGTTTGATAGGCACTTTTCTTTGTGTTTTCTTGTTTTCTTGTTTTGCCTTTGTATAAATACTTCTTTATATTTGGTTTTCACTAACCATAATGCTTACGGGTTGTTTGTAGTTGTATTTATGTTCTTTTATGTGAGGTAAAGTTCTTGCCAATCAATTGCTTTTTGATCCATAAATTACTAAGATTGAAAAGAAGAATAGAAAGAAAAAGAAACAAGAAGCTAAAAAACTTTCGGACAAGTCTTCTTCTATAGGCTCTACATCTTCTACAAAACCCTATCATGGCAGAAAGAGCAAAGAGAGATAATTGAAGGAAGGATGAAGGAGAAGCCAACAAAAGACCAAGGAGGACTCTTGGTGAATATCTTAATTAACAAGGCCTAAAACATTTTAGCAGTATAGTGATTCCTCCTTCCCATAATAAGGTTGTGGATGAGTTTAATTGTTGCACATCCTTTTGCTGAATGGATCATAAAGATCCTTACATACATATGTCTACCTTCATGGAACTATGTAGTACAATAGGAACCTCTGATGAAGATGCTAAGGTTATCTATCTCATAGCTTGTCCATTCTCCTTGACAGATAAGGCAAAGACATGGCTCCAATTACATCCAAATAAAAGTCTAAATACTTGGGAAGAAATGAAGGAGAAGTTCATTGCAAGATTCTTTCCTCCTTCAAGATTTATCAATACAAAATCTGCCATTGCACTTTTCCCAAGGATCTGATGAACCTCTCTGTGATACTTGTGAGAGATACAAATCATTGCTTAAAAGATTTCCAAATCATGGTTATGATGATAGTGCATAGATGCATATTTTCTAGAGTGGGTTGAGACCTTAGACAAAAATTGTTGGATATAGTGGGAGCTGCAAGTAGAATAAAGCAAGGATGAAGTAATTGGCTTAATGTTTTAGCTTTTTATATGCCCTATCAATTTCAAGGAATTTGTAATTTGTCTAAGTGGTTCAAGTACATTGCCTTGTGATCCTTGCATTGCATATGCATTCTCATTAACATGTTTCATTAAAGTATTAAAGCTATTCAATGATTTTAAAAGAAACTGAGTTCTCATGGTTAAGTTTTTGGAAAAATGAAAACTTACTGCTTTAATCAATTACACAATGTTTTTAATCAATTAAAGGCTTTGTTCTAAATCTGGAAAATCCATGAAGAACATATTAATCGATTACAGGCTTCTTGAAATCGATTACATAGTACAATATGAAAATTCATCACTGCTTTAATCGATTACCATGTTATGTAATCGATTATCTTAGTTCATTATTCAATACGCATTACTAGTTTAATCGATTACCATAATCCATAAGCGATTACACAACTTATTTCACATACCTGATGACTGCTTTAATCAATTACATCATGTATTAATCGATTATCTTGTTCGTGAAAGATTTTCCAGAAAGCTTAAGAACATATTAATCAATTATCTGGTGATTTAATCGATTACTTATGGTAAAATAATCGATTACACTATCGTTTTAATCAATTACATTTTGTTAAATCAATTTTTCTTTAAAGCTTTATGGGTCTGCTCTTTATAAATAGTCATTAAATGAATTACTTAGAGCATGTGTGACTTACCCAAAGGTTTCAAAAGCTTTCTAAGAGTCCAAGATACTGGTTTACTTAGTAAGAAACACATCTTGTGTGAGATCAAGATTTTTGATTTTTAGAAATGATGTGTTGAAGATAAAAAGTTATTTTTCAAGAGTTTTGATTCTGAGCATTGACTTTCATACAACCTGGAATGTTTGGTAACTTCATTCATTCATTCATTCATGAAGGATCACAGGCTGTGTCTCTCTTGAATATTTCTTTAGAGTTTCTGTGTATTAAAATTCTGCTGTGATATATCAAAGTGATTCTTTCAAGCTTTCTAGAGTAGGGTTCTCTAGGGATAAAGATCTGAGTAGGGTTCTCAGGATCTTTGTGATTTGTTTTCTAATAGTGTTTTAGAATTCAGATTCTTTATCTAGGATTGATAAAAATAATCACTTGTAAATTGCTTGTAAAGAATATCTTGATTTAGTGAAAACTCTAACCTAGTGTTGGTTGGAAGACACTGGATGTCGCCTCCATGTTAGTGAGGTGAACCAGTATAAATTGCTGAGTCTTTTATTCTAATTCAATATATCTTTCATTGTTTGTATTTGCGTAATCAAAATATTATTAACAAAGAAAGTGTCTCTGTCATTACACGCATAACAAGGTGGATCTTGATTGAAAGAAAATTATGGTTTTACAAAATGTGATTGAGTGATATGATCCAAGTTGTTAATTCTGTAAATTGTTTTAGAGAAAATTTTAAATATTTGTTTTAAACTAATTCACCCCCCCCCCTCTTGGTTTATTTGAAGTGTGTTCATTGTGTTTTCAAAAATGATTCTTTATGCCGCAACTAGAGGTATGATGTTGTCTAAGAGCTCAGAGGAAGCAACTGTCATCATTGATTCCATAGAACTTAGTGATTATCAAGGTCATCATGATAAGGCTCCTGTTCATAGGAAATGAATAAGGGAGCTGGATACTTAGAACACAATTCTAGCTCAGAACAAACTCTTAACTCAGTAGGTGGAAGCCTTGATAAGGCAGATTGGTCAACTTCCTCAACAACTTCAATCGAGAAGTTCTCACAAATCATAAGTTCATCAAGTTCAACAAGAGCTTAGCTATGATATTCTCCAAAGGATTAGATGTAACCTTATGTATCTCTTTGATATTTGATATATATGTGAATCTTTTCTACTCATTACTGGTGATTTCATTATGTTCGTAATGCTTGATTCTACTTCATCACTAGTTTCACGAAATTGGAGTCTAAGTTTGACTAGAAAGCACTCTTAGAATTTGAACTGGATGATTTTACTCCTTACGTTATGTGGCTAGGAATAGAGCATAACATTTTGATTGGGAATAGCACAAGATTATGATTGTAATGCTGAGATATTTACTTCATATGCGAGGGATCAATATGCGGTAAATATCATTAGAATTCTCAAATACGAGGGATTGATTTGGGGTGAATTAATGTGTGAATCAGTAATGTTAGAAAATGATTCATATGTGTTAATGTTAATTGGATACTAAGGGTATGAACAATGAAATCCAATCCTACCTTTTTCTTGAATCAATTAAATTTGTTTTAATTGTTTTCATAATTTTTCGTATTTTCGACACACTAAATCCGTTATTTTCATAATTTCGTTCATTCCCTAATTTTGTTATTTTTACTTACCCATGATATTCCAATCAACTTTATTGTGCATAACTATTAAACTTTTATTTTTATTTGGAATAACTAAGTAGCTCAAGTGTAACACCCTGAAATTTCGAGTTTCTGAGTTAGATGTTTGATGTGTGTTATGTTGCTTGCTTGTTTAATTTATTTCATAATTTGCTGTGTTGTTAGGCTTTTGTCTTGGTATGAGTGTTTGGTGAATGTTAGGTTAAGTCAACTATGTTTGGTCTGTGGTTGCTGTACGTACACGCTAAGTGAGCTTGTCAAGTCATCTATATATAAGTAGCAGAGTGGCGCAGGGGAAGCGTGTTCTTTCTTCTTTTGCGCTTTTCTCTCCCTTTTTCTCCCTGACTTTCCATACCCTAAAACCACTCTCTTCAACCACCCTGAACCACCAAGGACCATTGTAGATTTCCGCAGAACCCCTACGTCAAGAGGAACCTCATAACTAGAGCAGAAGTCTTTGAAAACCCTTCTTGAAGTTCGAACGAGAACGGAGACCCAACTTTTCGTTTCTGGGCTTCCTTGAGAGCGTTATGTCGGAAAAGCTCACACTTCAACGGATAGTGTTATAACATCGCCAGACTGCAATAGAAGAACTCCTAGTTAGGTAAACGGAGTTTATTATGTTGATAGTCAGTTTTAGATACCATAGTTGGGGGCCAGGGACTCCAACTATGAAGATAATTGCATGTCCTTGTTGTGTGCTAATTTTCAAGAAAATCTATGTCTTTTAACGAATGGGATGCAGAATGTTATGATTGATGGTGTTTTGTGTGAAGATATTGCTGTTGTAAGTATCCCTTGTCCATGAAGTTGATGTCCGTTGCTGTGAACTCCCAAAACACCTTTTGACGGTGTGTTTGTGGAGGTGAAGGCTACCGGGTTAGTGCTATCGTTTTCCCCTTCTTTAGAGTGACTGGGTTCCTTTCCCGAGCTCATTTCTTCTTTTTAGAGATGTTGAGCTCGTTTCCCAGGAGCGATCAGGTTCCTTTCCCGGGCTCGTTCCTTCTCTTTAGAGATGTTGAGCTCGTTTCCCAAGAACGACCGGGTTCCTTTCCCGGACTCGTGTCTTCTCTTTAGAAATGTTGAGCTCATTCCCCAAGAGTGACCGGGTTCTCGTCTCGGGCTTGTTTATTCTCTTTAGAGATGTTAGGCGCGTTTCCCAAGAGCGATCGGGTTCCCTTCCTGGGCTTGTTCTTTCTCTTTAGAGATGTTGAGCTCATTTCCCCTTCTTTAGAGTTATTGGGTTCCTTTCCCGGGCTTATGTCTTCTCTTTAGAGATGTTGAGCTTGTTTCCCAAGAGCGATTGGGTTCCTTTCCCGGGCTCGTTTCTTCTCTTTAGAGATGTTGAGCTCGTTTCCCAAGAGCGACAGGGTTCCTTTCCCGGGCTCCTGTCTTCTCTTTAGAGATGTTGAGCTCGTTTCCCAAGAGCCACCGGGTTCCTTTCCCGGGCTCGTTACTTCCCTTTAGAGATGTTGAGCTCATTTCCCCTTCTTTAGAGTTACCAAGTTCCCTTCCCAAGCTCATTCTTTCTCTTTAGAGATGTTGAGCTCATTTCCCCTTCTTTAGATTTACCGGGTTCCCTTCCCGGGTTCGTTCCTTCTCCCTAGAGATGTGAACTCGTTTCCCTTCTTTAGAGTGACTGGGTTCCTTACTCGGGCTTGTCTCTTCCCTCTAGAGATGTTGAACTCGTTTCCCTTCTTTAGAGTCACTGGGTTCCTTACTCGGGGTTGTCTCTTCCCTCTAGAGATGTTGAACTCATTTCCCTTCTTTAGAGTGACCGGGTTCCTTACTCGGGCTTGTTTCTTTTCTCTAGAGATGTTGAACTCGTTTCCCTTCTTTAGAGTGACGGGGTTCCTTACCCAGGCTTGTTTCTTCTCTTTAGAGCTGTAGAGCTTGTTTCTTTCCTTAAAGCTGTCGGGCTAGTGTTGCATGGTTAGTGAACCATCTCAGCTCACTAGTTTACGTTGTGTTCACAATTGATGTGTAAGTAATGATTATATATGATAATGTTGGAATAGTGAAGGTTGGTATATGTGGTGATAGCATTGATGAGTTGTGGTTGTGCACTATGCATATACCGGATGGTGCAATGATCAGTTGGTTACCCTTGAGAGGAAAGATTTGTTCCTAGCCACGGTCATTACATTGGTGAGCCCATGTTGGGGCAGTGTGTATGTACATGGGGGGTGCATGGCGGGTCACCCTTGCGAGGAAGGATTTGTTCCTGGCCAGGTCATGCATTGATGATGCCCATGTGACATACTTCATTTGTTTTATGGAAATAAGATGATTGGCTTCAGAGTACGGAGGTACTGGGGGGGCACATCTGTTTGGAACTCCTTTACTGAGACCCATGGTTGATCACCAATAGGGGGAGCGGCCTGTGCACGACAAAGTGACCCTAACATCCTGCTGCATCATCTCCCTGTGTTGGACTATTTCCAGGATGGTACCACATTGCATGCTGAGAGATGAGTCAGGAGCATGCATCATTCTAAGCATTATAGGTTGATAGTGGAATGTATTTGGATGACTGTCGTTGTTGTTGCGTGATGAAAGGATTGGGTGTTGTGATGATATTATGATGTTTGGATTGCCTTCTCTAACTACTGTTATCTATTACTTGTTGTTTTTACTTGATAAACTCACCTTTGCTTTGTTTGTACTGTGTGGATTGGTACTTGTGATGATCGCGAACCTTCGTTCGTGTGAGCAAACGGACTGCATTAGGTGACTTGAAGGGAGATCTCTTTTTGGTTGGAGCCACCGAGCCGTCATGATGACGATGGATCAGACTTCGGATAAGAGTTGTGTTTTGATAGTCAACTCTTCTGTAGATTAGTATTTTGTTTTCTTTTGAAGAACTTGTACATTCAGATGTGGATACTTGTAAATACAACTCTTCTGTAGATTAAATGTACCTTTATCTACGTATTTGCTTCATGATGATGATGATTTGTTTGTGAAAAACTTACTACTATTTTCATAATCAAACATAAGGGATTTTCATTAAAATCTGTTATTAGAGTAATTAAGAGTTAGTGGTACAGTAGCGACGAAGCGGGTCGTTACATCAAGTCCCTGTGGAGATGATCTCTTTATAAATTTTATAACCTGCAACGACATTGGTACGCTTGTCAATAGTCTAACAGTGAACATGATCCATATTTTGCTTCTAAATATTTGATCGTGTGCAAACTGTTTAAAATGGTTACTTTAGGCATAATGATTATTTGTTCAAAGAGAAAAAAACTATGTGTGCTTAAGGGATCCATAAGAAAATTGCTTGTGAAATAGGCACGTGAGAGGGGACTAATGGGACATTTTGGTGTTCAAAAGACTTCAGACTTGTTGCATGACCATTTCTATTGGTCTCACATGAAACATGAAGTAAATAAATTTTGTGAGAATTACATTGTTTGTAAGAAGTCTAAGTCTAAGGTCAAGTTTCATGGACTTTATTCTCCTTTGCCTATTCCTGATTATCCTTGGATAGATTTGTCTATGGACTTTGTTTTAGAATTGCCACATACAAGGAATGGAGAGGATTCCATTTTTGTTATGGTTGACAGGTTTTCAAAGACGGCGCATTTTATACCTTGCAAGAAGGTTGATGATGTTTGCTATGTTGCTGACCTATTTTTCAAGGAAGTGGTATGTCTCCATGGACTACCAAGAAGCATTGTTTGTAATCGAGACACCAAGTTTCTCTGTCCTTTTGGAGAACTTTATGGGGTAAGTTTGGAACAAAGATTTTTTTCTCTACTACATGCCATGACCAAACTGATGGACAAACTGATGTGGCCTAGAGAGGAAAGGTTTCCTACACAAAGGAAATCTAAGCTCTAGCCTAGAGGAGGTGGCCTATTCAAAGTGTTATCCAAAATTAATTATAATGCTTACAAGATTGATTTAACAGGTGAGTATGGTGTGAGTAATACCTTCAATGTGTCTGATTTATCTCCTTGTGTTGCAGGTGCAGATGGATTCATTTTGAGCTCAAATTCACTCAAAGAACGAGGGGATGATGAGGACCAACTCAGGAACATGGACCATGAAGCAGAGTATGGATTTGATGGACTAATCACAAGAACACGTACTAAGAAAATGGTGAATGAAGCCCAATCTGAAATGGAAAATGTGAAGTCCAAACTCAAACTGGTCAACTTTTAAGGAAAATGAGCAAACTTGAAGAAAAGACCCAAGAATAAGTCTGATTTGTCATTTAGGCCCAATATTTTCGTTTGGAATTTTTTATCAAATAATGAGTTGAAGTTTATTTTCTATAATTTTAATTCTTATTGTAATTTTTAGTCAAGAATAATATTAATGGTTGTTGGTTTGCTTACAAATATTTAATAGCCACTAACTTGGAATAATTTCTACCATTAAGAGTTCAACTACTTGTAGGAACTCTTGGCATGTCTTAAGAAGCACTACTAGAAAATAGGCTTTTAACATTAATTGTTTTCGACTTTTAATGTCGATTTTTAATCGATGTTGAAACCACGGATGTTAAGAGTATCAACGTTAACATCAGTTTTAACATACACAACACAACATCGGTTATTAAGAAAATTGATGTCCATAAGAAATAAACAAAAAAAATGTAAAATATGCAAAAATCAACATCGATTTTCCTAAAAACTGATGTTGTGTTGCACACAACAAAATCCGTTTTTTGAAAAACTGATGTAGAAAAGGAAAGAATCAATGTGAAAAAAAAACCATTTCTACATCGGTTCTACCAAAATCGATGTTCACTAGTACTTACAACCTCGATTTTGTCTAAAACTGATGTAGAAAGTTCATTTTTGATGTAACAGCTGAACCCATAGCCATTAAGTTTTCCCAAATCTACCTTGCAATAGAACCCAAGCTTCAAGCAAACCTCAAGAACACATAAGCTTCCAGCACTCCTTGAAATTAGGGCTGTTTAGAAGTTTAAATTGCAGAAAATGGAAGATGGAAGAAAGGATAGGGATGAAGATGAAGACACCATGGAGAAGCTCTCCAATAAGTCTAGGAAGAATCACCACAATAGCATTGGGAAGCCATTGATAAGACTCAAGAAGTTTTTGAACAAGAACAAGAGAGAAACTCTCACAACAATTTTCAGAAATTGTATTAATGAACCAAAGTTAGTTACATTCAGTTTTTGACACCTTATATAGGCCATGAAATTACAAGCTAAATGCAACTAAAATGTAATAAAAATACAAGTGAAATGAAGCCTAAATGAAGCTTGAAGTGCAAGCTTTCCCTAAGTGACCTTTGGCTTCCAAAACATGTGCAGTTGCAATCTCAGATTGGAATAATCGATTAATTCGCTCTTGTAATCGATTAAAACAATCAGGGACTGAAATAATCGATTACACTAGTCATTTAATCGATTAAAGCAGTAAGGCCTTGGTTCCTGCTTGCAACTGAAATGCTGTAATCGATTACAAGGCCAAAATAATTGATTAAAATAGTGACAACCTATTTACAAGTGTTTGCTGAATTTCTTCTAACAAGTGCTGGAATTTATTGAATTAAATTGGATTTGAGACATCAAAATCCAGCTCTTGTCATCCTTGATTCGGTGTGCAACTTCATGCTTGCCCAAGTTAGCTTGAATATGGTCTTGAAGTGCTTGAGTCCTAGCTCTTGTCATTGGTCCTTTAAAGCTCACCAAAGGAAGTGCTTCAAGCTCTCCTTCTAGACCTTTGGCTTGTCTTGGACCTCCATCAATTTTCTACATCGATTTCTCCTATAACCGATGTTGTATAGTTACTTTCTACATCGTTTATTACATAACCAATGTAGAATGACATTTTTAAAAAAATGGCCTATTCTCTTTATTTCCATTATTGTAATTTTAAAAGACACATTAAAAGCTTAAAAAAATTTAATGCACTTCTATCTAGCTAGAACCCCAGAGCTGAATTTGAACATCATCATTAGTTACTCAAAAGGAATGAAAGTCGGAGAGACAATTTATGCAGACAATAGGGACACCAAACAAAGAAATAAGTTCTAAAATAATTTAATTCATCTTAGTCAAATGTAGGTTTTGCATCGGTCCGAGAACAAAGCAAATAACTCTAATTTCCATAGTGCATTTTTTAAAACTATACAAGATACTCTCACTTAAAAAATAAAATAGGTTACGCACTGACAAAAGAAAATCAATAATAAATTATAATATATGGTAAGTTTATTATCTGAAAAACCATACTCGTTAGGTTGACAATTCAAAAAATTTAACCCCCCATCAAACAAACTCTAGTTCCTAATAGGCAATGGAATAATAATCAAATTATTTTCCCAAACAAATGGAGCATAAACAAAAGATAAATAACATAGAATATTGGGTGATGACAGTTGCATTACCATAATAGAGCATAACCAAATTTATGTATTGTAGGGTAAAAGAAACTTACATGGAGACACCCCAAATTCCATATTGTGTAAGATTTTCTTTTCATCCATCAGTTAAACCTGTAAAAAGAAATGTCAAACCATTAACCAATCAAAAACCATTCAAGGGGTAAAAAATGTTGGGTGAAAAAGTTTGCAACAACAGTGATGACATGAAAAGAGCATAAGGCATAACCAAAATGAAAACAGATGAATAGGTACTTAATAAACCATAGAACCACCGAAGCAAAACAATTTGGCTACGAATGAAAAAGATATGAATAAAAGAGAACATGAAAAAAGGAAAAGGATGAAACAAACTCACCATCATGACAAAATGGAGTGAAAGGAAACACAAAATTATTCTTAGTACTTCAGTTCCATAACTTCAATATTCCATCAAAATGACACAATAACGCTATTGCCAATGGTTATTGTTGTGAATTAGACAAATGTGTCCATCGTTCCCGTGGTGGTAACCATACCGAAGCATAGGAATATTCCTCCCAGAGGATTTTAATTTCTCCACGCCAACCGGATCATTGGCGACGATGACATCTAATGTACGTAGTGGTCTGACACCAGCGTTGGAGCTCTGTATCTCCAGCCAAATTCACTGGCGCTGGCTGTAATACGATGAAGATGACAACGATGATAAAGCATAGGAGGAGGAGATGGACACCGATTTTGATGGAGTGGAAAACTTGTTTAGCGATCTTGTTGGCAAAGGCGGCGAAAGGAAGGCTCTAATTTTCAGCAATGAAATGCGGTTGTATTCCTTGATGAGATTTGCGATATCTTTGTTGAAGGTTATGGAGACAAGAGCGTCGAGGTCTTCAGAGGATAATTGCCCGCAGAGCTCCTCCAATTTCAGCAATAGCTATGTAGTGTACAACACACGTGATTAGGGTTTATTATTACAAAATCACAAAATGCAAATGAATACATCGTTTAAACTGTGAGAATTGAAAATTGAGTGATAGAGAGAAAGAGAATTGGCCAGAGAATGGAATGGAGCTATCGACGACGAGGATCCGGGTGTGGCCGCCGAGGTAGCGGAGCTTGTCGTAGGGGTAGCGAGGGAGGATTTGGCCATCGTAGCTACAGAGGAATTTGATAGTAGATTTCAATATATTCTAATATCATCAAGTTGGCATAGTTAAACGTGATCAAATTCAACATAAACTAGCCAAACTCTAAAACACGCAAATGAAATAATAAAACCTTAGAGTCAATAAAAGAAGATTCCTAGTTCTTGTGAAAAGCTATATTTAGTCAATAAAGAGAGATGATACTTTATCCTTGCTCTTGACTAAATGTGAATAACAATGTGAGGGATGATGGAGACACGGTATCCAAATTAGAAAGGTAGATTACTTGATCAACTTAATTAGTTCTGGGGCCACAGAGCATTGCTAGTGTTTTATGTGGTCATTAAATGAATTGGGTCCATTAAAAGAGTTTAATTGGTCCAAGTTTATTTATGTCAGTGACTAATTGGGCCTAATGGGTCACACACAAAGGTTATTCTTTGTTGCAAGTTATAGCGAGTTTGGGCCAATAATTTGTTATTGGGCTTTATCAAGACTATGAGTTAAATTGGGTTAGAGTTGGACTTCAAGCCCACTTGAATCATGCGCTCTATTGGGCATTAGTGGTGAAATTGGTTTCTCCACTAATGGGCCCAAATGTGTTGATAGACCCGATGGGCCTTGGGCCATGAATCCTTGTAAGTCAAGGAGTTGACTTGACCAAAATAAGTTTTGGGCAAATTCGAAATTTGAATTTGAATTTTGAATTTTGAATTTTGAAAAGGGAATTTGTAACACACCTAAATCTCTTGTTTCATCTTGATTAAAGGAAGCAAAATGTGAAAATTTTTCAATTGGGTCTAAAATCAAGTTGAAACCAATTCATCCCCTCTTAGTTTGTATTTCCATGTGCCGTTATTTCTAACATTTTAGTCTTTCTTTCTTTTCTCTTTGTTACATAGTTTCTCTTATTCCATATATTTTTACCTATTTCTCTTACCTCTCCCTTATTTATCATAAATGATCAAAGTTAATTCAGAAGTATAAGTTTGATGTAGAAAATTTGCAAGTGCACGTTATCATCAAGTAATAATATCATTCTTTCCACAAGGACCATGTATTTGGCTATGTGAAATCACAAATTTAAATAGAATTAAAATGAAATAAAAAAGATTTGGAAATGAGAATTGATTTTGATAAAAATGAATTTTGGAAATTAATTGTAGAAACAAGAAGGCAATATATAATGGTTAAAATTCAATAATTAAAACCTTCCAAGATTAGATTTCACACTATGACAATCAATAAAATAATTTAACCATCCCTGTACTTATACAAATTACTATTGAAGGTGAATCAACCAAAGGTAAACCCCATTCTTTCTAAAGTTATGAAGATGTATCTAATCAAATTCAGTCATACTCTTGTGGTGGCTCTATTTGATTAGACCCTTTAAATTCTTTGTTAATTCATTTGTTCCTCTAAGGGTTTAACCTACTATCATAGTTTTACACCTAAGTTTTCCCCTATAATTTCAATGTATTAGGTTCTCCTTTCAGTACTTCCCCAAACCCCTCAAAATGTCAAACACGTGTTAAATTTGCTTACAAGATAAACACAATAGGAAGAAATCAACGAGAACAAGATTCACACAAAGATAAATTAAAATTACTTCATTAATAAATTATAGAGCTAATGTCTATTCCTAGAAGAAAAGAGAATTACTCATAGGTAGCCATCAAATCCAATAGAAAAATAGAAAAAAGAAAAGACCAAGATCTAACCAAAAAAGAGAGAGAGAGAGGAAGACAAATATTCTCGCTCTTGCTCTAACCCGCCAATTAGTGCAAAGTTCAAAACTGTAGAACAATGTATAAAAACCCTATTTAAAGAATGTCTTAGAAGGCTTTAAAAAAATTAACACTAATTCTAAGACGGTTATAGGCTAAAACCATCTTAGCATGTGTGTTAAATTTTTTTTAAAATCCTTCTAAGACAGTTATAGGCTATAACCGTTTTAGAATGTCGCCATTCTAAGACTGTTTTAGCCCATAACCATCTTAGAATTTGTGTTTTTTTTTTAAAGCCTTCTAAGACAGTTATAGGCTAGAACCGTCTTAGAATGTCACCATTCTAAGACGGTTTTAGCCCATACCCGTCTTAGAATTTGTATTAAATTTGTTTTAAAGCCTTCTAAGATAGTTATAGACTAGAACCGTCTTATAATGTCGTCATTCTCAGATGTTTTAAGCCTTCTAAGACGGTTATAGGCTATAACCGTCTTAGAATTTGTGTTAAATTTTTTTAAAGCCTTCTAAGACGATTTTTGATGTAAAAACATCTTAGATTGTGACCATTCTAAGACAATTTTACCTTTGAAAACTGTCTTAGAAACCCTTTTTTGTAAATTTATAAATTTTAAAAAAAATATAAATTGACAAGAAACCTTAACACACATAAACCGCATAATATGCCACATAAATAGTCATTATTAGTTCATTATGTACCAGTGATTGTTAGTACAGTTACAACATATGAATAGCAAATACATTTGCTTTTTCTTTCAAATTATCACTCACTTGAATCAACAAATTAAATGGAATATTAAAAAACCTTGTAGCTATAGGCTTCCTTGCAAACCTACAAAAAAAGAAAGAAAAACAATTGCAATAATAATTTATGTACTGAAGTGGTTGGAGCTACAAAAATCAACCATTAATAAGGATTGATTCCCAATTAAATTTGAGATAAACAAAGTACATGATCCCAAGTACATGCCCTTTGTGCCATTAATTGATTTTCCTCCATTTGTATTATTCTTCTGATCATCTAAAGGGGAAAAAGATATCTAAAAGGATATTGAAATTATACAACCCACAATAAAATATTAAGAGGAAATTATTCACCTCTATTAAGCGCATCTAACTGAACATCACTTTTCCTTGTATATGTTTGCAGCCTTCCATGATTTGAACAACAAAAGTTATCAGTCCTTCATAATTGTGTAGACCCAATGATTTAAGTTGTTAATTTTGTAACTGAACATCACAGCTTCACTTTGCAAGAAAAAAGGACAACTTGTACCAACTTAATGCTTCAAAATTGTAGGAAATGATTCAAGAGCCAACTTGTTTACTTAAAAAATAGCGATTCTGTGATGCAGCTATTTTTAAGAACTTTGGAAAAGCCCAAAAATAACTTCTTTCCAAAAAAATTACACATAATCATGTATTTTTAAATACCTTTATAAACAAACTGAGATAAAAATAGAAGTGTGAAATTAGGGTTCAGCTCATACATGCTATTTGAATATCAAACATCATATTTTTGTTATTTATTGTTTCTATCTCACTTCTTTTATTTTATCTTTTTGGCACACACAAATCTAAAATTTTATTCCAAAATCCAAGGAAATAGCACAACATGTGCCTTTTTTTATGTTACAAAAGCATGTGATGAAAAATGGTCTATGCAAGAAATGTTTGGAGTGAAAGCTTCCACGTAATAATCGTAGTGATAGGATCAGGGGTGTTGTCTTTAGCTTGGGCCATAGCTCAGATAGGTTGGATTGCAATAATTTTTTAAAAATAGTGCAATTCATTTGAGGTTGTTGGAGTATAAACGCAAAAAGAGACATGTTTACTGATTTCATGTGCTAACAAATGCAATGATCTTCCAAAACTATTGCTAGACTTTACGAATGATAAAAAATGGCAAAAAATCCTACCTATGTGCTTATCTATGACAGAATCATATTTGTACAAAACAATCCAAAGGCATATCCATACTTGCAGCTCAAAGTCCTCAGTAAGCAAGATATTTGGCGATGTTATATCTCTATGGATAATTCTTCTTTGACAACCTTCATGAAGATACATTATACCCTTAGTTGTTCCTAATGTTATTTTCTACGTAATAGACCATGGTAGTTTCTTCTTCGAACCTAACATCAATATAGGGTATAAAGGACAACATAATTAGCTACAATGGAAAAAAAAAATTGGCTCAATAGAAATAAAAAATGGACCCTACCATTAACCATTCAAGCTAAGCATCCTTATTCACACAACTCAAGCAGTAGATGCATTCCTCCCTCCACTACATAGCCAACTAACTTGGTAGTATTTGAGTGGTTTAAATGAGCCATTATGCCAACTTCTGATATGAATTCACCTATAGGAACATTTTTTGTTCCATATGTCAACAATTTAATCGCTACCAGCTGACCATTTGGCAAAGTCAGCTTTGACTCAGATAGTTGTTACATTTAACAATAAAATTAAATACAATGTGCCAAAATGTATTCTATGATGCTTATGTTAGGATAAACGTTTAAATAAATATTGTTTTATGTAGTTTGAATTTTAAAAGGAGTAATATGGGTAGATAAGATATGAAGAAAGATAAGATATGAAAAGAGATATTATAGAAAGATATTAGGAAAGATATTGTTTAGTTTTGAATTTGAATTGTTTTAGGTTTAGGTTTTCATTGCTTATAAATAGCATATTATGTAAAAGGATCTGTGCGGCTTTGGCAGACTATTATCAATAGAAAGAGAGTTTTTGCCCCCAATAAATTAGTGTGTTTGTGTTTGTGTGAGTGCACCAGTGTGTGTGTGTGAGAGAGGGCCTGTGAGATATCAGTTTATCAAAATTACTAATATCAAATTGGTATCAGAGCTAGAGAGAATGGAGAGTGGTCCGAGTAGTAGTCTGCCATTCCCCCGCCTTACGAAGGCTAATTATGAGAACTAGAGTATCCAGATGAAAGCTCTATTGGGAGCCAATGATAGTTGGGAGGTTGTCCATGATGGTTTCGAAGAACCACAATCCACGACAGGATACACGGCGGCGCAGAACAAAACGTTGAAAGAGATGCGATTGAAAGACAAAGGCGCGTTGTATATGATGCTCCGAGCTGTTGATGATTCCGGATTTGAGAAGATTGTCGGCGCAACAACGTCAAAGGAGGCGTGGGACATTCTTGCAAATGTCTACAAGGGAGCCGATCGAGTCAGGCAGGTCAGACTTCAAACTCTCCGTGGAGAGTTGGAAGGAATGAAGATGAAGGAAGGAGAAAGGGTATCCGATTTCATTACTCGGGTCCAGACCGTAGTGAATCAATTAAAGAGAAGCGGAGAGATGCTGCCCGATACCAGAGTGGTGGAGAAAATTCTGAGGTCTCTCACTGATGACTTCGAGAATGTTGTATGTGCGATTGAGGAGTCAAAGAACCTAGCAACGTTCACCGTTGACGAGCTTGCTGGTTCATTGGAGGCGCATGGACAGAGGAAGAAAAAGAAGAAAGAAGAATCACTGGAGCAAGCACTCCAGACAAAAGTTTCAATCAAGGACGAGAAGGCGCTCTATTCTCAAAATTTCTGAGGTAGAGGACGTGGCCGAGGTGGACGTGGATATGACCGAGTTAGTAGAGGCCGAGGTCAAGAAGGATGGAATAAAGAGCAGGCTGAATCAAGTCAGCAAAATTAGCGAGGAGGCCGAGGTCGTGGAAGAAGCCGACATTCAAATGTAGAATGTTATAAATGTGGAAAGTACAGACACTATTCGAGAGATTGCAACTCGGACAAGTGTTACAACTGTGGCCGAGTTGGTCATTTTGCGAAGGATTGCTGAGCCGAGAGAAAAAATGAACGAAACTGCGAATTATGCTGCAGAAGAAGTAAAAGACAGAGGAGTTCTGATGATGGCTGGAGGAGAAGTCAACCATGCATCCAAGATGGAATGGTTTATAGACACTGGTGCAAGCAATCATATGTGTGGGTACAAGCATTTGTTCAGTAGTCTGAGACAAATAGAAGCCGGACATGTTTCCTTTGGAGACGCTTCAAAGGTTGGTGTGAAAGGCCGAGGTACAATTAGTTTCTTGCAGAAAGATGGACGAGTTGGACGTATTCAAGATGTGTATTACGTGCCTGAACTCAAAAGTAATATTCTGAGCGTGGGACAACTGATGGAGAAAGGCTACTCGGTTATCATGACAGACCGAGTTCTCCTCTTGAAAGAAAAGCAAGGACGACTGATAGCCCGAGTGCAGATGGAGAAGAATAGAATGTTCAAGTTGATTCTGAGAAGTGTGGAGGTCGACTGTTTACAAGCCTAGATGAATGATGAAGCATCATTGTGGCATCGCCGGTTTGGGCATCTTCACTTTGGAGGCCTAGCCGAGATGGTGAATAAGAATATGGTGGACGGATTGCCGAGAATGAACTGTGAGAAGAGATTTTGTGAAGATTGTGTGCTGAGCAAACATGCGAGGAGTCCATTTTAGAGGTCGACCAGATACCGAGCACGGCGACCACTAGAGTTAATTCATACCGATGTGTGTGGACCGATTACGCCCGGGTCCTTCAGTGGAAAGAGGTATTTTGTTACATTCATAGATGATTTCAGTCGTAAAACTTGGGTGTATTTGCTGGAAGAAAAATCCAAGGTGTTTGAAGTGTTCAAGAAGTTCAAAACTCTTCCACCACCCATAGCCATCAGAGACACCCACGAGCCGCCATTGCTTCCCATGAGACCCCGGCACGGAGAAGAACCCTTTAATCGGAGCAGAATCTTCAAAACTCTTCTCAAAGTTTCAGTAGAAAACTGAGCACTCAATCCTCTTTTCTTGGTTTCCTTGAGGTAATCTTAGTTTCTTTTGTCTTCTTCTAGCTAGTTTAAGCCTCTCTTGATATCTCTTATGATTTGGGTACCGTTATTGGCTGTTTCTATACTTCCTTTGATAATCCTTTGAAAATGAGATGTTGTAAAAGTCTCCTTTGTTGAACCCTGGTCACATTGGTATGATCGGAATTTCAAAATGATGTCTTTTGATGTGGACTCTTAAAACACCATTTTAGCCTCTTTTTAAATTTGAGTGGGTATTTGACCCCAAATGTTAACGTTAGCCTTGTTTTTGAAATCTATACTAAATTATCTTCAATTTGGTATATAGAGCTCTGCGTTTGGGCCAAAACACGTGAACTAGAGAGATCCCAAAACAACGTTTCAAGGAGCTAATGGAAAGACATAGATAGGTAAGGGGAGTTTATTATTTAGTTATAGTTTAGATACCATAGTTGGGGGGCCAGGGAGTCCAACTATGAGGATATCTGCATGTCCCTGCTGTGTGCTGGTTTTCAAGAAAAACTACGTTTTTAACTAATGGGATGCAATGTATTTATGATTGATGTGTGTTTGTCCCTGTGTGTGTGCTTGTTTTCAAGACAAATGATGTTTTTAACTAATGGGATACGGTGTATTTATTACTAATGTTGTAGATGACAGTGAAATTGAGATACCATGGAAATGATTGATGATGTTTACATGATTTGTGATGATTTAGATGAGGTGATGCTTATGTGATTGGTGATGTCTGAATGAAATAATATTCCAATGAGATATATGTTTATTGGGTTAATGATATTGTTATTGTGATGATTGGATTTTTGGGAAAAGTCTTAATTACAGAGGAGACTCTGCCCAAAATTTTATAATATGTTTTCCTATTTAATTCTTTATTAAATTTTTAAATGGGCATAAGAGTGTGTTTTATATATTGTAGTCCTCCTCTTTAATTTAGAATTCTCCTAAGAATATCAGTCTTGTGATATGATGAATTGTGAATGTATGAACTTTGGGTTGTCTGAAGACCTGGGGAATGTGAATCTCAGGCATATGTATTATGTATAAATGTGAAATGTGATTGCTTGTGATATCATTGATGATATTGAAATTGAGATGCAATTGATGTAGTTGATGATGTTTAAATGAGATAATGTTGACGTGGTTGATGATGTTGAAATGAGATAATATTGATATGCATGATGACGATATTGAGATGATATGATGTTGAGGTTGATAATGACATTGATGAGAGATAATGTTCATGTGAACAATGTCATTGTGTGTAGATATACATGGATAACCATGGGAAAGGTGTATGACGGGTTACCCTTGCGAGGAAGGATTTGTTCCTAGCCAGGTCATACATTGATGGTGCCCATGGTTGTAGGCTATGTATGTACACATGGGATGCAATGACCGGTTGGTTACCCTTGCGAGGAAGGATTTGTTCCTAGCCACGGTCAGTGCATCGGTGAGCCCACATTAGTTTGTTATGTATGTACATAGGGGGTGCATGGCGGGTTACCCTTATGAGGAAGGATTTGTTCCTAGTCGGGTCATGCATTAATGATGTCCATGTTTCATACTTCACTTGTATGTGTGGAAATAGAATGAAGGCACTCGCGTACCTATGGGTTTCAATGGGCTGAGAACGCAGGTACTAATGGGTCATTAGGTTTGGAATTCCCTTGCGACGATGGCTGATCACCGGGTGGGGGAATGGCCAGTGCAAGACAGGGTGGCCCTGATAGGCGGTGAATCATTTTTCCTGTGAGAGGCTATTTTCGGTGATGGTACCACATTGCATGCTGATAGATGAGTCAGGTGCATGCATCATTCTATGCATGATTGTTTGAGTTGTGAAATGCATTGGATGATTGGTTTGTTGAGTGTATATTGGAATCATGGATTTTTGTTAATGATTGTGCTGGGTAATATTGTTTCCTTCCCAATTGCTGCTATCTGATGTTTGTTGGTTTTTATATAATAAACTCACCCTTGCATTTGTTGTACCATGTGATTGGTACCTGTGATGATCGCGAACTTTCGTTCATGGGAGCAGATAAGCAGTAGTAGGTGACTTTGGAGGGAGATCTTCTTTTTGGTTGGAGCCGCCAAGCCGACGTGATAACGTTGGATTCCTTTTTGGAGAAAGAGTTGTGTTTTGTTAATCAACTCTCTCTTAGTTAGTCTTTGGCTTTTTGTTGATATGTAATTTCAGGTGTATATACACGTAAAGCTAAAGGAAGTTCTGACATGTACTAATTTAATATATATGCATAATGTGTTTAAATATGTAATTGTAATATGTGTATGATAATTGTATTATCGCGAAAAATTTACCATCATTTTCATAATCAAATTAATGAAGTTTTATTAAGAATTGAAGTTGCACGATTAAGAGTTAGTGATATTGTAGCGACGAGGTGGGTCGTTACAGCATACACCATAATAATCTGCCTACATTGATTTGTTTTTAAATTCTAACAAAAATGCTGCCCATTTTTTCCTTATTGTTGTCATGTTCTCCATGTCTAACGATGTACCATCACTAAACCACTGCAACAATAAGTATGTATACAAACCAGTCAACAGACGAAAAACATCAAAACATTTAACAAATTAAAGTTATACCTCAAAGGTGTTAAAGTAAATACACCTTTGTCCATTAATTCTTCAAACCCCCACTTACTATGTTCCGCATCCAATGCATTACGTAATACCCACATTCAAACCCTCCTTTTTGAACATGGCTCCAAATTGAGGAAGATTTAAATTTAAATCTTGCAATTGCATAGAAAATTAAAACAATGTACATGAAGGTCAATTAAATGACTAACATTGACTTCAATCCAGTTTAGCGCAGTTGTATTACATTTACCATCAATACCAGTTTTCAATGTCTTAAGTGCACTAATTTAAGAAATGCAAGACACATGTGGGTTAATACATGCCCTTTATCTTGCAGGGAAAAATTCATTTCATAATGTCAAAAAATGAAATTTCGGTAGAACTTACTTGTTAAGTACAACTTTGATGTGAATGTCTAGCTTCTTATGCAATGAACAAAACCACACAACTGTATGAGTCGAAGAACATAGAACAAATAGCTGCCAATGGGCCCTGCATTTTAAATAAATTAGCAACCAAGTATACACATTTAATTGATTGGTTATACCATATGCATCATACTTACTTATTCAAATAAGCTCCTAGGTACACCTCTCTTTGTGATTCCTTGACTCATGTTTGAATATATTGCTGACATTCACCACGTCTATCCTTTGCATTGTGTGTCATTTGAGGCTCAAGGAATCCATGCACCGAACCATGACCCAACGTTGTACTCCACTGATCCAGAAACCTATTATTAACATTTGAATTGAAATTCAAATTGTTAGTTATATATATTGTAACAAATATAAATTAATAGTTAACGAAATGAACATGTAATGCCATTTTACTTACATAATCCACAGCTATAGTATAGAAATGTTCAAATATTTTTCACCTAATATAATTTCATTAATATCCGAATATGTTATGAAGAAGGATGTTTGTACATTCGCAATCCCAAACTTTAATCCATCCCACGACAACTCAACTGGCATGTGGTACACTTCATACATGTTCTTAATCAATTCATCAAATGGATCACCTGCTCCCAATTTATTTGACCTATCAACAACTTTAGGGAATTTTTTTGAAGTAATGTGTGATTCCTATGTGTTTCATATTAATAACAAATAAACAAATGTTAATAACAAATATATTATAGATTAATATTATTTAATTATTGTTAAACACATATATACCTTTTGTGGTAATGGTTTGACCAAATATGTGGGCCATGTGACGAATGTCTGCAGGGTCTGTCTGACATATGTAATCTCTAACGTCGAAAATGGAACTTTCGCGTCCCCATCATAAACATTTTCAACACCAACCCTTACGACATCATCTGCATAGTCGACATTGTCAATTGTGGAAGTTCCGTCGTAAACTTTTGCCAATGCAACTAGCTTTGTAAACCCATGAGAATCAACGTACAAAAATCCTTTAATATAGTATAAGCTTGTAATGTACAAAAATGTAAGATAGTGAATGTTCTATGTCAGCTAATTTCAAACAATTACTCTAGTTCCATTATTATAAGTTTATAACAAAGTACCAGTTTCAACAAGCAAGGACAATAGCTTGGGCGTTGGTAGATATCTAACATTATAAAACTGCTAACCACCACTAGTTTCATACTTTATAATGAAGCAGTGTGAATAGATATACATTGATTGAGAAGTGATATATGATGTACGACAAAAATCCCATGTCCTTTGAGATGTCAACAACAAAAAAAGGAAGACTTAAATACAGTTACTTAAAAACATGAAGGGCCAAATCGATTCTCTTCTCATTTTTTTATTTATTCTTTTTTTTAAACCATTTTCTAAAGCATTTCCACACTAGTCATCAATCAATTTCTCAATTAAAATTTTGAACATTATTTTCAAAACAACCGTTTTAAGAAAAACAAAAATAGTTGGAAAATGTTTTCTCATCCTCTTCTTCTGTTTTCTTAGAGTACTTACTCTTAGAAAACAAAAATGTGCTCAGTGGACAAATAGTCAAACACATTAAAATATACTCAAGAGACAGACAAATTATAGGAATCATAAAACTTTTTTTTCAAATAGTAAATACACCAAGAAAGCAGCAAAGGGAAAACAATTGTATTCCTTAACTGATACTGATATTAAGGCTTGAAATGATTTTATCACTTTCACAATGGCTAGAATGAGAGTTTCTTCCATTTTCAAGAGAAAATTTTCATATTTATGACTTATGAGGACTTCTACAAAGTTCAAAGTGGATAGAACACCATAAGTGTGAATCTCCTGTCCCACAGAATTTCAGCATCAGAGACAAATGGAATAGATTGTATGAGATGGAATATTCCAGATGCTATACTAAGGGATACAAAATATAGTACTGTAATGTTGTTAGTGGACCTTTGACAGAAAATTGTTAGACTATTGGCAAGCGTACCAATGTTGTCGCAGGTTACAAAATTTATAATTGTTTGTCTCCGAATCGATCCCTTGCATTCGAGAATTCTAAGGATATTTATCGAATATTGATCCCTCGCATATGAAGTGAATAACCCAGCATTACAATCATAATCTCGTGTTATTTGCAATCAAAATGTTATGCTCTATTCCTAGCAACGTAATGTAAAGAGTAAAATCATTCAATTCAAATCCTAAGGGCGTTTTCTAGTCAAACTTAGAATCTAATTTCAAGAAACTAGTGATCAAGTAGAATCAAGCATTAAGAACAGGATGAAATCACCAGAATGAGTAGAAAAGATTCATACATATATCAAATATTAAAAGAGATACAAAAGGGTACGGAGATTACATCCAATCCTTTGAAGAAACTAGCCGACGATGGTGTAGAGTAAGAGATCAAAAAAAGACATGACGAAGGTGGTGATCCCCGACCTATTTCTGCAGAGTTTCCACTCTTGTTCTCTCTTCTCTCACCTCTCTCAAAACCTCCATGGCTACTGGTTTCACTCTCCCTCTCAAAAAGTATATTTTCTTTTTTGTTTGCATGCCTTTTTATAGGAAATGGTGACCAGCTTAGGCTCATTGCCCCAGGCGAGTGATTTAGCCTTGTTTCACTCGCCTGGGCGAGTTAAAACTTAATCCTGAAGAACTCCACTCACTTAGGTGAGTGTTTTATTTATATTTTACTTGTCTGGGCGAGTTAATACTTCATGTTGAAGAAAAGGTCTTTAGCCCAGGCGAGTTCTGGGCTAATTTGCGTGCAGAATTTTCCTATGTTGACCTTTTTCCCCCTTTTTGCTTGTCTTGATTGCTTTGGATGCTCCGGATATAATTGAAACCTATCAAAACACCGCATTTGATTAGACTAATCTTCCAAAATGTAAATTACATATTTATATATATGTACAAAATATAAAACACCTAGGATTAGGTCAAGTTTATAAGAAAATTTACTAATATCAAAAGATAAGTGCCAACATTATCATCTTGAAAATAACTAAAATAAGGCACTTATCAAAAATCTAACAGAAGTTTATTGATTTATCCAAAAAAAATAATTTTTACAAACATTGGAAAGGCACCTTGTAAGATAACAATGTCACAAGCATTATGGTGATAACAAAGCCAACAACTAGTTCAATATAAAGAACACAAAGGAAATTATTTGCAGTAAGCTGCAAGGTTATATCTTTTATAGACTAACCTTGGGAACATAATCAGGAAGACACCACTGCAAAGCTTAGCAGCTTCATCATATGGTAATATATCAACAGAAACCTACATGGCAAGGTGAAGATTTTCAGAACCTAATGCTACATATAAAAAGCAATTTGTGAACATGGTCACTTACTTTTCCTCCCACGGAAATTAATGCATTGGCCTCCAGCTCTAAATCCTTTTGTTTACTCTGCATTTCATTTTGTGAAATTGTACCTTTATATTCAACCCAAGGCCTGGAAATAATAGTTACAATACAATAGCAAGTACGGAGCAAACTTTAGAACTTTTGAACACATTTCAATGGAATACTCATGGAAGTATAACAACAGGAGGATCATCTATCTTCGTACAAATAATATCCAAAACACTAAAAATAATAATAACAAAAATACAACTAAACATGAAAGTTCAAAGTGGAAAACAGAAGCTTGGTGGCCTTTAAACACGAAATCAAAAACAGAAGCTTCGACGGCCTCAAAAACCAAACACACCCAATGTGAATGAAACGATAATGTTGTTGAACCCCTAAACACGAAATCAAAAACACAAATAAAACAAAAACCCCAACCCTCAAAATCCCAAACACCTAAACCAAAAGAAGATAATGCTTTTAAACCTGGTTTTGCGAAAGACGTGAAGACGTGAGGAGACCAAACACGTGAAGAAGGAGAACCAGCGGCCACCACTGACTGAGGGAGCCCACAATGGAGTGACGGAGGTAACCAACGAGAGTGGCTGACAGAGTGTGCATGAGGTCAGGGAAGGTCGTGAATAATTTAAGTGTCTGAGACGGAAAGCACAAAATAGAAATTTTAGGGATTTAATCACCTTTAATTCGAAAACGGTTTTCAGAAACCATATTTGAATACAACAAAACAAAGATGGTTAAACTTAAAAATGACATCATTTTAACGATGCAAATGTAACGCCCTGGAATTTTAAGTTGCTAAGCTGGATGTTTATGTGTGTATTATATTAGTTAATTATATGTTTTATTGTATGTTTTATTGTATTAATTGCTGTCCTGAGTGCTTTGTTTTGGGATGTGTGCTTGATGGGTAATGGGACGTAAGTCAACACTGCTGTGCTGTGGTTGTAACACCCCAAAATTTCATAACTATAGTCAAATATTTATGCAAGTCTTAAGTTATGAGAGAAGTAATGGTCTATGCTCAAATTATTTGGGTAAAAGATTAATTAGAGCCATTATAAACCTGTTTGGGGAAAATGACCATATTGTACCGTAAATTAGAAATGACAGAAATGCCCTTGAAGTTAAAATGACGAAAATGCCCCTAGATATGTTAGTTAGATATTTTAAGGAGGAAAATTACCTAAATGCCCTTGGATATTTTGAAAATGACAAGAATACCCTTAGATATTTTTGGCTAGATATTTTATGGTAGAAATGACAAATATGCTCCTAGGATGAATGATGAAATTACCATAATGCCCTTCATACCAAAAATGACCAGATACCTTTTGAGATTCTGTGGAAACTAGATGAAAATACAGAGCATTCTTAGACAGCAGATTATTAAGATATTTTGTGACAAGAAACCTTAGAATAGAATTTCTATAAATTTTATAAGGTGACGACTTTGAAATTATATTCAGGAGGATGGAGGTGGCAGAACAATATGGAAAAATGAGAAAAAGAATCTGTGGATTTTCTCTCAATTGTAGGATGTCCAGATTTACCCAATAAAATGGTTTAGTAATTTTGATGGACAGAAGAAGAATAGACCAAGTAGAATTAAGATAAGAACATTTTGTAGGCGAGGATGTGTATCATTCGGTATAGATTGCTTGTGAATAATTTTAAACTATCATTAAAGCCAATTTTTGGAGATCTCTAGAATTCTATTAGGTGAAAGAATTCAAATTAAAATTAAACTTCTTACAAGGAATTACCATGTGAAAAACCTTAATTGGAATTAGGTTTTTCTTAAGCATCCAATGGTATAAAAGGAAGGAAATTTATAGCCACACCCCTAGGTTTATAGATCACGAAAATGGTGTAGAATAGGCAAAAATATTCATGAAAGCCACTTGTAGAGGTAAGACATGAGATGAATACAAGTGTTAGGACACTTGTATGGCATGGATACAAAGAAAGCAAAAATCTTCTCTTGTCTCCTTTGGCAGAACACGTGGACAGTTATAGATATTATTTCAGCAATCCCAACGGTCAACAGTTACATATGAGGGACAGGAGTGTTCCTTTAAAATTTTAAAGAAATCCAACGATTAACGAATCCATAATTCGAATTTTACTACAACGAGTTTGGGATAAACTCAAGAATGAAAGAAAAGCATAAAAATTTTCCTTGGCAAGCTCCTCCACGAAAATACAAGTAGAAAGGAGAATTATTGAGAATCTTCAAGAGTTAGGACACTTGGATGGAGGAGAATCAATAGCCTTTATGATTTGGCCACTTGGAAAGTAAGGCCATAATGACATTAGGAGATTTTTGTAGCAAAGGTATTTTAAAACAATTTCTCCAACCCTATATAAAGGATGAAGTGAACCAAAAAATCAAGCCTTTCTCTCTACCCTTCTCACGTGAACTCTTCCCCTCTCCACACTCTCATCCTTTCATTTCAAAGCCTAAATCAAGTTAGAAAAACAAACCCCACCATAGTGAAGCATCACGTGGAAGCTAGGAAGCCTTTAGGAGGAAGTTTGTCAAAGCTTTATAGGAAGAGACAGACGAGCTTTGTAAGAGATTTTAAGGTATGAATAGGGAGGTTTATGTTAAATGTAGTTTAAATATTTCTTTACTTAAAGTATTTCATCTATTTCTTTGAAATAAATTTTGCTCACCATATGTTTGATAAAATGTTTCAAATAGATCAATATGGTTTAAGTGTTGTTTGTGTGAATAAATATTTGGGATTCTTGTGTTGTTGAGTGTGTTATGAATATTTATGAATTTCATGAGTTCTTATGAAGCTTTATGATTAAAGATAGTTTAAGATTGTTTGTGTAAATAAGTGCTTGAGTTTCATGTATTATGACTTGTCTTTGAGAAATTTATGGAGTTGAACTATGGTTGTATGCTTGGTTGTTTTTATAAAGTTTTATGTGATCAGTGGAAGAAGTTTTACATGTTGTTGAAGAGTAATAGTGAAAAGTAAATATGAGATAAAAAGAGAAGCATTCATGCATGTTTCATATGCATATGCCCTGCGGGGGTTAAGCCGTGTTGTCCTGCGGGGGTTAAGCCGTGTTACCTCAAGAAGGGGTATGTCAGATAGCTAGAATTGAGACGAGCGTTTAGACAAAAGATGTCTAAGCTGGGGGATAGTAACAGTGGGGAGATCACGTACCCATGATGATCACATGTAGTGTGGGTGTGAGTCCTTTTGCAACACTGACCTACCCTGACTGTTCGATCCAATTCCAAGAGAGAGAGTTGAGCTATCTTGACTATGGTACCATGTGATGAGAATCTGAGAAAGTCATACATCATATAAACAAGAATCATGCATTTTCCATGCATCTTATTTTATGAATGATATGGATATATTCTTTTATTTAAACTATGTTTATCATAAACTTACCCTATACTTTGTGTCTGCGGTTGACACCTGCGATGACCTCAATTTATTTGGGCGAGCAGAGAAACAGTAAAAGCATGGCAAGCGGATGGATATTGGGACAATATATTGTGACAAATATTTTGTTTGGTGATATGTATTATGTAATAGAACTAAGAAACAGTCTGTATTTTGTTATTTTGGACTGTATTACGGACTGTATTATGGATTGTATTATTATTTTGGACTTCGAAAGGAAATGACATTTGACGAGAAAAAAAAACTCGTTTACAATATTGATGGTTAGTACCTTTCGTATGAATTATTTTAAGCAAGAAGAAAAGATTTTTCTGTGAAATTTATAACTAAGATAATTTTAAAGCAAGTGGAGAAGAAATTTCATTCAAAATCAATAGAATACAAGATAGTAAAATGAGGCGTTACAGTGGTTGCTGGCCGTGCATGTTTAATGGACGTGCTTTGTCAGCCGTGTTTATAAGCAGCAGGCTGGCACAGCAGAATGTGCTCTTTCTTTCTCCAACCTTTGTGTTTTCTTTCCTTTTCTCCCAAATCCACTCACACCCAGAACCTTCTCTCCCTCAACCCTTCTATACCACTTTCAACTCATCGTCGCTGCTACGATATCCAGATGCCAAGAAGGACCTCGTGGTCGGAACAGACGCTTAGGACAAACCATCATGAAGCTCGTGAACGAACTCCTGGTTAGGTAAGGGGAGTTTATTAAGTTTGATAATAGTTTCAAGTAACATGGTTGAGGACTAGGGAGTCCAACCATAGCAATGATGCATGTCCGCATGTGTGTTATTTTCTAGAAAGTTGTGCCTTTGAGTGAATGGAACGAGTTATGCTTTATGTTTGTTGATTGGTATTTTGTGTTGATGTTTAATGATGTTCTGGTGTGGTGTTTGATGGTATTCTGGAAGGGAAGAGTTAATGTTGTAAGAACTCCCCGTGCATGTGTGTGAGGTTGACATTTTGATGCTGATAAGCCCCCAAGACACTTTGCAGAAGTGTTCGTAAAGGTGCTGAGTACTGGGAAGGGGTGGCCGAGTTATATACATGTGTCAAACCTTTGTTTGTGATGTCAGCTATCAGGGAGGGTTGGTCGAGTTGCATATATGTGTCAAATTCCTGTGTTTTGATGTCGGCTACCGGGATGGGTAGGCCGAGTTAAGCGGGTTACGTAGCATTCAGATGTGCATGCAGAACGTGATAGTCCTTGTTGGTGGACGTTGGCATACCAAGTTCCTTACTCGGGATGATACCTTAGAACTATTGAGCCCAAGTTCCATCGAGTGAACTACTGAGTTCCCTAACTAGGATGAGCTCGTGCCTTCTCGGGAAAAGAGTCATCGAGTTCCCTAACTCGGATGAGCTTGTGCTTCCTCGGGAAGAGAGCCATCGGGTCATTTACTCGGTTGGGTGATTCTCTTTAAAATTGTTAAATTCAAGCCCTTGAATCCTTGACCGCCTTTGTCCAACTTCGACCGATCTCTTCCGACCTCGTCCGCTCTTATCCAACCTTTACCCCTTTTGACCGCTTTTTACAGACCTTTGCCGACCTTGATCGATCTTATCCGCCTTCATCTGACTTTGTTCAGATTCTTATCTCAGGTTCATATAGTTAGGTGCCAACCCGGACACCCAATGCTTCACACTTTTTCACTTGTTTGTAGTGTTCATGAATGACGTATGTGACTACGTTGAGGTCAGCCTATGTGATGGCTTGAGATGTTTTGTACCTTGATGGAGCCATGGTGAGAGGCTATGTATAGACACGTGAGATGTTGGGACCGAGTGGTAAACCTTGCAAGGACCACAGTCAGTGTATCAGTGGGCCCTCGTTTGGGACGGTATGTATGTACATGGGAGGTGTATGGAGATCCTAGCCAGGACGGGTTTTTCCTGTGTCAGGCCATACGTTGATGGTGCCCATGAGAGACATACAACATTTGCAGCCCGTGTTTGGGCGGCCCTCGTTTGGGGTGGTATGTATGTACATGGGAAGTGTATGGAGATCCTAGCCAGGCCGGGGTTGTTCCTGTGTCAGGCCATACGTTGATGGTGCCCATGAGAGACATACTTCATTTGCATGACGGAAATAGGATGATTGACTGCAATAGTACGAGAAGTACTGGGGGGCCACGTCTGTAGGGAGATCCTTATGATACCTATTTGACTGATCACCATGGGAGAGTGAGTCTTGTGCACGATAGAGTTACCCCGACGTCAACTACAACTATCATTTGGACCATGGATTTGGCCTATTTCCGGGATGGTACCACATTGCATTGCTGAGGGTTGAGTCAGGAGCATGCATCATGCTAGGCATTTTAAGTTGACTTATGGAATGTTCCTAGATGCGTGTTCATGTTGGTTGGGCGTTGATATATCTGGACTTTGTGGTGATTTTGTGACGCTTGGATTGTCTTCCTTAACTGATGTTATCTTTTGTTTGTTATTTTATATGATGAACTCACCCTTGCTTTGTTGTGCCATGTGGTTTGGTACCTGTGATGATCGCGAACCCGGTTCGTGTGAGCAGATGGACAATAGTAGGTGATCGGGAAGATGACAACTTTTGGTTGGAGCCGTCGAGTTGCCGGGATGTCGATGTAATAGATCCCAGGTAGGGGCCATGTTTTGCTAGATGTACCCCTGGTTTTGATAGTCATACCCATGTTTTGCTAATTGCACCCCGACGTTTAATTCCTTACTTCATTTATAAAACACTTAATATATTTTGGACATAGTCTTTTGTACCTGTAATTAAATTATGCTTTGTATATGTACATATGTATATTTGAAATGCCTTATGCGTACCTTTGATTACATACATTTCCTGTGTTGATGGTTATTATGTGATCGTGAAAAAAAAATTAAATTACCACAGTTTTCATTGAAAAAAAAAAAGGGAGTGTTCTTTTTAACAAAAAAAAAATACATGAAGGTTATGGTTAAGAGTTAGTGATATAGTAGCGACGTGGCGGGTCGTTACAACAAACACGGTTGTGCTATAACCATCTTCGAAAATAACGATATATTTACAAAACTGCCACCGTGTATCATTTTAAGACGATTTTGCTACAACCAAATGTGCGTCGTAGAATGCAGCTTTTGTAGTAGTGACCACAAAGAGCTTTGCATGCAAAGCAGTAGAAATCATGGTATAAACTGAGAAGTAACCACAAAAGGCACAAAAACTATCTCCGAAATACCTCCACTAGTTGCGTATTAGATTATTCAGCATCACAATCAAATAAATGAGATTAATTTTAAGTAAATTTTTATATGTTTAGTTATGTGTCCAAAATTAATTGAGTTAAAACAACTTCAAATAATTTTTGAATTAGATAAACAATCTATTGAGTTGTACTTACTAGTTATTAAAATAAAAACATTCAAACATAAATGATTTAGTTTAAAATTAATTTTATTTAAAATCAATTTTGTGAGATTTCATCCAATTATAACATTAAGTGCATATTTAGATTTACATTAGATCATCTAAAATCACATTAAAATATCAATTAACATAATTTTAGATAAAAATTTATATGTTTAGTCTTACAATGAATAATTAATTGAGTTCAAAATTGAATAAAGCTAAGACAACTTTAGCTACTATTTGTATTTAATAAAATAATTATTACTAACTGAATTTTAAAATAATAACATTAAAAACATAAATCCCTTCACTTTGAAATTAATATTAACCGAAATCAATTTAGATTAAAATTGTAGAAACGCTAGATTTTTGTTTGTTTTTTTATGCACACTATACATATCAAAAGTGGTTAGCATAGGTGAACAGTGAACTTCAAAGCCAGCTGGGAATTCAGTGTTTTTTTTCCAATATAGCTTAAAGAGAAAGCACCTCTCTTTTAGTTCCTTTTCTAATGGTGGACTTGTTTACTATAGTTATTCATGTTGGTGCATTTGGAGTGATTCTGATTCCACAAACACGCACATGCCAAGAGCCTAGTACACAGCCCCTCTTTGGGGCAAAGGAGAATTGAACACCTCTTTTTTGCCTTAATCCACCATGCATGTTGAGGATTTATATTTTCAGTGTTAAAGTTGGTAGGGTCAAAACTGTATTACTTAATAGAATACCTGAACAGGAAACTGCCTTTAGCTGGTGGGAAAAATAAACTAGAAATCTAATAGTGCTAGTAAGTCAAAAACTTATTCACCAAAATAAATTAACTCAAAAACTACAACGGAATAAATGAATAAAAAGTAAACACTCAAGTAATGCTTTTAAAAACAATTAATCCATCATTAAATCGGTAAAAACATTAATTTAAGTTTAATAGTTCAATAATAGTTAAACAGTATTTAAACTATGAATCAAAGAAGAAAAAAACATAAATAATAATTATAATAATGTCATAAATTTATATGTCGAAAAGGAGACTTGACCACCAACAAAGAGGCAGGGTGGCCAAGACTTTTGCAAGGGTATGCATTTTTCACATGGCTGAAAATGGGCCACCCATTCGAGCAGGTACATGATTTCGTTGTAAGCAAGGACAGAAGATAAAATGCCCCACTGTTCCCCAGCACGTTTTCTTTGTCCTTTTGCTTTGGCTCAATTTCACCACACAAAAATCAAAGCCTTCCCATCATAATAGATCAGACAAACCAATACACATTATTGACAACTCAATCACAAGATTCATACTTCAAGGAAATGCCCCCGTTCTGTAGCAGATAAGCCAGATATACCACAAGAAGAAGCAGCACACACAAACAAACTAAAGATTAACCACAAACGAAGAAATAACATGATCTCACAAAACTGGCAAAGTCATCACTGATAATAAATAACAACCTTAAGAAAATTCACCAAGTTCAGTTCAGATTTTATGATGATTCGTAAACATATATATACAATCTAAAAGATAATATTAACACAAAAATAATACACTTCAAGTTCATCAGAGCTGCTCCTACCTATCTTTCCCCGCAGATTTGGAGAGATACCATCCCCTGGTTCATTCAGATTCCCAAATCAAATTACCTCAATAAATTTAAATTTACTCTAAGCTACCAAAAAGGACTAACCAAAAATACAAGAACACTATTATACATAGACAGCTCTACAGCTACTGCTACCAATAGTGCAGAACGAACTATCGTTGTTCATCGCCAACTTTGGACGAGAGTGCCGACAGAAGCTGCTCCTGCGTGTAAAACTTGTTTCCCATGTTCACCGTGGCTTGTTGGATCATCAAATCATTCACCACGGACACGCTTGCGTGATGCACTTCCAAGTCCAGGTCCTTCAATGCTGCCATCAACCTCGCTGCAGGGTGGTTCTTCTTGCTGCATTGGATTCTTATCATTGCATCCCAACCAATTATCTTCACCTCTATCTCCAAATCAGCGAGCTTGGTCGTTGTCTTCTTTGCTTCTTCGTTATTAGATGGAGGTAGTCTAGGTGGTGGTGGTGGTGGAGGAGGGTTTTTGGTCGCGTGCTCAAGTTCCTTCTTGGCTGAATCCAATTGCTTCTCCAATTCCCCTTTCTCTGAATCCAGCCCGTTGAGCTTCGATTTCAGCTCATTTATGTACGATATGGCGTCACCTAACAACGATGCCTTGTCCATCTTGGATACATTTGGAACTACAGCTCGTAGAGCATAGAATCTTTGATTCAACTTTTCTCTCCTTTGTCTCTCGGCTTCCACATGATTCAGCGGCTCCTCTCTGCCGTTGGCCGGCTTTCGCCCCCTCTTCCGAGGCCGTTTCTGCAGCTCCATCACTCTGCTGTCTGCCTGTTTCACCATGGAAGCTTCCAGATCCGAGTGATCGGAATCACCACCACCGGCACCGGCACCACCGGCACCGGCACCACCGCTACCAGATTTTATATTTGCAGCCGGCAGGGATGTGAAGGACAGCATCCCATCGTCAATGCTGCTCCGAGAAACCGGAGACCTCTTCTTGTTGTTCTCCTCAATTGCAACAACACCGGGAAAGAAACTCCCGTTGTAAGAGCTCTTCTTGCTCTCTCCAAAGTTCAGAATTTCACCAGATTCAGGCTTCAATGAATTCGAAAAGTTCAATTCCCTCGGGAAGAAACCCTGGCCATTAGATTTAGGTACATGAACAGCAGCAGCAGCAGCACTAGGGGTATCGGTTAAGGTACTGGAACCAGGGGTTTCGAACTGCAGCGTCTTGTTAACCGTTGTATTCCGCGGCGCAACGGTTGAGGAGCCTCTGATTTCAGGGTTGAGCCAGAGCGAGGAAGGATCGTTCTCACCCTGATCGGTGGTGGCAACGCAATTCAACGCCCAGGAACCAGTTTCAGGGTTGTTGAAGTTGAACAAATCGCGCACCTTGTTCATCAGATCAGGGTTCTGGAAAATCACCTCCGTGGAGGCGAGCTCAACGACGCCGTTTGCGGACGGTATGCAGACCAGAGTCTGGAGCCCGAACACCTGCCCCTGGCGGGCCCGTTCGCAGACCGATTCGGACAGCCGGTCCGGCCCGGCAACCCAGACCGGGCTCGAGTTAAAAAAAGCCTGACCCGGGAGGCCGCTTCCGTTGACAAAGGACTGAGTCATCGACACCAGGAAGAACCACTCGGTGTCGGTGACTTCTTCGTCTACGTCGTCAGCGGAAGCGGAGGGGCCAGAGATTAAGGAATTGAGTTCGCGGAGGACTTTTTTGCGGTGGTCCTGCTCCGCGGACGATGTCGTTTTGGGGGCTTTGCCTTTTGCTTTGACTTTGTCCTCTTCGCCCTTGTAGTAACCGTCTCCCCAGCCGAGAAGGGAGGTGCCGGAGGAATAGTCGTAGGAAGACTGCCAGAAGATTGCGTAGGTCCAGCTCTCTCGGGCGCCTTCGATAAGTGTCTGGAGGCGCTGCTGGAGGGTCTCCTGGTTGAGGAGGGAGTGGGACTGCGGCGGCGGAGGCGGCGGTGCTCGGGTGGTTTCCAGTCCTGGAGCGGTGGTGGAGGCGGCGGACTGCGGCGTGGGGAGCCAGAGGGAGGAGAGATCGGAGGAACTCATGAAGGCCTCCATGACGGAGGAGTTGTCGTCGGTCCACAGGTTCATCTGGTACTCGGTCATTCAGTGCACCAACAAAGAGGATTTGGAATTGGATGAGAGTGAGAGTGAAGTGTGGGTTTGGTTTGTTTTGGCGGCGAAAGAGGGAGTGGGAAACAGTGTGTGTGTCTATCGGAGGAGAGAGAATGAGGAGAGAGATAGGGTGGGTGGGTGAGTGAGTGGGGGTGGATTTGGGTTTATTATTTATGTGGAGTGCATTTGGGTTTCATTTGAGTGAAAACTGTGAAAAGTGCGAGATTTCCCGGAAAGGTTCAAGCCGATTAAATCGCTGAATGGGAGAGGCTGTAAAAAGACGGCTTCTATTCTTAATCTGAGTCAAGGAAACATAGAAGAGGTGGAACGTGGGGATACGTGGCAGTTTCTGATTGGATTCACTGGAAAACTGTCTTCACTAGCGTGAGAACTGAGAAATAGCTGCATGCAGGTTGCTCATTATATATTTCATCTTTTAATAGTTTTACTGTGTGAGCGCTCTTGTTTACAAGATACAGTAGATGTATTTTAACTAAGGCCTTGTTTGGATAGGGTAATCTAACTAGGTAATGTATTTTTTATGGGGAATTAAACTCCTTTCTATTAAAAGTAACTTTATGGATATTTTACTAAAAGGAATTTAAAATTTTAGAATTTAAGAAGGAATTTTAGTTAGTTGAAAAAATCGAATTTCAAATTCCCATATCAAGTGAGTGAATTTCGAAATTCTCACTCTCGACGGATTCGTTCACCCTCGACCCATTCGCTCACTCACTCTCACATGCGGAACCTCGCTCACTCGCTCTCGCATATGGAGCCTCACTCTTGAACTTCTCTCTCTGATTCGTCTTACTCTATTGTTTACTTGTGTTTTTGATTGAGATTTGGTTAAAGGGTTTCATGATTTTGATGTTGTTCTTCTGTGATAATTGTTTTGTTTTATTCTCATCTTAATTTGAATTGCATTTTACTCAATTGAATTCCAATCCAGGGTTCATATATTTTCCTCAATACTCATTCTCGCAGACCTGATCCCTGGCTCTCGAACTTTTCTCTCCCTGCTTCATCTTGCTCTATCATTTGCTAGGTTTTTTTTTTTATTGAGATTTAGTTCTTGGGATTCATGATTTTGATTTTGTTCTTCTGTGATGACTATTTCATAATTATTGCCCCAAAAAAGCTTGTTTGTTTGCATATTAATCATAGGATTTCTAGGTTTCGTTGTCTACTCTGTTTGATTTCGTTGTCTTGGTACATGCAATTCATTCTTGTGTTTGAGACTGTGAGGTTGAAGGTGCATTTTGAAGAAATATTTGGGAACTGATTTCGTTGATTGATTGAGGTTACATGAACAATTCGTTGATAATATATACAATAGAGATTGTGTAGCTTGGTGCCTACAATTGTGGAGAACAATTCAAGCAGTTTCATGAACTTGGAATCACATTTATAGGGTGTCTTTAACCCTTGTTGCCTTTTTTGTTTTGAGATATGCATGAATGCACCAAGGCAACATTTAATCCTTTATTGAGCGCCTAACCAGCCAAATGATGATGTGAGGTGTAGATTCTGCATGGTTATGCAGAATTCTTACAAGTTGCTCCATTAATAAGCCCATTGGAAGCCATCATTGATCAATTTAGGTGCTTTGGGCATATGAATTGTTACTAACCTGTTAGCTGATGCTTAGGGTAGAGACAAATAGAACATAGTCATGCTAGAGATGACATAAATGTTCTACTTTACAACATTTTTCTTTTTCTGTTTAATTAGAAGTACTTAGACATATCACCATAATAATGTGTAATTGGAAATCGATTTTGATTTTAATTGTTATTACAAATAAAAATGTTTACCTTTTAGCATTTGAGAGTTAGGTTTGGAAGATTTTGGAATTTTGGTTAGGCTAGAAGTCGATCCAATTGAATCTCAAAGAGGGATTTTTTTAGGTGGTTGATAGAAAAATATATATTAATTATAGTTACTTACACATGCACTTGTTAATGTGTCTACTCTAGCTCCCTTGACTCTCCTTTTAGTATAGCACTGTTTTATGTTTGTCTATATAATTTTTTAGGCTTCTTTTTTAGTAACATGATCTAAAGCATTCGACCTCTGGTTCGTTAATTTCTCATCTCTGTTTTTTTTCTCTTCTCTAATCTAGGGTTTCTTGATTCAAAGTTTGTCATTGATTTGTGTTTTTTATTTTGTTTCTTAATCTTAATTTCAAAGTGGTGGATAACATAAACCTATTTCATTTACAATCTGTGTGTTTCAAAGTGACATTAATGCCTTGGGCGAAATTATTCACTATTTATTACTCTAAGAAAAGAGTAATCTGATAAGCTGATAATCTGTCGTATGAACAAAGCCGTGCAAACAAAAATTTGATTAATCGACATGTTTGATTGATGGGTTTGCCTTTGTCAGCTAGGGGATTGGTATTGAAAACTAATATGATTTGCTGAGTTCTTCATTGCAACTTTCTTTGTGTGTATACTATTACTTTGTGTTACTTTTTTCCTTTAACCCATAACTTGTGTTCCTTTGAATTGTACTGTTGTCACTAGTGCTTCTACTTTCATAATTGAAATCCTGGATAAATAAACTTTCTCCTATGCACTTTCAATTGATTATATTTGCCTGATGATCTAATACTAATATAGGAATCTTATGTAAAACCCCAACATCTAGGATTGGTATTGAAAGATAATGTGAGTTGTTGAGTTAAATCCTGTATTTGCTCCTTCATAATTGAAATCTTAATCGAGTGACTTTCTCCTATGCACTTCATGCTAAATAATATATTATTATAAGGTTCCAAGTAGGTTTTAGGAACTGGGGTATAATAAATATATATGTTCTGTTGAAAGTAAAAAAATTCTTCATGTGCACTTTTACCAAGTGTGTAGCTAGTTTGTGTTGCTCTGTTTCAAATATTGAGAGCACAATGGGGCCTAAGTAGGAGAAAATCCATTCTTCATCAAATTTACTGGGCATTGGAATTATGAGATGAAAGGTGTATATCAAACAAGTGCATGCATAAATTGTTGATCGTTAATATTCATGGGTGACGTGTTTAAGTGATGAACTTTGAGCTGAGCATGCAAACCATATTGGTAAGGTTGTAGCTAACATAAAGATAGTGACTAATAGAGTGTGATGATGAGAGTGTGGAGGACAAAACAATGCTGGCATTTGATTTAAATTTGGATTAGGAAATATTAAAAGGGAATTAGGTAACAAGTATTGTTCAAGAAGTGATAACTAAAAGGCACTCTGTTTGGGTACCAAAATTTTGGTTTGGTTGTTTGGTGGATGTTGCAGTCACCCCCCAAAAAATTTGTAGCTAGATTAATTAAAAAGAGAGAGAGAGAATAATAATCAAGTAATAGTATCATACTAAATTACTAATATATAATGTGTACAAGCTTTCATTGCCAACCAATCAGATTGGTTAGTGAGCTTTGTAACACCCCGGGTTTTAAGTGGCTAATCTGGACATTTTATGTGTGATTAATTACATGTTTTATTGTATGGTTTGTATGATAATTGTTGTTAAGTGTCTCGCCTTGGTATGCGTGTTAGTGGTTGATAGCTGTCCGTGTTGACCAACGATTACTACGTTTGCACGAAGGGCAAACCTGCCTTGTCAGTTGAGTACTTAAGGGCAGGAGTGCCCAGCGAAAACGTGTTCTTCCTCCTTCTACCTTTGTGTTTTCTCTGTTCTCTCTCTTGAAAACTCACCCAAAAAGCCTCTCGTTCTCAACCTCCTCTGTGTTACTTTCAGCCCGTGAGAGCCACCACTGAATCCTGACGTCGAGACGAACCTCGTGGCCGAAACGGAAGCTTGGGACAAATCATCGTAAAGCTCATGAACGAACCTCTGGTTAGGTAAGGGGAGCTTACCATGTCTAATAACAGTTTCAGGTAGCATGCTTGAGGACTAGAGAGTCCGACCAGGGCGATGGTGGCATGTCCCATGTGTGTGTTGTTTTCCAGAAAGATGTGTCTTTGAATGAACAGAATGGGTTATGTTCTACATTTGCTGATTGGTGTTTTGTGTTGGTATTTAATGATGTTCTGGTGTGGTTTTTGATGGTATTCTAGGAAAGGGGGAGTTGATATTGTAAGAACTCCCATTGCATGTGTGTGGAGCTGGCATTTTGATGCTAAAAAGTTCCCAAGACACTTCGCATAAGTGTTCGTGAAGGTGCTGAGTGCCGGGTAGGATTTAGCCGAGTTGTATATATATGTGCTTGTGATGTCGGCTGCCGAGATGGGTTTAGCCGAGCTGTATATAGATGTGCCTGTGATTTCGGCTACCGAGATGGGTTTAGCCGAGTTATATATATATATATGTGCCTGTGATGTCGGCTGCCAATATGGGTTGGCCGAGTTGTATATATATGTGCCTATGATGTCGGCTGCCGAGATGGGTTAGTCGAGTTTTATATATATGTGAATTACGTTGAGGTCAGCTTATGTGATGGCTTGAGATTTTTTGTACCTTGATGGAGCCATGGTGAGAGGCCATGTATAGACACGTGAGATGTCGGACCGAGGGGTGAACCTTGCAAGGACCACGGTCAGTGCATCAGTGAGCCCGTGTTGGGGCGGCCCTCGTTTGGGGCAGTATGTATGTAACATGGGAGGGTATGGAAATCCTAGCCAGGACGGGATGTTCCTGTGCCGTGCCATACGTTGATGGTGCCCATGAGAGACATACTTGTTTGTGGCCGGTGTTGGACGACCCTCGTTTGGGGCAGTATGTATGTAACATGGGAGGGTATGGAGATCCTAGCCAGGGCGAGAAGTTTTTGCACTTGGCCATACGTTGATGGCACCCATGAGACATATACTTCATTTGCATGACGGAAATAGGATGATTGACTGTAATAGTACGAGAAGTACTGGGAGGCCACGTCTGTAGGGAGATCCTTATGACACCCGTTGGCTAATCACCATGGGGGGGTGGGTCTTGTGCACGACAGAGTGACCCCGACGTCAACTACAACTATTATTTGGACCATGGATTTGGCCTATTTCCGGGATGGTACCACATTACATGTTAAGAGTTGAGACAGGAGCATGCATCATGCTAGACATTTTTAAGTCAATTAGTGGAATGTTCTTGGATGTTTGTTGATGTAAACACATCTGAACCCATAACTGTTAAGTTTCCCAAATCTACCTTGCAATAGAACCCAAGCTTCAAGCAAACCTCAAGAACACATAAGCTTCCAGCACTCCTTGAATTAGGGCTGTTTTAGAAGTTTTAATTACAGAAAATGGAAGATGGAAGAAAGGATAGGGATGAAGATGAAGACACCATGGAGAAGCTCTCCAATAAGTCTAGGAAGAATCACCACAATAGCATTGGGAAGCCATTAATAAGACTCAAGAAGTTCTTGAACAAGAACAAGAGAGAAACTCTCACACAATTTTCAGAAATTGTATTAATGAACCAAAGTTAGTTACATTCAGTTTTTTGGAACCTTATATAGGCCACGAATTACAAGCTAAATGCAACTAAAATATAATGAAAATTCAAGTGAAATGAAGCCTAAATGAAGCTTGAAGTGCAAGCTTTCCCTAAGTGACCTTTGGCTTCCCAAATATGTGCAGTTGCAATCTTAAACTGGAATAATTGATTAATTCACTCTTGTAATCGATTAAAGCAGTCA
>CM023941.1:19663873-19674105 GCA_013407115.1 Glycine latifolia | reverse complement strand
GAGTTTCTCTCTTGTTCTTGAACAAGAACAAGAGAGAAACTCTCACACAATTTTCAGAAATTGTATTAATGAACCAAAGTTAGTTACATTCAGTTTTTTGGAACCTTATATAGGCCACGAATTACAAGCTAAATGCAACTAAAATATAATGAAAATTCAAGTGAAATGAAGCCTAAATGAAGCTTGAAGTGCAAGCTTTCCCTAAGTGACCTTTGGCTTCCCAAATATGTGCAGTTGCAATCTTAAACTGGAATAATTGATTAATTCACTCTTGTAATCGATTAAAGCAGTCAAGAACTGAAATAATCGATTAAAGCAGTAAGGCCTTGGTTCCTGCTTGCAACTGAAATGCTGTAATCGATTATGAGGCCAAAATAATCGATTAAAACAGCGACAACCTATTTACAAGTGTTTGATGAATTTCTTCTAACAAGTGCTGGAATTTATTGAATTAAATTGGATTTAAGACATCAAAATCCAGATCTTGTCATCCTTGATTTGGTGTGCCACTTCATGCTTGCCCAAGTTAGCTTGAATATGGTCTTGAAGTGCTTGAGTCCTAGCTCTTGTCATTGGTCCTTTAAAGCTCACCAAAGGAAGTGCTTCAAGCTCCCCTTCTAGACCTTTGGCTTGTCTTGGACCTCCATCATCCCCTCCTTCTTGGGAAGAACTTGTCCTCAAGTTTGCCTCCCCATTTGTACCTACATCATACAAAGAAAGATCACAAACATTGAAAGTATTACTCACACCATACTCACTAGGCAATTCAAGTTTGTACGCATTGTTGTTGATCCTCCCTAGAATCTTGAAAGGTCTATCTCCTCTAGGTTGGAGCTTGGATTTCCTTTCATGAGGAGATCTATCCTTTCTTAAATGAAGCCACACTAAATCTCCTTCATTAAAGATCATTTGCTTCTTGTGCTTATTAGCTTGCTTTGCATATTGTTCTATCTTTCTCTCCACATTGGCCTTCACTTGTTCATGCAACTTTCTAACATAAGAAGCTTTAGACAAAGCGTCATGATTAACCATAGAAGAAGTGTTAGGTAAAGGCAATAAATCAAGAGGAGTTAAAGGATTAAAGCCATAAACAATTTCAAAAGGAGATAAAGAAGTAGTCTTGTGAACTACTCTATTGTAAGCAAACGCAATGTGAGGTAGACACTCCTCCCAAGTTCTCAAATTACCCTTGATGTAGCACCTAAGAAGTTGTCCCCAATGTTCTATTAACCACCTCGGTTTAGCCATCCGTTTGTGGATGACAAGTTGATGAAAATAAGAGTTTTGTACCAAGCTTACCCCACAATGTTTTCCAAAAGTGGATAAGGAACTTTGTGTCTCTATCACTCACTATGCTTCTTGGCAATCCATGTAGTCTCACCACTTCCTTGAGGAAAAGATTGGCTACTTCACAAGCATCATCACTTTTGTGACAAGGAATGAAGTGTGCCATCTTTGAAAACCTATCAACAACAACAAAGATAGAATCCTTTCCCTTCTTGGATCTTGGAAGACCAAGCACAAAATCCATAGAAATGTCAACCCAAGGGGAGTTAGGAATAGGCAAAGGTGTATACAAACCATGAGGCATTAATTTAGATTTAGCTTGATGACAACTAATGCATTGAGAAATAAGCTTATGCACAACATGCCTCATTTTTGGCCAAAAGAAATGTTCATATAAAATAGCCAAAGTTTTGCCCACACCAAAGTGCCCCATCAAATTATTCTCATGAGCTTCTCTAATGAAAAGTTCTCTCAAAGAGCTTTTAGGAACACATAATCTCTTTTCCTTGAACAAGAAATCATCATGTCTAAAATATCCTTGATGAGCCCCTTTCTCACACAAAGCAAAAATACTAGAGAAGTCATGATCACTTGCATACAATTCCTTTATGTGATTAAAACCAAGCAATTTAGTTTCAAGCATAGAAATCAAACAATGCCTTCTTGATAAGGCATCCGCCACCACATTCAACTTTCCTTGCTTGTGTTTAATTACATAAGGAAATTGCTCAATGAACTCAACCCACTTAGCATGTCTTTTGTTGAGTTTGTCCTGACTTTTCGAATATTTAAGGGATTCATGATCACTATGTATCACAAATTCCTTAGGTAAAAGATAATGTTGCCAAGTTTGCAAGACTCTAACAAGTGCATACAATTCTTTGTCATAAGTGGAATAGTTCAAACATGCACCCTTCAATTTCTCACTAAAATAAGCAATAGGATGTTTATCTTGAATTAAAACCCCTCCAATGCCTACATTAGATGCATCACATTCCAATTCAAAAGAAGCATTAAAATTAAATTTGCATGACAGAAATAGGATAATTGACTGTAATAGTACGAGAAGTACTGGGAGGCCACGTCTGTAGGGAGATCCTTATGACACCCGTTGGCTAATCACCATGGAGGGGTGAGTCCTGTGCATGACAGAGTGACCCCGACATCAACTACAGCTATCATTTGGACCGTGGATTTGGCCTATTTCCGGGATGGTACCACATTGCATGTTGAGAGTTGAGATAGGAGCATGCATCATGTTAGACATTTTAAAGTCGATTAGTGGAATGTTCTTGGATGTTTGTTTATGTTGGTTGCGTGTTGATATATCTGGACTTGTGGTGATGTTATGACGCTTGGGTTGTTTTTCCTTAACTGATATTACCTTTCATCTGTTATTTTATATGACGAACTCACCCTTGCTTTGTTGTGCCATGTGGTCTGGTACCTGTGATGGTTGCGAACCCGGTTCGTGTGAGCAGATAGACAGTAGTATGTGATCCGGGAAGATGACAACTGTTTAGTTGGAGTCGCCGAGTTGCCGGGATGTCGATGTGACGAATCCCGGGCAGGGGTTATGTTTTTCTTATTACACCCCTAGTTTTGATAGTCACTTACATGTTTTGCTAGTTGCACCCCTGATGTTTAATCCCTTACTTCACTTGTAAAACACTTGTACATTTCAAACAAGGATAATTGTACTTACAATTAAAACATGTTTCGTATATGCAGATGTATGTATGCAATTGGAATGTTTCATGCATGCCTTGTTTATGTTTATAATCACCATGTGATTGCGAAAAATTTACGACAGTTTTCATTTACCTATAAAAGAGGTGTTCTTTTTATCAAAAAAAAAATTACGTTAATGACGTGGTTAAGAATTAAAGATACAATAGCGACGTGGCGGGTCATTACAAGCTTCCTCTATATCTCTCTGATTCTGAGTTAAGAGGAATCTTTTACACTATCCATATACAACAATAATTTTTTTTATTAGGGTTGCACTAGTACTCTGGCTCCATTTTCATATTATTGCTTGTGTCAAAAGCTTCTTTATCTTTTCTCTTTATGCACAATGCATTCTTGTTAACATATGCATCACCATATACAACCAAAATTCCAAATGTTGGGTCCAAGATTCTCATAGAGTCATAGTTTAAGGATCGACTCCAACCAGTTTTTAACTTGGTATATTTATAGAAGTGCCCAAAAACTAACTTTTAACTTGTCACTACTTATTTTTTGTTATTTATAAAATTGACTGCATCCTCTTTCATACCCTTCACTGCCCATTAACCCTTTCTGTGGCGCTTTTAAATTAAATTGTTTTGTTGTGAATTTTTTAGGAATGCACTTTTACCAAGTGTGTGGCTAGTTTTGGTTTTTTTATAGGTTTAGGGTTGAAATCTGGTTTTTTAAAGTATGGATATGTTATATTCTATGTGTTTCCAAATATTCCTTATGGCTATTTCTTTGTCAGTTTGTGGTGCTACACGATCAAGCTAGATTGTTTTAATTTACTTTACTATTTATACATGTTTCTAATTGTGTAGGGGATGCTTAAATAGACCAGTGACATGATACTTTTCTTTTATTAAAGTTAATGACATCTTTTTGTTATTATATTATTTTTCGTTTAGTTATATAGTGTGGATAGTCAATAAATGGAAAGTAGTATAGTTGATGCTTCAATTGCTTCAAGAAAACATATCAGAGATGAAGAGGAGGAAGAAGAACTTGAACAAGCATTTTTCATTATTGTTAGTGTTGTCACCATGCTTTTGGGTGCAATGACTTGGTATCATGACAAGTACTTTGTTAAGGAACCTGCCCAAAATTTGGAATTAGAAAGGCCTAATTTCCTCAATCGTTTATACAGGGGAACAAAAACTGATTGCATTGAACAATGAAGGGTCATCAAAAAGGAATTTTTTAAGCTTTGTAGAATTTTACAAGAGAAAGGGCAATTGGTAAAAACAAGAAATGTTCCTATAACTGAAGTTGTGGCAATGTGTTTGCATATCCTTGCTCACAACCTAAAGTATAGAGTTGTGCACTTTAGTTATTGTAGATCCATGGAAACAATAAGTAGGCAATTCAAGAATGTCCTGCGAGCTATAATGAAAGTAAGCAAAAAATATTTGAAGTTCCATGACTATAATCTAGAGGGCCCGGTGGAAAACAAATGGAGATGGTTTAAGGTAAGTTTGTCATTTTTTAGTAATTATAAGGTACTTTAAGTGATTACAACTTGTCTTTTATTTTAAAATGATTTTAGAATTCAATTGTAGCACTTGATGGGATACATATTCCAGTAACTGTTACTGCAGAAGATAGACCTAGATATCATAATAGAAAATGTGATATCTCTACAAATTTTTTAGGAGTTTGCAGTCCAGATTTAAGGTTTATATATGTGTTGCCTGGGTGGGAAGGGTCAGCAGGAGATTCTCGAGTATTGCGAGATGCTTTGCGTCGTCAAAACTGTAACACCCTGAAATTTCGGTGACTTAAAATATATGTGTGATGTATTTCTTGTATGATTTGATTAATTTATTAATTAGGATTAGTTAAAATATTATGTGAATTATCCATGTGCAATTGCTTGATGTAGAGGTTAAGTTATGTGGAGTTTGTTTGAGATGCGCTGTATTTGAGTGATTACGAGTTTGATTCAAAACCTGTTTTATTAAAATCATTATTCTAGATTGGTTAACCGTTAGATCATATTAAAATTTTAAATAAAGGTTCCTAACCCAAATATGTAACTTTTGACCGTTGGGATTATGAAAATAATGTCTATAACGTGAGAAATTAATTTTTCACTAAAGCAGAAAATTCTAGAATCTGGTCAGCTCGCCAGGGGAATTTTTGCAGGCACTTTTGCTCGCCTGGGCGATTAAAGGCGGTGCTGAATACATATTTAAGCTTCCAAGTCACGAAAATGGAGGATTTTTCCTCCCACAAGCCTTTCCTAACCTCCCTTCATTATCCTCCACTACCCACAGCCACCGGAGACCACCACAGACCGCCGTTGCTTGCCACGAGACCACTGCACGGAGAGGAACCCTTTAATCGGAGTGGAATCTTCAAAACTCTTCTCGAAGTTTTGGTAGAGAATGGAGCTCCCAATCCTCCTTTCTTGGTTTCCTTGAGGTAATCTTGGTTTCTTTTGTCTTCTTCTAGCTAGTTTAAGCTTCTCTTAGTGTCTTTTTTGTTTTGGGTACTGTTGTTGGGAGTTTTACACTTCCTTTGAAAAACCCTTTGAAAATGAGATGTTGTAAAAGTCTCCTTTTTATGAAACTGATATCATTTTTGTGATCCTTGTTGAACCCTGGTCACATTGGTGTGATCAAAATTTCAAAATGATGTCTTTTGATGTGGACTCTTAAAACACCATTTTAGCCTCTTTTTAAATTTGAGTGGATATTTGACCCTGAATGCTAACGTTAGCCTTGTTTTTGAAATCTATATACTAAATTATCTTCAATTTGATATATAGAGCTCTGCGTTTGGGCCAAAGCACATGAACTTGAGAGATCCCAAAACAACGTTTCAAGGAGCTAATGGAAAGACATAGATAGGTAAGGGGAGTTTATTATTTAGGTATAGTTTAGATACCATAGTTGGGGGCCAGGGAGTCCAACTATGAGAATATCTGTCTGTCCCTGTTGTGTGTTGGTTTTCAAGAAAAACTACGTTTTTAACTAATGGGATGCAATGTATTTATGATTTATGTGTGTTTGTCCCTGTGTGTGTAGTTGTTTTCAAGACAAATGATGTTTTTAACTAATGGGATGCGGTGTATTTATTATTAATGTTGTGGATGACAGTGAAATTGAGATACCATGGAAATGATTGATGATGTTTACATGATTTGTGATGATTTAGATAAGGTGATGCTTATGTGATTGGTGATGTCTAAATGAAATAATATTCAAATGAGATATATGTTTATTGGGTTAGTGATATTGTTGTTGTAATGATTGGATTTTTTGGAAAAGTCTTAATTACAGAGGAGACTCTGTCCAAAATTTTTATAATATTTTTTCCTATTTAATTCTTTATTAAGTTTTTAAATGGGCATAAAAGAGTGTTTTTATATATTGTAGTCCTCCTCTTTAATTTAGAATTTTCCTAAAAATATCAGTCTTGTGATATGGTGAATTATGAATGTATGAAATTTGGGTTGTCTGAAGACCTGGGGAATGTGAATCTCAGGCATATGTATTATGTATAGATGTGAAATGTGATTGCTTGTGATGTCGTTGATGATATTGAAATTGAGATGCCATTGAGGTAGTTGATGATGTTCAAATGAGATGATATTGATATACATGATGATGATATTACGATGATATGATGTTGAGGTTGATAATGACATTGATGAGAGATAATGTTGATGTGAACAATGTCATTGTGTGTGGATATACATGGATACCCATGAGGGGTGTATGACGGGTTACCCTTGCGAGGAAGGATTTGTTCCTAGTCAGGTCATACATTGATGGTGCCCATGGTTGTAGGTTGTGTATGTACACGTGGGATGCAATGACCGGTTGGTTACCCTTGCGAGGATGGATTTGTTCCTAGCCACGGTCAGTGTATCGGTGAGCCCACATTGGTGTGTTACGTATGTACATGGGGGGTGCATGACGGGTTACCCTTGCGAGGAAGGATTTGTTCCTAGCCGGGTCATGCATTGATGATGCCTATGTTTCATACTTCATTTGTATCTATGGAAATAGAATGAAGGCACGCGCGTACCTGTGGGTTTTAGTGGGTTGAGAATGCAGGTACTAAGGGGTCATCAGGTTTGGAATTCCCTTGAGACTCTAGCTAATCACCGGGTGGGGGAATGACCAGTGCACGACAAGGTGATCCTAATAGGCGATGAATCATTTTTCCTGTGAGAGGCTATTTCCGGGATATGGTACCACATTGCATGCTGATAGATGAGTCAGGTGCATGCATCATTCCATGCATGATTGTTTGAGTTGTGAAATGCATTGGATGATTGGTTTGTTGAGTATGTATTGGAATCATGGATTTTTGTTAATGATTGTGGTGGGTAATGTCGTTTCTTCCCAATTGCTGCTATTTGATATTTGTTGGTTTTATATAATAAACTCATCCTTGCATTTGTTGTATCGTGTGGTTGGTACCTGTGATGATCGCGAACCTTCGTTCATGTGAGCAGATGAGTAGCCTTAGGTGACTCTGGAGGGAGATTCTTTTTGGTTGGAGTCGCCAAGCCGACGTGATCACGTTGGGCTTCTTTTTGGGAAAGAGTTGTGTTTTATTAATCAACTCTTTCTTAGTTAGTTCTTTGACTTTTTGTTAGATATTTAATTTCAGTTGTATTACATGTAAAACTAAAGGAAGTTTTTAACATGTGGATGACCTATACCGATTTAATATATATATATGTACATATGTGATTAATTATGGAATGGTAATATATGTATGATAATTATATTATCGCGAAAAATTTACCATCATTTTCATAATCAAGTTAATGAAGTTTTCATTAAAAAAATTAAATCTTGTGCGGTAAGAGTTGATGATACAGTAGCGACGAGGCGGGTCGTTACAAAAACTGTCTCCATATTCCAAGTGGTAATATCATGAAATGATGATACTTTATATATAATATTTTTTTATATATAATATTTTTTATATATATTATTTTTTTTAAACCATTGTAGGCAAATATTTTCTTATGGGTGCGGGGTATACAAATGGCCCTGGAGAATGTAAGTGCAAGGAATATTAATGAGTAGATCGAAAACACCCCTCAAAACTACAAGGAGTTATTTAATCTTCGTCATGTAAGTGCAAGGAATGTTATTGAAATGTTATTTGGGGTATTGAAGAAACGATGGAGTATATTAAGAATTCCTTCTTTTTTTGATATAAAAACACAAATAATAATCATTAATGCTTGTTTGATGCTACATAATTTCATAAGAGATGAACAAAAAAGTGATCCAATTTTGGAAGCCCAAGACATGGAACTTTTATCTGTTGTTGACAATGAGTTAACCAATCAACAAATGGAAAGAGTCATAAGCAACAACGGAGATGATGACACAACTATCCAAGCAACTGAGGAATAAACAAGATTTCATGACACTTTAGTGATGGATATGTTTGCTAACTATCAAATAAGAAGAAACTTTGATTAGGGAGATGTTTTTAATGGATTTGGATTTTGTTTCTTATGTGTAATTGACTCTATATTCATGTATGTGTGATACTTTGGATTTTTGTATTTCATAATACTTTGGATTTTGTTTTCTTTTTATGTGTAATTAACTTTATACTTTCGTACAATGCTAATTTGACATATCTTACCTTTATATATATGCAATTATATATGTGAGATTATTATTTTTTGATATAGAGAAATGGAATCAAGCAATGTGACGAACAAGTCAAGTGGAAAAAGAAAGATGGCTAGTGAGGACACAAGAAGTTACTTCGCATGGAATTTGGAAAAAGAGCATGTGCTAGCTGATGTGCTTAGAGATCAAAGAAATTTGGGGAATAAAGGTGATGGAAATTGGAAAGCAGTAGCATATAGTACTACAGCTCAAATTTTGTCTAAGCATTTTGGAGTTCACCTCATGGCAGATAATGTTAAGAACCATTTTAAGCTTTGGAGAACATGGTATGAAATTGTGAGTGATATTTTTAGTCAAAGCAGATTTAACTGGGATAGTACAAAATACATGATTACCGTTGAAAATGAAATTGCACGAAATGAATATGTTAAGGTAGTCAATAATCTTTTTTTAATTTTATTTATTATTCAATTGTAGTTATTATTTGTGTCATTATTAACATGTTTCTATGTTTTTCAAGTCACATGAAGAGGCCAAATGATTTCGATTCAAAGTCATTCCTAATTGGGATGATATTGTAGACCTATGTGCAAAGGATAGAGCTATTGGAATCGGAGCAGAAAATGCATTAGATGCGGATGATATCATAAGCAAAGAAGCAAATGAAGAGGAAGCAGTTCACAATGTGAGTATTGACTTAGAGGGATCAAGTTCTGCCACAAGGAAAAACATTCGCCCAAGTAAGAGTGGAGAGAAAGAAGGGATGATTTCCTCAATGAAAGAAGTAGCCGAGTCATTGAAAGAATTTGATGAAGTGACTTAGAAGAGGATGGAGAATAAAAAAAAGATGGAGATAAAAGAAGCTCAAGAAGTAGTACATGAAGTGGTGAATGAGCTAGATAATATACCTAATTTTAATGGTGCACTTCGACATAAGCAATTGATTGGTTGGTAGAAAATCCCATTAAGTTTGCAATTTTAAAAGCTCTTTCATTGGATGAGAATGAGGATTACATCTCGTCTTTTATGCCTTGATGCCAAATTAAAGGTACATTTGTATTATCTGTGTCGGTGTCAATATATGGACTGAAATTACAGTATATGATTAAAATTTGCTTCATTAATATGCTTATATTACTTTTACTTTAGGTTCTTTATATATTTTGGAGATAGACTTGTTTGAGAGTTGACAATTGATGTTTGCTTCTAGCTTGTGATTGTTTTCTATTTGATGTTGTTTTCTATTTGATGTTGAGCATTGGTTCCACATTATGCAGATCGGGAAACAACAGTTTCATTGTGATGATTGTGGGATTTGTAGGTGCGTTGTTTGTTCGTTTGAATAAATCCATCCATTATGGCCTTAGTTATCCAAGTTTATGACATACTACTAATTTTGGTGATGAAATTTGGAACAGAATTGGTGGTCGAGAGAATTATTTCCACTGCAATAAGTGTGGTACGCATTCATCATCTAGCTACCATTGTGTCTCTTTCATTGCTTTAGTATAAAAAGTGTTTTTCCTTTTCAAATTAAGTTATGCTGTAAATTGTTAGTTTCAAATTGTTAAAAGATTCAATTCTTTCCTACCTTGC
>CM023941.1:19628690-19647708 GCA_013407115.1 Glycine latifolia | reverse complement strand
ATAAGCAGCAGTAGGTGACTTTGGAGGGAGATCTTCTTTTTGGTTAGAGCCGCCAAGCCGACGTGACGACGTTGGATTCCTTTTTGGAGAAAGAGTTGTGTTTTGTTAATCAACTCTCTCTTAGTTAGTCTTTGGCTTTTTGTTGATATGTAATTTCAGGTGTATATACACGTAAAGCTAAAAGGAAGTTCTGACATGTGGATGACATGTACTAATTTAATATATATGTATAATGTGTTTAAATATGTAATTGTAATGTGTATGATAATTGTATTATCGCGAAAAATTTACCATCATTTTCATAATCAAATTAATGAAGTTTTATTAAAAATTGAAGTTGCACGATTAAGAGTTAGTGATATCGTAGCGACGAGGCGGGTCGTTACATTTGCTACTAACAAGTGCTGGAATTTATGGAATTAAATTGAACTTGAGACAAAAAAATCCAGCCTTTGTTATTTTTGAGTTGATGTGCTTCTTCATGTTTGTCCAGGTTAGCTTTAATGTGGTATTGAAGGGCTTGAGTTCTAGCTCTTGTCATAGGTCCTTTAAGGCTAACCAAAGGAAGTGCTTCAAGCACTCCTTCTAAAGCTTTAGCTTGCAATGGACCTCCATCAATTACAGACATCTTCAAGCTTTATATAGACTTTAGAGCTTCCATCAATTAAGAGATCACAGCTAGCTGTTGCCTAACAGCTTGGGCGTTTTGCATGTGGCAAGTTACTATGCAGAGAGAGAGTGTGAGGATCACAAACATCTTATGCAGCGTATCTTCAGAGAAGTACATCTTGTCAGTGTGACCTTGTGCTCAGAGCTGACTTTTAGTGTATAGTTAAAATACAACGTTAATAGCACAAGACAAAAGGAATAAAGAATGTCAAGACAAGCCAATTCAAAACTTCCCTCTTGTGCGCTAAGGCACATATTGCTTACTGAACCATGGACGTTACTTTATGATGATAATTCTCAGGTTTAGAGGATCAAGTACTAAAGCACTTGTCTTTTTAGGATTGGACGCTAAGGCAATGTCGTCCAATGATTGATACTTCAACTATTGTTCAAAGTCTTTCTCCTCATTTTTCTTGTATCTCATAGAGATAGACAAACCTGTAGGTTAAACATGAAAGGTTATCACATAAAATTTATACTTTGTTAACATCAAAGCCTTAGGGACTTAACTATTTGGTACAATCCAATGTGAGTTGGACGCAGCCAAACTTAACAATTGTTGCCACCATCATACCACCATCAGCATCACCGCCACCACCAATGCCACCTCACCATCGTCATCGCAACTGGTATCTCAACCGTTATTATTACGGTTGACATCACCACTGTTATCACTACCACACAAAATACAATCTTAAATTAATTTTAATATGATATAAAACTTTTAAAATGAGTTTATTTAAAATTAATCATATTTAAAAATTAGTTTAATTTTTTTAAAACTAAAACTAAAAATTAATTATTATTTTAAAAATTTTGAAACTCAAAATCACCCCAAATCAGAACTTATTGTTCAATTACTAAGTACTGATTATTTTTTGGGATACAATGATAGTAATGAAGCCTATACTAATTATGAAGTATTGTTTTTAAGAAAAAAAAAATTTATAATGTACAACTATTAAACTTTAATTTATTTTTAAACCTTAAACATTATGTTAACAAAAAGAAACCATTTATAAATTCGAAACGATAGGGAGATTAATATATTTTTTTTGGTAGATTAATATTTAAGAGTGTCCTTGCAGGAACCATAAAAGACAAAAAAAAAAAATTATTTAAGTATTTTATTTATTTATTTCCAAGTAAATGTCGAAACGGATGTTACACTTGATAGTTGATATAGAATATAACTCACCTATACCACGATAAGCGACACCAATTACTAACCATATATATATATATATATATATATATATATATATATATATATTTTTTTTTTTTTTTGTTACAACCAATTACTAACCAAGTAATATACATTGTGGTAAAGATGGGTTATATCTCTATATAGGAATGGATCTTGGGAGCAAACAAATCTTGTTTCTCCTCCCTTATGACCCTTTATATATATATGAGAAAAAAAATTAAAATTAAAAATTAAAAATATTAATAAAAATTATATTTTTGAGTTAATATTTGTTAATTTTTGTAATTAATATATCATATCTCTAATTATATCCATAAAATAATAATAAATATTTTTAAAATTTATTATTTGTTAAATAATTATTTATTCAAATTTTAAATATATAAATAATTGCGTAAAAAAAAAAATCCAACTCCTCCTTTGATCCACTCGTGTGTTCCTCCATGTCTCTATCAACTATTTTAGATGGGGGAATATTTTTTTAAAAATTATGTGGGAATGAAAGATATATTTTAGATGTGGCACTCACAAATTTTAAAATTTTACATTTAAAAGTAAACATGTTTCACCATTTAAATAGAAATAATTCTAGTATATTTACATTTAAAATATTGTTTTCAAATAAAGTTTAATTTTCATACATTATTTTCTAAAACAACTATTTCAACATTAATTTTTAAACTATTTTATGTATAAAAAAGTTATAGCATGTGAACCTTATAGAGTTGGCTATTTTATTTAGATTTTTAATTAAGGATATTTTCTATAACGTATACCACAACGATGGTATAAAATATAAATCCTTGTAAAATCATATTAAGGAAAATTCAGCTAGAACTCCATGTCAAAGTGTAATTAGTTTAAATAATAAAAATATTTAATAGTTAATAGGGTAATTTTTAAATAAAATTAGTTTATAGTATGACAGTTTAGTCAACCGTATTAATTTCTATTCTAATTTAATCTAATTTTTTTTATAATAATGATTATAAAATGTCAACTTTAGATTTTATATAAACAACTTAAAATTTTTCTTATGTTGTTTATCAGTACTTAAATTTTTCATCATATACCGACTTTATTGGATTAATTTTTTTGTTGGATTATGGTATAAATATTGAATATTTATTAATTTTATTGACAATTCATTTTTATTATTAAGTAATTTATTAATTTTAGTAAAATTTTCAGCTGAACTGTAAATTTTTCACTATAAAATTCAAATTCAAAACTTTGATTTAAATTTGATTAAGAGATTATGTCAGTTCTATTTATATCTTATAACAATGTAATTTTTTTATTAGTAAAAATGGAAATCACTCAAAACATATATTGAAAATTTTATAAATCACTTACTCAATTAATTAGTATAAGAATGAAATTTTTTTAGATAACATATGCTAATGCAATTTTGCTGAAGACTCATCTATTTTTTAAACATCCGTATAATTTCTTTTATTAAATTCAATCAAGCAAAAGGAAACGACGCGTTGTTGTCTCAGAGATGATTACGGTCATTGACAGGGTCGTCAGCTTTCGTCCTTTTTAGTTTTTAGACTTAACCCCACCACTAACCAGAATATATATCTTTACTCTTAAAATTTTCTAACCATTTAATTATTGGGTCACGTTTTTCTCGATGCCTGTATATGTGTATCAACTTTTATTTTATTTTTCTTCTGTTGAGCACGTGTATGTACCACTTTCCCATGTGAAGAAACAACCCTCTCCCTAATATCTTATTTGGTGACCATTTTTATATTCCCATTTTTGTAGTTTACCGTCTAATCTTTCTTGGATGAATAATTTCCTTAGCGTTACAGATCATCATCGTGAATTTTATCCTTCCAATATGCCATCACTTTATAGATAAGAATTCTCTTTAAAGTTTGTCCAAAAGCGTTTGTTTTATTTATGTAATATTTTGCTTTTATTTGATGCAATGACAAAATTAAATTCAAAGTCTCCCATTAATTACTATTTTAAGCATCGATGCCGTAGCCCGTAGGGTTCATTCAAAATGTATATATGACGATAAAGCAAAGTGCAATGGTTTCTCAAAATATTTTCACAAAAAGAATTGGTTTCTCAAAATATTACTTGCACTTCCACTTTTCGTCTTAGCTAGTAAACGAATCCATATAAAAGAAATAAAGAAAGTCCACTGCATCTTAGCCATTGATAAAAGATACATAAAAAATTAAAAGGTTTTGGTAAAATTTTAATACATGGGAAGAGTAGCGCGACTTATTTGATTGAGAATTCGGCAATCAAAATAGAAACATGAACAATTGTAAACTAAAAAACTATAAGGTGCTCCTTAAATAAAATATAACTCAAATAAGAAAGTAGAAAGAAATAGAAAAGTAACAGAATACACGATGAGCAGAGAGAATAATAAAAATAGCCTATTTATACTTACAAGAGATAATTAGAAGTTACAAAAAAATAAATAGAAATATCAAAATATCATAAAAGATATAGGCAACCACAAATAAATTATTCATAACACTTTTTTTAGATGTTTATTATCTAAGAATGTGTATGGTTAAAATATTATCAGGAAAACCCAATGAGATAAAAACTTAGTAAAGAAAATTGAGTACATCATCCTTCAATCGTTATTATGTGTCTCATTAAAAACCTTGCTAGGAAAATCTAATAGGACAAAATAATAATGAAGGAAAAAAGAATACAAATTGTATTTACTTCTCCCCCCTCATGTAGATAATTATTTTTAAGACGACGAAGTTCAATCTTGTGTACTAATTACTAAAAAGCTAAAGGTTCTTTATGGCAAAATACTTTGTAAAGAGATATGCTAGATTTTCACTTGAACAAACTTGTTGAATGTTTATATCACAATTCCTTCAAAGATCAAACTTGGTGAATGTTTATACCAAAATTCCTCCAAAGATCACCATTGAAGAAGAATTTTTGAAGAATATGTTTTGTTCTATCTTCTTTAATGCATTATTCTTTCAATTGAACAATATATAATACATGCAATTTGTCTTCACATATGATAGTCAATACCATTTTTCCTAAAGATAAATCACAAGTTTCTTTAAACATATGTCGAAATTACTTGCATATAATTATCTTTACAAATAACTTACATCTACATAACCAACTAAATTTGACTTGAAAAATTTCAAATAAAATAAGTCAATATCTATTATTCCTCTAAAATTACAAACTATACGCTTCACTCCATTTTAATATATTTGTGTAGGTGAAGAACTATATGTTGTTAATAATTTAATAACAAATGTTATATCAAGACTTGTATAACTAACAAGATACATCATTGCTCTTATAGCACAAAGATATGGTACTTCAAGACCAAATAGTTCTTCATCCTTTTCTTGATGTCTAAAAGGGTCTTTATTCACATTTAAAGACCTTACAATTATTGGAGTGTATAATAGACGCAATAAAACATTTTAAGCACCTTTGTTATACAAGCCTCTTGATGCACAAAAACTCCATTTTTTAAATACTCAATTTGTAATCCCAGGAAAAATTTTGTCCTTCTTAAATCATTTATCTCAAACTCTTTCTTTAAGCAATCTATAGCTTTTGAAGGCTCTTCACGAGTTCCAACGATATCCATGCCATCTAGATAAATAACAATTATGGAAAATCGGATCTTTTCAAGGACAATTAAATCCTTCGAAGAGTTTCATATAAATGTCATTTTTCATTGAGCTATACAAATTGGTTGTAACAATATCCATTATATATAAGTTGAGTCTTTATGAGCAACCATACTAGTTGAATATCGAAAATACTTGTATCCGCTACATGTTAATGTCTCTTTAAAATCAATATTTGGTCTTTGTGAAAATCCTTGAGCAACTAGTCATACTTTGAATCTCACAATTTCACCATTTTCATTTTGCTTTTACACAAAAACTCATTTGTATCTAACTAGTTTTACACTTTAGATGTATGGACTATAGGTCCAAAAATCTTTGGCTTAACAAGCGAGTCTAATTCTACTTCAATAGCATCTTTCCATTTTGGTCAATCATTTCTTTGTCGACAATCACTAATGAACTTTGGTTCTTGATCCTCAGTAACATTTATTATATTTAGCGATGTATTATATGAAAACACATTACCAATGTTGACTTCATTTTGGTTCCATCATTTTTCATTCATGACATAGTTTGAGATCTCTTTATTTTCACTAATTTAAAAAACCTGAGTTCTTTTGGAACTAAAATATATAATTATGTTAGAGGAATCTTTTCAAATTTTTATAAACTCAATTTGACCATTTAAATTTTAGCTCCTTTTCTTAATTGATAACTTTTATCTTTGGAACCAACGACTTTACCACGATTCATGTGTATCTAAGACTCATTTTGCAATATTATATTATCCAACAAGGACATAAAAAAATATTGGAGCATTAGCATTTGATACATATGATTTAGCCATTCTTTTGACTAAACTTTGTATATGAATTATCTTTTGAACTTGTGGTTCGCATTGTTTTGTTCGAGGATCAAGATGATAATTCATTCAACTGATATCCCTTTCCATTTCCTTATTCTCTCCCTAATGTTAGGACAATTGATTCAAAATAACAATTGAATAATTGAGTCATATAGATTGATATTCATTCTTAACATATATTCTCAACCTTTATTTAGGATTCATCTTAGTGTGTTATGATGAAACAAATGGAATATACAACACATCCACAAATTATCGAATGGAAAATGTTAGGTTTCTCATTAAAATCAATTTCAAATGAGGGAAATAATTATAACTTATTGGCGTGATGCGAATCAATACTCATTATAAGCATAAGATATAAACTGACCAATGTAATAAGGGAAATATGCTTTTAGTCAACTAAACTAACAATCTCACAAACTTTTGGTTGTGAGTTGAAAACAATCAAGCATGTAATCATTTAGTTGGTGCATCAATTAAAACCATAAAATATCTAAATGATCCACATGATGGCTTCTTGGTCCTTGAAAATTACCTTATTTCATTCTAAAAATGAAATTGACACATTCCTAATTTTCTTGCTGATGGTTTGCTTATTAACTTTGATAACCATTGTCGAATTGTTTCAAAACAAACTAGGATTAATTTTGCAGTACATGAATAACTAGGTCAACTCAGAGATACAATCCAATTTTGTTCCAACTTCAATTCACTTATAAAGAGTAGGAGATTTCAACAAACAGTTTGCAGACAATTGAAAAAAAATGCAGAAACGTAGAAACAAAAATGCAGAATTTTACAAGAATTATGAAACAGATTTAAGAGTATTAATCCAATTTACTAAATCCAAACAACTCGAATTATCACAGTTTGCTACAGATGATGATCATATTATGAAAGTTTAGTCAATCTCATTAGAGATAATTCAATAGAACTAATCCCTAATTACATTGAGATCACAAATCAGATTAAAAGATCATCCAATTCATCTGTGATTAGATTAGAATTAAGAAATTAATCAATAACCTAATTCATTTCCAATCCTAAACACATTAAGAATCATGAATACAAAAATAGAATTGGAGAAGAGGATGAACATCTACAACAAAATTTGTAATACTTAACCAGAACTCAAATTCCTCATTGCTTGAACTGGATCCTTGGATTGATTAGTTGTTTAGCCTTCCATAGTCATCACCAATGGAAGAACAACAAAAATTGAGCAAGAAAAGAGAAGAACAAAGTTGAAGAGATAAAGAACAATTGAGAGAAAAAGAGATAGAAGAGTTTGATCTAAAACTTGCACTAGAAGTTTCTAAAATTTGTTTTGTACAAAAATGATTCTAACTAACAACCTACTTTTGAAAATACACTAATAGACTAATATATAATGTAACTAATCAGAAGAAATGGATGGGCCTTCATTAGGCCCAACTAATCTCTCTAATTAAGCTAATTACACAATGCAAATGCCTAAAATTCGTAGCCCAAAATCCAAGTGCAGAGGCTTTGACTTCCATGCCTAAAATGCCCCTCAAAACGATAGAATTGGCCCAAGCTCATAATTGTAGCTTTTTTCCTTAGCTTTCCAGGTATTACTCATATGCTCCATTTGAAGTTCTGTAGTGTCCTATAGGTCCTGCACAAGGGGGATAGGTTAAGTAAGCACAAAATCCAAAAATAAGCACAATTATCAATTAAGCCCAATTATTTGCCTAAGACCAAAACTGAGTTAAGGTGAGAAAATGATAGAGGACTATCCAAAGAGCATGAAGTTCTAGAAGCACTCAATGAATTGAAGGTTCCAATAACAAGGTCCAAAACCAAGCTTTTACAAAAAGAGATGACCAAGAGAATCATGGTTGGACTATTTAACAAGGGCAAGGTGGAGGAAGACACAAGGAGTTGGATTGGAGCACCTTGAAGATTGTAGGAGAGCTCGCTTAGTGCGAATATCGAGCTTAGCACAATTCCTTTTGTAGCTTTTGTAATTTCCTAGTTTTCATCATTTTTGTAATTTTTCTTATTGTTGTAATTTAGTAATTTCTTATTTGTGTAATGGGCCTCAATCTGGACTAAAATAAGGATCATGACGTTATTCATTGAAAATAATAGAATTACACACAATAACCAAGAGGGGGGTGAATTGGTTTAAACTTGGCCTTTTAAAATTCTTTAGAAAATCAGAGTTAAAGGTTCTTAATCACAATTAAAACAAGAATGACTTAAATCAATCAAACCACTCAGCCCAAGAAAACAATTACTTAAAATAGAACTTGTTGAGTAATGTAGATATCATCAAGAACTATAGATCAAGATAACAAGAAGAGATTAAGGAATAGAGAACAAAACAAGAATTTATACTGGTTCACTTCTCAAGAGAAGCTACATCCAGTTCTTCTAATCAACATTAGATTAGAGTTCCACTATTATCAAATTTCAGTTCTTACAATCTTTACAAAAATCACCCTTTATCAAAGCTAGATAAAGAATAGAAATCTAAAACCCTATTAGACTCCTAGTGATCAAGACATAGAGAACCCTTCTCCACTCTTCTCTATAGAGAAATCTACTCTAGAAAAAGCTTCAATAACCATTTACAATAGTTACAAACAACCAAGAATTCAGAAACAAATTTACAACAAGCGTTAATGGAGAGAGACAACTTGATGATCCAATGAATATGATTTACCAATCAGAGTTGAAATGAAGAAATCAATTTCAAAACTTTCTCTCCAAAAGCTTCTTTGAAAACCTTGCCCAAGAAAATCTTTCAACACACCATTAAGATTTAAAAGAGTGGGACAAGAACTTATCTAACTTAGAATTAGGGGTGTTCACGGGTACGGGTCACCCGTGAACCCGAACCGATCCGAACCGATCTGAACAGTTTGGGTTGGGTCATTTATATATTTGGGTCAAAACCGAACCGAACCGATCAAAACCGTTCATGTATGGGTTGGGTCACGGGTTTAGATTTACAGATCCGTTGATCCGATGACCCGATCCGTGAACCCGTAATAGTAATATAAATTTTATTATTTATATATATATATATATATATATTAAAAATTAAAAAAAAATAATTTGACAATAAAAAAAAGGTAAGATATTATAAATGGTTAAGATTGCATTCAAAAATAAGATAGGATATTTTTTTATATTGCATCAAAAAATAGGATAGAATATTTTTAAGATTGCATTGCATAATATAATAGAATATCTTTAAGATTACATTGGATAATATGATAGAATATATTTAGGATTGCATTCAAAAATTGGTTAAAATCATATCTTTAAATTAGTATAAATAGAAACATATTTTGGTGTTCATGTATGCATTCCATTCCAAATAATATTAGAGTATTAGAGAGTTTATGTTTGCATCATTGAGAGAATTGTTGTGAGATCATATAGAAGCGTTTGACAAGTTTGATTCTTCAACTGATTTAAAGATACCTATTTGCTTAAGGAATATAAGCGTAAATGTAACTATCTTATTGTATTCTTCTTCTTGACTTTGAAAAAGGTCGCAGCTGGGAACTAGAATACCAGTTTTGTCTCTGTTCTTGATGAATTGAGACATGCAACTTCTGGCTGGGAAACTAGGATACCAGTCTAATTGGGAAACAAGGATATCAGTCTATCTCTATTCTTAGTGAATTTAGACTAGAGCTTTTTGCTCGGAAACAAGGATACCAACTGGGATAATTGTTGTGTAAGGGTAGACTATTATAGTAAATATTGTTCACAAATATTTTGTTTTAATTTATATTATAAGTCTATTTTATAATATTATGTTGATGGTATTAAATGAATCAATTTTACTACTTTCATACATTTGATAATATTGTTTTAATTGTATGAGATATTTGAAAGAATCGTGATAAAATAGTAGTTCTAAAAAAAATTAAATGGGTAACCCGGTGATCCGAACCGAACCGAACTGTTCATGAACGGGTTGGGTTGGGTTGGGTTTCAATTTTTTTTTTCTGAAAACCGAACCGAATCGAACCGATCAAATTTGATTGGATTGGGTCCTAAATTTGGCCAAAACCGATCCGAACCGATCCGCGAACACCCCTACTTAGAATATCCTTTCTAACTTTAAGAAGGCTTATGAATGCTTTGAAATTTCAAAGTCAAGAAGTGTTGGTTTAAGACAAAACTCAGTCTATTTATAACCAACTTTTATAACATAATGTAATCGATTAAATCGCCATAATAATAGATTAAATTATCATATGTAATAGATTAATCTTCCAGATAATCGATTAAAATATTCTTAGCTCAATCTGGAAAATGTAACAAACAAAGTAATTGATTAAATCAGTCATGTTTAGTTTTGGATTTAGCTTATGTAATCGATTACAGAATGTGGTAATCGATTAAGGCAGTCATGTGCAATTTTTAGAATAAGCCTAGGTAATCGATTACAGATTGTAGTAATCGATTAAAGCAATCATGTATGTTTTAGAAACTTAGCTATGTAATCGATTATAGAATATGGTAATCGATTAAGACAGATAATCATGATTTACATTTTGTGCTATGTAATCGATTACGAGTAGTTAGTAATCGATTAAAGTGTTCTGCATGGCTTTTCCAGAATCTAACAGAAGCCGGTTGTCATACCCTAATTCTGTCCGAGTACCCAAAAAAAATGAAATAAAAAGATAGAACAAAATAAAAAATAAAAAATATAACAATTAAAAAAAGAGAAAAAAAAGAAGAGAGCAAAAAAAGCCCATTAGGTCAACAAAAAAAAAAAGCTACAACACCCATATAAGGGGGAGGCTGGATCATTAATTACACAGAAGGGGAGGGCATGGATCCCGGAGTGCAAGGAAGGACCAATCCGGCGACGCCATTTGGCAGCGGGACTAGAGGGAGAGGAGGGGCCTCTCAAGTAACCTCCATTCTCTCAGCTTCCTCTCTTTTCTTCTCTCCTTTCTCTCTTCCCCTTCCTTCTCTTCTCCTCCTTCTTTTTTTTTCATTTAGCCGTCGCGCGCACCACCATCGCCTCTGCACCACTGTAACACCCCGTATGCATCCGGTTGTTAACATTCAAATACGATCATTAAGTGCAACATATAAATTATCGACAATTAATTTGGAAGCAACAAAAGAGTGACGTCATCCCACGTCAATATTGTATACAATAACATAGTGTGCATTATTCAGAGCGAATACTCTTAAAACAACACCCCTCAGAGCCGAGGTACATCATAAGGGACCGGGATACATCACAAAAGGGTGTCGGGTTACCAAAACACAAAAATGCATATACAATTATAACCGACATGCCCCAAAAACTAAGCCCCACGCGGAGCCCATCCCGACTCGGCCTATGGTCCGGTATCCCACGGACTGCTTGCTACTCGGGCCTTTTGCCCCGGGATCCGCCTTCCTCCCTGTGCTCATCACCTGCAAACACATATAATCCCCAACTGGGGTGAGATAATGATCTCAGTAAACTTTGGGTTCTGGAAGGCCTTTCCTTCCCGGGTTCACTGCCACGATACATAGTATTAAAACAGGCATTACACAAATTAGCCATCCCGACTTTCAGAAAGATAATACATGTATGCAATCACACGGATCATACAAGAGAATATCATCCAACTTAATGGGCACATGCTCTCGTACATCCCTTGCCTGAGGAAGACCATCCAACTTAACGGGCACATTCCCCTAGGACTTTGGGCAGACACCACCAGAGGAACCGGGTTCTGTGTGGACGTATATGGCTATTCCAAGAGAGGCTCATCCAACTTAATGGGCATTCTCTCTCATGGTTTTCGTATATACTAATTGACCACTTAGAGTTGTTCCACATCACTTTGGCTCTAAAGGAAGTCCATATTTGTCCATTCTACTGGCCAGAGAATTCTCACACAATCACAACATATTATCACAGTGCAAATCATATACATGGTCTCAATCAAAGCAGTAACACACAATTTCAATACATGCATAATGACATACAATAACCATCACTCCCTCGGAGTATGGTGGAACGCCGTTGAGGGGAAGAACTCCCAAGAACAGAGTGTTAGTATATGGATGTCCTAGAGACAATCTTTTCATTAGATTAGGACATACATGTACTTTTCAATATTGTCATAAATAAATTATAAGCGCTCTTTATCTTGTTTCATATTATGTCTCGATATCATTATTAATATATGAGTAACTGGATAAAACCCTTGGAATAGAATAGGTATCTCTTGAGTATCAGTGATGGGATCACGATCATGAGGATTCAAGGATACCAGATGTCTACTCCTAAATTTTAAGTTCCTAGTCTAGAGACACTGAGAATGGGGATCAGTGATCTCGGATAAGACTAGCACGACTTATCTACTTGTATGCAGATACAAGGTAAAGACCTCATGAGCTACAGACATGGAGATGTCTTAGCTAAAGTCGTGGGTGGACCTATAAGGGTATAGCTCACACTGAACGGACCCACAAAGAGACTCTATGAGGAAATCTCACAGATAGTATCATTAGAAGTAGTCTCTTATTATTTGGGTGTGTCTTTCCTTAGACCAGAAGTTTTCACCTAGACTGTATTCTAGAAGACATGCTTTGATTGTATACCTTGTCTGCCTGAAACATGGAGACACATAGGTATACCTTTGGGCATGTCCTGAAAGAACACAAGTCTAGGGTGACTAGCTGAAGGATATCGTCAAATCTCTGTGAGAGATTAGGTTATCTGTAAACCAGAGAAATCGGGATGACATTTACGGGACTCGAGAATCTATGCATAGTAAAAGAAATCATGAGATGATTTGCCTTTAGAGTCAGTAAAATTGGAGACTCCCTATTTCGTATTAAAGCTTACCCTAAACCGCAAGGGCAGATACGTTTCCTTACCCTAGGTTTTATGGGAAGGTAACCGAGACGAAAGGAAATACATATGGAAACCAAATAGATTTAATAGGATGATCTTGTCATTTACCTAACTAGTTCTGGGGCAACAAAGCATTGCTAGTGCTCTGTGTTGTCATTAAATGGTTAGTGGCCTTGTTGGGCCCAAACTCATTTATGTCAGTAGCTATGTTGGGCCTAATGGGTCACACACTAACACTTTATTGTCATGACATTATAGCATTAAAGGTTTTGGGCCTAATAATGGTTGTTGGCCCAAGAAAGAGTTTGGATACCTATCTTAAAGAGAGAGGGGCGCATGAATGGAGTTAATGGGCTTGGATAGTCCAAGACATTATTAATTAATTTAAATAGTTAAATTAATTATCTAATATTTAAATTTGATAATTTAAATTTTGAATTTAAATATGAATTAACTATAGTAGTTAGTTTCATATCAAAAGGAGAAGATAAGAGCTAGATTTGAATTTGAATTCAACTAACATCTTATCATGATCATGTCCTAGATTTTAGGAAGAAGTTTGAGGGCTGATTATGGGGCTTACATACGGTTGATATTTAATTATTATTTGGTAAAATAATTCCCAAGTAATTGACTTGGTCTTAGGAGGATATGATAAGAGGTTGTTGGCAATTTTTGAAATACAGCAACTCTATCTTTTCTTCACGTATGGGATTCTTCATAATCAGATTTTTTGGTCAAAAAAATCTGACTCAAACTCTTCTATAAAGTGTGCTATTGTGATCATAGTTCTCTAATTGTTTTTTTGAGAAAAAAAAACCTATCTACCTTCCTTCACTTTCACGTGCCCTTGTGTGAGTTTTGACAGAAAATTCAGCCACCAATATCATCTATTGGCGAGTCTCTTAGATAAGTAAAAACACTTTGAAACCTAACATTCTTCCTCTCCATTAGTGTGCCTAGCCTGCCTCCTTTGGTGTTTGTTGGTGGTCTTCAAGAAGTGTTCTTGAGTCTTGACAAGAAGTGGTGTGGATCAACATTAAAGGGATTGTATCTTCAAGCCTATCCTTGATCATCAAGTTACGAATATAAACAAGGTAACATCTATATCCTAAAGAATGATTCTTGTGTGGTATGTGTGTTTCCGCTTAAATTTTTTTTTTGTTTTTCTCACATGCCTTCGGGCTTCATGGCCCTATCTTACGAAGAGAGCTTACCTGTCCAAAGCTCTGCACTAGTTCATTCTTCCTTGCGGTTTCGAACACCACTATCCTCAGTGTCACACCCTACATACATGCATGCAAGAGATTAAAAGCGGTTCTCACCCGTTGCATGTAAGGAAACTCTTCTTTTCCAGGTTACAAGAGTTAGTCACCCAACAGGTGACATGCAGACCCCCAAAAAGGGTCCAAAATCCCTAACAGTTAGATTTCGAGGTTCTTACCTGCATTTCTTACTTCAAGGTGTTTAACAACACTGGCGAATAGCTTTTCCCAAGCTTAAATGTCTCAAAATTGCCTTTTCTTCCCTAACTTGAAGCTTTCCATCGTTCGTCAATGGAGGAAGCGGAAGGAGGAAGAGAGAATGTCTTTAGTGAAAGGTCAAAGAGAAAATGGGTTAGGTAGGGAAATGACCCAAACTCACGTTACTTATATATACCCACTGAGTCAACGCACGTTGCATACGTCACTGAAGTCAACACGTGTCACTTAAGTGGCTTGGTAGTCAGTGTGGATCACATGCACGATATCAAGTAAGTACTGGGCATCTTTAATCGATTACGATTCTTATGTAATCGATTGCATAACGTTGGAATCCGTCCAAGGCACTTTATAAACCCTGAGGTCCGTCCATGTCCGACCTCGTCCGGGTTCTTGTCTTGGCACTCCACCAATCCATGGTTCCGCCCCCGTCCGAGATCATCCAAACTTATCCGAGATTATGAACTCGGTAATTCGAAGGGAAGGATACATGAGCTCGTCCGAGGTCGCTAATCGGTAGCTCGAAGGAAATAAAGGCACGAGTAAATCCGGGATCGCTACTTGGTCACTCCTTTCTTCCTTGTCTGAGCTCTTTTCTTTACAGTGCTTATTCCCAGATTACATAAGCGATAACTCAGTTACTCCCTTACCCAGTCTCCTTATAAATACTAATGCACCCAGCACGATCCCGACTTTAAAAGGTTCTATTTACACTATCCCTTTTCTGAGTTCGAATCCGCACCCCTCCCTGGTATGACACCCTGATCACATGAACCCGGATTTTAGACACAAGTCATTGTAATTATTATAATAACTAACATGTAATTACAAAATTACAACGTTAAAATGCCACGTGGACACCTGAGACCTCACATTCACCCCACCTTTCAAAGAATTTTGTCCTCAAAATTCGAAGAGTCTTACCTGTCAAGTAACCCGGGGTACAACCGCATGAGCTCTTGTTTCCACTCCCAAGTTGCCTCCTCGGGTGTTCTTCCTTCCCATTGTACCTTGATGATGGGGATAGTCTTATTCCGAATCTTCTTCTCCATTCTATCGAGGATCCGGGCTGGTCGCATAGGGCACGTTAAATTCTCTTTAATTTGCACAGTGTCAGGCTCCACCACGTGCGTCGGGTCTGGCACATACTTTCTTTGTTGAGACACATGAAATACATCATGCAACCCGGACAGTTGGGGAGGCAAGGCTAACCTATAACCCACCGGTCCTACTCTTTGGAGGATTTGATAAGGACCTATAAATCTCGGGCTGAGTTTCCTTACTCCTAAAGCCCGTCCAACCCTGGTGACTAGTGACAGTCTTAGGAACACATGATCACCTTCATCGAATTGTAGTGGGCGATGCTTGCTATCATAATAGCTCTTTTGTCGACTTTAAGCTTGCAACAGCTTATCCCGGATCATGCAAATTTGCTCGGATGTGTGCCGTACTATCTCGGGTTCAAGGAGTTGACCCTCCCCTACCTCAGTCCAGCACGTAGGAGTCCGACACCTTCGACCGTACAAAGCTTCGTAGGGTGCCATGTCCAGACTAGAATGAAAACTATTATTGTATGAGAACTCCACCAGTGGAAGGTACTTATCCCAGCTAGTTCCCTGCTCTAGAGTGCACGCTCTCAACATGTCCTCTAGAGTCTGAATAGTTCTCTCAGTTTAGCCATCGGTTTGTGGGTGGTAGGCCGTGCGGAGTCTTAAGTGGGTCCTGAAAGCCTCTTGAAGTGCACCCCAGAATCTAGAGGTGAACTTGGAATCTCGGTTGCTGATAATGCTTTCTGGGACTCCATGTAGCCGTACCGGCAAGAAATAGGCCGACTTGGTCAGTCTATCTACGATCACCCAGATGGAGTCACATCCGGGTTGCGTTCTCAATAACCTAGTAACAAAGTCCATTGAGATGCTATCCCATTTCCATTTCGAAATCTGCAAAGGTTGTAGTAGGCCTGACGGTCTCTGATGCTCAATCTTTACCTTTTGACATACTAAAACTTGGCTACATGCTCAGCTATATCCCTTTTCATTCCCGGCCACCAAAAGTTCTCATTTAGATCCCGGTACATTTTGGTGGAATTGGGATGAATGCTAAGCTAGCCTTTGTGCGCCTCAGACAAAATTTTATCCACTAACTCGCCCTTTGGCACCACCACTCTCCCTTTGAATGCTATCAAGTCATGGGCTCCCCGGGATATGTCCTTTTGTCCGAGCAGGGATTTCACATCCTCGTCACATTCCTGGGCCTCTCGAATCTTCCGGATTAGCTCATTATTAACTCAGATTGCCCTTAACTCGAGACCTCGGTCACCTGCAATTACGGTCATGTGCATATCCCAGAAATTCTCTATTAGCTTACTTTCCACCATCATCAAGCAAGCCATGCTCATATGTTTCATACTTAGGGCGTCCGCCACCACATTGGCTTTGCCGGGATGGTATTTTAATTCAAAATCATAGTCCTTGAGGAACTCCATCCACCATCTTTGCCTCATGTTCAGCTCCTTTTGATGAAATAAGTATTTGAGGCTTTTGTGGTCACTTAACACCACGAGTTTGGCATCATATAGGTAGTGCCTCCATATTTTTAAAGCAAAGACCATTGTAGCCAATTCCAGATCATGCGTCAGATAAATTTCCTCATGTGGTTTCAATTGTCGGGATGCATAGGCAACCACTCTTTTCTCCTGCATCAGTACACATCCCAGCCCTTGCCCAGAAGCATCACAATACACTTCAAAACTTCCCTCTGGGTTAGGGAGGGTCAATACCAGGGCGATGGTCAACTTTTCCCTCAATAGGTGGAATCGTTTCTCACATTCATTGGCCCAAACAAAAAGAGTACCCTTTCGGGTAAGGCGAGTTAAAAGCAACACCATCTGCGAGAATCCTTGAATGAATTTTTGATAGTACCTGACCAGTCCAAGGAAACTATGGATCTCGGCTACACTCTTAGGCCTTTCCTAACACATCACAGCCTCTATTTTACTAGGGTCTACTGCTACCCCGACTGCCGAGATTACATGGCCAAGAAATTTCACTTCAGATAGCCAAAATTCGCACTTTGAAAGTTTGGCGTATAACTGGTCATTTCTCAATGTCTGAAGGACAATCATCCAGAAGTGCTCGGCATGTTCCTCCTCGCTCTTGGAGTAGATGAGTATATTGTCAATGAACACTACCACGAATAAATCCAAATAAGGTCTGAAAACTCGATTCATACAGTCCATGAACATGGCCGGGGCGTTTGTAAGACCAAAAGGGATAACTAGATACTCATAGTACCCATACCGAGACCGGAATGCTGTCTTGGGTATGTCTTCAGACTTAATCCAGATCTAGTGGTACCCGGATCGTAGGTCAATCTTGGAGAACACCCGGGCTCCCCGCAGCTGATCCAACAGATCGTCAATCTAGGGTAAGGGGTACTTATTCTTTATGGTGGCCTTATTCAACTACCGATAGTCCGCGCAAAACTGCATACTTTCGTCCTTCTTTTTCACAAAGATGGGGTGCTCCCCATGGCGACACGCTCGGCCTTATGAACCCCTTGGACAACAAGTCCTCGAGCTATGCCTTCAGTTCTTTTAATTCTAGAGGAGCCATATGATAAGGAGCTATAGAGATCGGCCCCACACCGAGAATCAAATCAATGGAGAAATCAATTCCCTTATCTGGTGGAAGTTGCGTAACTTCCTCCGGGAAAACATCAACGAACTCATTTACAACCGGGATCCGTCACAAGTCTTCCCCGGGCTTCTCCTCTGCTGCACTCAACAATAGATAACTCGGGCATCTGGTCTTCACTTCCTTACGGACTTGCAAGGCTGTACAAAATGAAGTGGAACCCGACCTTACTCCATCCAAAGGTACTAAGACCTTTTTATTGCAGCAATCAAACATGATGACGTATTTGGTTAACCAATCCATCCCAAGAATGATTTCGAGGGTCGGCATCGCAAGTCAGTACAGGTCAACACTGTACACCTTGCCCTTATATGAAAACTGCACATCTCGACAACACATATCAACTCGGCATTGCTCCTTAGAAGCAGTGGTAACCTCCATAGGAGGGAAAAGCCTAAACATTGGTAAGTTCAGTCCTAAGGCAGTGCTATCTGTAACACCCCGTACGCGTCCGGTTTGTTAACATTCCATTATATCCATTTACGCAGCTATTTTCAATTTACACAGTTTGATTTGGAAGCAAAACAAATATGACGTCATTATAACATCAGTTGTACATTATACATGATGAAGTATCAAAAATATACATCCTCTGTACACAAATGTACATATAATCCCCTCAGGGTACAAAACC